>BLKM01000738.1:192021-352376 GCA_013340265.1 Coptotermes formosanus | reverse complement strand
GTGTGTGTGTGTGTGTGTGTGTGAACTCTGTTCCAGTACATTTTGCAGTAAAATGTTTCAACAGCACCAACAAAATCTGACATTAAGTCCCTTGTTTCTCAGCACCTCTTAAATAGCTCTTTATAATATAATTAAAGATGTAACTCTGCTGGCAGAAGTTATTCCACTAGGTGTCAGGACATGAAAAGGTTCACATGCAGGCATCAAGCAACAAGAAACTCGCCTGAAATTAACAATTCACAGAACTTAGGTTCCGATTCCCAGTAAGATAAACCTCAAAGGTATGTGTCAATTAAATTACATATACCTTGTGCAAGGAATGCATACAAAGCACTCCTAACACAGCTTTCACTATTTCCATATGATGTTCACATCCTGACCAAGTGAACAATAATATCCCATGTAGAGGTAACACATGCCCGTGGCCTAGTATCAACATCCAAAATAAAGGATAAATTTTTATAAAAACTGGATACAGAAGACTCGCACTGAAAGTTACTGGGTAATTCCAATTTTGGGTAAAACTGGACATTAACAGTCACTTTACATGAGGACCTATACAAGTTTCTGTGCCCCTCTCAAGAGCAACTAAATGTGTTTCAGCAGAAAATTCTTTAAACAAAAACCATTGACACAAATAAACACACAGCACCTGCAATATACTTTCCTGTAGGTCTTATATATTTAAAGACAATGGTTTTAATATGCCATCACATTTCATTACAGAGAACCAATAAACTGTATCATTTTATATACTGTTAAGTCCTCCCACAAACCTGTTGAATATCGTCTGTTCATGACCTGGTAATACAGCCTCAATAGCAGGGACAGATTTTTTAATTCAATCGACCTGTCACACAAATGTCAGTCATACGGCAGCTCTGGCACAGAACATGTAACCCTTACTACTTACAAACCCTTATGTCTTAACACAAGGGTCTCAAAACACATGGTCCACAGGACACGCAAGGCCTGCCAGTTCATTTCATGCAATCATCCAACTGGTCTTATTCTAACTGTAGAATGCAGCCCAGGGCAATTAAGAATTCTTTTTAAATGATGGAATTAAACTGTTTTTTTGTTAACATTCTGTAAAAGCTCAAAGATATTACCTATCCCTGTACAGTTAACATACAACACGCATCAGCAGAGATAGTGAAATAAAATTTAAAATTCCATGATTATAATTTATGGGTAGCCCTTTCCTTATACCCCAGTTGTGTTCCTGAGAAAGTGGGCATAAATCAAAAATGATACTCCCATATATGCCCTCAGCGTATGTTCCTCCCTCAACATGAGAGACCAAGTTCCACACCCACATAAAACAGGCACAATTATAGTTCTGTATATCTTAATCTTTATATTTGTTGACAGCAAACTTGAAAACAAAGGATTTTTTGCCAAACGATAGCAAGCATTCCATTCCAAGTTCAAGCTGCTCTTAACTTGTTCACGATTGCAATTTTGATTGGTTATGGCTGATCCCAAATATTTGAACTGTTCAACTCTTTCAACGGATTTATTACTTATCTTTGTGTTATTCTTTCCTTCATTTTGTTAATGAGATATGAACTTACACTTAGTTTTCTCAGCGTCTACTACTAGACCAATCTCCTTACTACTGACTAATCAAGCTTCTGTGCTTTTCTTTATAACATGTACGCTTTCACCCAATATACTAACAGTAACAGCATAAACCAGAAGCTGACATGTACCACTTAATTTCAAGCTCTCCCGGTTTGCCTGCACCCTCCTAATTGCATATTCTAAAACAAAGTTGGGAAGCAATGGCAATAAACCATCTCCTAATTTCAAACCATTCTTAATAGGAAACATGACAAATATGAAGTGGTATAAATTGTCAAGGGGTGTTAAAGCAAAAAGGAGTGAAACAAATGGGTGCAAAACAAGGGCTACCTGTATATCAGTTTTGTTATTACAGCAAAACCTTGTTAATCCACACCCCGTTAAACCAGCTTCGCTTAATCCAGACAGGGCTCCTGGAAGAAGAAAGTTTTATTTTGAAGCCAACAGTAGTAGAATAAAGCATTAGGGTGAGTCTGAAGTGACCAAAGATGAATCTGAAGAGCATGAAGAAAACAGAGTACCAAAAATGAAACCATGTGAGGGGAGGGAACACTTGAACTACATAGCGCATTTCGTCCAAGAGAGTAATAATGAAGAAATTTCTGCCTATTATGACCACCCCAGGCACCTGCATGACCTCATTCTAAAAGAAATGTGTACAAAACCATCACAAAAGAAGACAAACGTTTTTTCAAACCAGTTTCTACTGTTAAAACTAAGCCTACGTATCCACGAACATACTGTTCTAAGACAATCACAGAAAATTTGTAGTTTGTGACAAACACTATTTTATTAGCAACTGCTGTACATTACAACAATGTAAGTATGTATCTCTTTTACTGTTTAATAATTATTATGATATATCACATGATTTTGACTAACATGTATTTTTTATTTGTGCAATTACCTTTGTTCTTTATCATTCATGTTAATCCAGACTTTTATTAATCCGGACTACTGTTCCCCCAAACAACCCCGATTAACGAGGTTTTACTGTAAATGTACAAGACAGTCTTAATGCAGCACTGTCCAAACCCCGGGCACTAGGTTGCCATGGTGACTGGACTTTGAATGGTGATGCCTACTATTTGTGGATCTTAAGTATATAATTTCCTTCACATCACCTTTCTGTTGCCTGTAATTTTGTGGTGGCTCCTAGATACTTGGAAAATGTGTGCACCCCTCTCTTAATGGCATGATTCATGTTAGATAAAATATTCAAGCTATTTATTACTAAAATCACGTTGTCATCATCGTCATCAGCAGCAGCAGAAGCAGCAGCGGCAGCACTGCAACTCACAGAGAGTCTTGGCCTCCTCTTGCTGATTTCATAACAATAAGTTTTCCTGCATAGGCTTTTAGCCATATGACAAACCCATTCCAAGAGGATCAAGATTTGATTTCAGAGTTTACACCCGTAGGGAGGTTGGTTAAAATCACATGTAGCCCTCCATCATTTTCAAAATTGATAACTCAATAGCCCACGCATTAATTCGGTTTGAGACCCCTCCCCAAACACCTCGAAATCTTAATATTCTTACCATAAGCTGTACACTTTACTTAATATATTACTGGTGTTAATTCCTAAAAGGTAACAGACAAATTTAAATTGAAATTAAATGCCCAAAATGTGAGAACAACATACAAAGATGCAGAGAAGAGAATAAAGTCACAAATACAAATGGCAGCACGGGAAAGGATAAATGACACAACATAGAGGAACAGTAAGCATGACACACTTACTGTGGTTTACCAGGAGTAATCTTACCACACTGGCAAAAATACTCCTTAACAAATTATATAATCTCAAACATACCATTACATGCCACACATTTATAACACAAAATACAACGTAATGCCCAGAAATGACTGGTATTAATTTTGGAGACAAGTCAGAGTAAGCAGATGGCAAACCTTAGAAATCGGGAGGATAAAACAGCAGAAATAGATGACAGCAGATGTTGTAAACAAAATTACAACAGAGGTCAGCACAAAGGTCAACAGGTGTTCAAAGGAACTGAAAAGTGCATACATAAAGCCCTCCCATTGGCTATTCACAACCAAAGAGCAGGAACTTTAGTAGGCATTAACAGCAAATTCTACCAGGTACAACAATCTGCTGGGCTTCATAAACTACCTGTAAAGATGAGAGATATACCCACATAACAGTAAAACACTCTACTACTTTCACTGATAAAACCCCTGGAACACACAGCAATTCCACCACAGCCACAACTGGAGACATAAAAGCGACAATGAACCCACACAACAGCAACACAGACTATATCCTATATCTAGCTGTATTTATGTTCACAAAAAGAATGCAACGCACACAATACAGACACAGTGTGAAAGTTCAGAGGAATTCTGACGAACACAAGCTGTGGCCATACATTCAAGATGATCAACTTGAAGAATGAGAGGACATCCAATGCCAATCAAATGACTACATACAGTCAAATACCAATAAAATAACTTTGGAAACTAAAGTTTTCTACTGTATATACATAAATAAATACAACCTCAAGGCCTCACCTACATTGTACAAATAATTATTTTCAACCAAAAAAACAACCCACTGTACACCTTCAGCCCAACACTGGTTTATAAAAAAACACTGCATCAAGGTCTGCTTACAGGTGAAAAAGGTGAAGTTTTACTGTCAACACCATAACTGCACATAGGAGGAGCAGAAGTTTCATTCCACTCATCCTTAACCTTGGCACTAGATGGAGGTGAGTGGTTAATGTCACGACCCAAGCAATTTACCCCACCTCCACCTCCACCCCCTGTGGAAAGAACCCCTTTACCCACTGAATAGCGTGAGCCCCAGAGTTACACAGGATGTTTCAGAAAAGAGAAAAACCTCTTGCCCCTGCTGGGATTTGACTAATGAGCTGCGCAGCCAGTAACCTATTCACTATACTCACTACCCTACCTTGGCTCCTCTGCTTACATATATGATACATATGTTGTGTAATGTTTACTACAAGCACTACATACAAAAAATCACAAGATACGCTCACATGCAAGACACTTGTTCATGTAACTACCATAAAAATTGCAAGATATACTCTACTGTAAGTGGATTACGTTATACAAGAAAGCTCTATACTTTCATTACTGCTTTTATTGAATCTTGACCTTCCACAGCATCCAGTAACACAGCAATCACAGGGATACTCCTTATCCAAAGACAATACACACAACCACCAAGAAAACCTTGTCACACACACCAGCCCACAGCAGAGCACCTCATGCTGGGTAAAAACATGAGAGGAACCTGTCTCAAGTTCTATCAAGAGTATCTAGCAATTATATTTAGACGTTACAGTAATTCCTGGTGAGCTTGCTCAGACAGAATGCCCTAAAAGCAGCAGACCACAGGAATTCTCAGAATATGCAGTTTCCATTTACATATGCAAGTAAACTTCTGCTACTTCTGACAGAAACTTACTGGAGACGAACACTGTAATAGCCAAATCAGTAACAGTTATCAACCAGACATGGTTCTCCTTCACAAAGTAACACTCATGAGTACCGTGTATATGGTTTTAGTTATTAATAAGAAGATATGGGAAAAGAAAATGTTGAGTTAAAGCTGGAGTCCACAAGTTTTCCAAAAATCTAGGAGCCATATCTAACTTCTGGGTGCCAGAACATTAGCCTGAAGCAAGTTCTATACCAAATACCTACAGTACAAAACTTAGGCAAACTGGTGCCTGGCATTTATGTGCCCCTGCATTAAAGAGTGGGTGATAAGGCACTGCACTGTCGGAACATACTGACAGTTCATATGTGAACTGAGGCTTTATGATGCCCACCAGTTTGGAAATTTCAAGAGAATGTCTGCCATGGAAATTTAGAGCCTTGTGATACAATACGACCTGTTACAGGTACACAAGAGTACTGCACTGAGAAAAACCATTTCAGTCAATAAATGGGTTATGGTAACACGTCACTTCCTGGCAACAAGCAAGTAGAGAATTCAAAGTTAATTTGCCATCAGCATCACTTCTGTGACAGCTCTACTCATTTAAGGAGTTCCTGGATAAACTACACCTTCCAAATAATTCATACTGTCTGCACTAAACATTCCACATACCCACTTACACAAACAGGTAATCGGTATGCAGAGCCCTTATGTATGTTCTAAATAATCAATGTCTTGAGGTAACACAAACAGCAATGTGGTAATTGTAATTCTAAAGAACTAACATCCGGGTAACAGCAACATCAATGTGGTAACTGTATCTTTACTAAACCACCGTGTGCAACATATATTTTGTTGAGCTTAATCACATGAAGATTGCATCAACTACCTCAACGTTTTCTGCCGAACTAAGATTCTTTAGGGTTGGGATGAGGTACACAACAGCGCGCAAAAATCATAACTGTCTCCATATCTCGATTTTCCATAGTGGATTAATAACTGCCGAAATCGTTTCATCGAGCTCACATTAAAACTACTCACACAGAAACAGTAAGACTAGCACAAAGAATAAGCAAGGCTCATTGCAGTAGCTTACTGTGTGAAATGCTATGTAGCAGTACTGGCCGAAATATTTTCTCGCGTACCGTATTCAATAACCGACCACCATTACCCACTGACCGCCACCCTTAGCCCACCCGGACTTACAATAATAACCTTTACAATAATTAACCTTCAAATGTGATTTGGGTGTCAACATACGCCATACTCTACATTTCCAGGTTTATACCAAACATTGCTGTGTAACTTACCACCCCGATATCCATTTTGCTATCATTGTAACATTCCAGATTTATCGCGTATTTACACACGCTCTAATGTGACTGATTATATTATTACAGTGATGGATCCCGTTAACACCAAACGACCACCACCTACGTCCTACAACAAACGAACTACTCCCATTCCTTACCACAACAGCACACTATCTCCACGCAAGCAACGCGCGACACCATCCGAACACGTGACCACGGTTCCCTTACTTCCACAGACTACAAGCGGTTTGGTATTCGGTTACACTGAAACCCGAGACAATTGTGACTCAAACGAAGTCGTTACGCGGCAGCGACGACGGGACAATACACTAGCACTACAAGTGACGAACTCGATTACAGCTTCTGTAGTCATTTTTATTTCCACTAAATACCAAATATGAATTTGAAAACACTATGCAGATTGATCAACTACCCTCCAGACTCACACACACTCTCTGACGAACCTGTGCAACCATGTGCTAACTACAGCGCGGTACGCGGGAGAGCGCTGCATGCTGTTGTATGGGACAATACCGTGACGGTACCGCTGTCTCGCGGCGGGATCCCGCAGTCGGTGCCAGCGTTGCCGCATGAAATCCAGCAAGCAATATATCCCATTCCGGTACCGCTCGAGCGTACCGCCGTAGGGTTCACTTACGCAGCGTTAGTGGTAATCCTTTACCGACGATTCGGGACAATGTATCGGTCGCGTCTTTAAGGGTCAAGAAGTCCAAGAAGAAAGCTGTCTTCTTGGACTTCTTGACCCTAGAAAATGAGACCGATACGTTGCCCCGAAATCTCAGTAAAGTATTACCGCTTTGTAACGGTCGTTCATTTGGCGCAAGGCCCAACAGTATGCCCGACGAGGAGATGGATTATTGATATTAAGTTTCACAATTTTATTGATCAGTCATTATATTCACTAGATGAAGTGAGTTCACCTTTATTTATCACTGATACATTTATTGGTTATTGTTATACTTTTACTTCATTCCGGCTACAACAAGGATTCCTGAATTCTTTCCTAAATGTCGCAAACGACTGCCGTCAGTTCGGCAGATCTTCGTATATATTTCCCTTGTTTTTTCTGGCCCCCCGCCCCCGTTGTTGTCGCCAACCTCATAACCCCTTTATTTTATTTTCTCCTGTCCCTCTATCCATATCGTAGTGAAAACTAGGTCGGGGGGTCAAAGGGTCCTTTCTTGGGGTGGGACTGGACACACACACATACAAACAAATGTTTCCCCCAGTGGTCGGCTACACATCAACACTCGTAATATCTCAGAAGATGGCAGAGCTCTTTCACATTTCAATCATATACCTCACCTTCAAACAAGATGGGGCAATTGTCTAAAAATCTGACATCCCAGAAAAGTAAGGCAAACATGCATTTGGTTTTGTATATGAAAGAATTGTGCCCAGTACTCTTTGGATAATCTGACTCAGGTTTTCCATTATTTTCCTCATTTTAAGGCATATGCCAGGGTATAATTCAAAGATGGGGTATGTACTCCACCCCACACTGCACCACAGTCATGGAGGCCTGAACAAAGTGATTCCCTTTGCAGGTCACAAATGCAATCGGCTCACACAACAGATATTCTGGGTTCAAGACAAGATAGTCACCCAAACAAATATATTCTGCCCAACTAGGACACAACACCTATTGCAGCACAAGTCCTTCGGATGGCCATGTCACCCTGTGATCAAATGAAATTAGTGGTGAAGGCTTTCCTATCCTGGCTGTACTTAATCATTATGAATATTGAGTCTTGTTTCCATGGCAGATGTTTCACACAGTCAAATATTTTTCAGTAAGCAGGCAGGGGTCAATTGCTGTAAATGAAATCTTTGTTCACACACACACATTTATCCAACAGATGGAGAAGTTCCTCTACAAGGTCATGACTTCTTATTCATTCTTTAGTCTGATACTAGTAAAGAGACAGACATAGAGTAATTACGTTTATATTATGCATATTGTGTAATTAGTACAATTTTATATTGTTTTTACCAACAAACTACATTTACTTATGTTCCATTCATTGAGGCCTGTGTTTCAGTTCTGACTACTGCATAATCATCAGTGTTGTACTATTCCAGTGCTTTGCAAAAAGTGGCAAGCAGACAGTCGCCTGGTGGTACGTCAAGAAATTTAGAACTTTTTCCAATAACTAGGACTGAGAAACATTAATTGCACTATTAAAATTGTTTTAAATATGTTGAAATGTAAAGAAAATCATTTATAAAGTGTATACCAACATACCATTTCATTGTTCGAACACAAATACACACTCTCCTCTTTCGTCTAAACATGTTAAATTAGAAAAGCAGCAACTGTGAAATTTGAGGTTTCCACAGTGTTGCTTTGCTGGTTGCAGGTTTGAAGACTACGAATCTGCTAACCAGCGGAACATCCCAGAAGGTCAATATCCTGCAAGTAGGCATTAATATTTCCAGCACCTAGTGGTAAGATGTTAATGTCTTGTATTGTAATAGTGGTCCACAAGAAAAAAGTATGAAAAACGCTGTCCTAATCCAATGCATGGTTACATACACTGCCAGTCTTAGTATGTTGTATTATTTTCTGTCTTTGCTTTCACATTTTTCACAGTTATACTCGCTCATTTCCTCAGTTTTGAATCCATGCATAACTGTTACATGTTTTTATCTGTCTTTTCTTTTGTTGTACTTCATTTCTGTAAGTCTCTCTGTTCACGTGTTAGTTTTTTTTATCACAGTTGTCTGTATGATGTACTAGTTAGCATTGAAATGTGCCTATCAAGAAACGTAAGCAATAAGACAGGTTGAAATAGTAGTTGGTGTTCTTAATTACTTATCTGCCGCCGCTTTCCTCTTTACGGGTTAATACCGACTTCAGCCATAGGGGTTACAACTATGGCGCCATCGGCATGTTAGTGTGGTCAAAGTGCATAGATGGGAGCAGTCATGTTGGCCAGCCAATATCTTGGACTTCACACATGTATCATCTGTGATCTGTTGCATTAAACTTCGTCATGTTCTGTGGTTATTGCTGGTGTTAAAAGTGAATCAGCAACATGGATCAGAAGATGAGTTCTAGAATCTTTAAACATCATAAGACTTCATATTAGATGAACCCTTCAGGAGTACACAGCTTCTCATATATGGTGCACAGTGCAGTGTACACCAATCAGGCAGTGTACAATCTACAGACAAGGTAAACTTAATTTACATGAAACTGAAGAAGTTTCATGCCTTTTGAATATGCTGCAGAATAATGTAAATGCTTGAGTAATAGTACATTACTTGGATTTTTTTTTGGATGTTTGCAATAAAATATTTAATTGTGACCACCACAACACAGAATATTTTAATTGAAAACAGAGTTTTCTTCTATATGCCTATTAACATACTCCATTTCTTAATACTAATATGCCTCATATCTTAATATGGAATATTTTAAGAGAGGAATGAAAGACACTCATACATAGCCACCACATGCACAAGTATAACATTTAGCTCTAGTTAAATTGTTTCAGAAGTCAGAAAACCGTGTCTCAATTATCCAGATCTTTCACATGCACTTATGATCCTTCATGGCAGAGGCAACAAATTTTTCAGAAATTCAGGGGGCCCCTCAACATTTTAGGTGAGAAGGGTGACAGGAATGAAGTTCCATACTGAGGTTCCACAAACATTAGGTGCCAGTGTAACAAAATTTAGTTGTTCAGAGTTTGTTCATCCCTCCTTCATAGTGTCATAAATTAGAAAACTATCATCTGACAAATAACCAACAAAAAAGCCTGAAAACTTGTATTTTGTAACGTGCTTGTTTTCTGTAATGCGGTTACAGTAAGTTGCCCAGCCCCCAAGTTGTGATTGGCAGTTCAATGAGCACGCCTTTTTAGTAAGTGTACATGTTTGACAATAACTCTTGATGTTTTTGCAGCCACAGTTGCAACAGCAAAATGAAACGAGCTGCTGGGGCAAATGGTATGTACTAAACAATTATATTAATATGAAGCAGACTATATAAAGTACAAAATTTAGAACAAAAACGTGGATGTCATTTAGACTGTATTCTTATACCCTGAAAATTAAGCACTTTCTCTTATCACTCCATGCTTTTTTGAGAAATTCCTTATATACATATGTTGCTATGCTTGAGTATAATTGTATCATCTTCAGGCAAGCATGTGAAGTCACCTGATGCATCATTGTATTAAGTTAAAAACAAGTATATACTGAAAAGTTCAGACGAACTTACTCCGTGGAGAAGAATCCTTCTCAAGAAACTAACGGTTCCTTGGATAGTCAAGAAATTCCCTACATTTTATGGAACCTGAAAGTTTATTACTGCATTTACATGAGCTCAGAGTTTTCTGATGCTATCGGGTCATTTTTGACCACCTGGTGAACCTGTAAATCATATCCAAAACTCTTTACTCTTTTACTAACACCCTGTTGCCATCTTCTTTTACTTAGAGAAGTCATATGACTAACTGGTGTTATGGTATCTGATAAACCTTCACTGACAGAATCTTATGGGTAAGCAACCATGTTTCTAAGCCATCATCAGGCTGTACAAGATGTACAAGAAGGTGTAATGCAAGAAATATTATTCAAGATTGCAGGCACACACCCAGAATTTTTCCTTGAGGGTGGGCTGACCATGAGGTTATACGTAATTTATGTTTGATTTTAAAAATTATGTTATAAAAATTATGTTGTAAGTACAACATGACACTGTCTACAGCTGCATTTATATATGTATGCACATAAATACATGTTCCATGACTGAATCACAGCATCTGATCTTGTTTTTTTTAGTTTCATTAATTTATTTTTTTTCAAAATTCTAATATACTAGTCATCAGCCAATTTCAGTGGCTGATTTCAGCTGGAGGGGAAATCATGTAAAACTTCTGATACCATAATATCTACAAAATCTGCTGTTTTTTAATTTTAAGTTTTGGGTTTTTGGGAAGGGGGCTGCAGCCCGGCAGCTGGCCAACCCTCATCGCCCCCCCCCCCCCCCCGCCGCTCTTGGGTGCGCCCTTGCAAGATTGAGATCTCAAAGTTGTCACATCTAATATTCATAAATACAGTACAATGAATAATGCAGTATCATAAAAACTTCTCAATAATACTGTCATAAGAATATATTGGTTTATCACTGTTTGGGAAAGTAGGTGCACCCTATATGAAACATAAGACTGAAGCCATTAAATCATAGGCATTGGTCAGATATATTCTAACCCATGGATGTAAAGTCCAGGCTTTTATCCTCTGCTGTACATCATGTGGCGTTGGTTTAGGAATTTGTGTGTTACATCAGTGGGCTGCATTATTGTAACATTGAATATGTGAAATCCACATGGACAGAGACGATGTGGAATCTTGTAGACCTGAAATTTATACTCATTAGGTCTAATAAATGCTATTAAAGCTGTTTATTAAA
The DNA here is from genome assembly GCA_013340265.1 of Coptotermes formosanus. Taxonomy (NCBI): domain Eukaryota; kingdom Metazoa; phylum Arthropoda; class Insecta; order Blattodea; family Rhinotermitidae; genus Coptotermes; species Coptotermes formosanus. The sequence goes on along the minus strand of BLKM01000738.1, from coordinate 340,600 downwards.
GATGCTGAAATTAATATAGTATGTACAATATTTCTTAATGAATTCTTAAAACACACACGTCAGCTAATGCAAGTATCTCAATGAAGTGCCTTCCCATCACATAGCAACGTGTATGGCTCTGTACAGCAACATGCTGTTTCTTGGTTGTTCAGTTACTAGCCTGTGTCTTGGGTGTCCGTAAAGTAAGGGCATTTTCTGTCTTTCACTGAATGCCTGGCTATGTGGGTCTGCCTGGCAACAAGGCCATCATTGCAGCTGCCAAAGAAGCTGCTTTACGTGGGGTTCATGCTCTACACACAGATACGCATGCTTGTCTTCATACTATACTGTCTTGCTGGCAAGGTGGCCTCATATGGAGAGAAGGACATTGCAAGCTGTAAAATTATTCATGCCAGATTGGCAGTCCTGTCTCAGGCACATCATTATGCAGCTTTAGATTGGTCTGTTTGAATACGTGCAAGATTTTTGGTTCTCACAGCAGTGTTGATGAACATTCAAGTCTTCTGGGATGTTACTCTTAAATTTAAAAAAAGTGCAAGGTGAAGGACAAGAACAATAGCGCACAGGCACATCATTATGCAGCTTTAGATTGGTCTGTTTGAATATGTGCAAGATTTTTGGTTCTCACAGCAGTGTTGATGAACATTCAAGTCTTCTGGGATGTTACTCTTAAATTTAAAAAAAGTGCAAGGTGAAGGACAAGAACAATAGCGCACATCCTTCTGGATGTGCCTAGGATACAAGACTATTGTCCCGCAGAGAAACACGGACTGTGCTGAAAAGATTTTTTTACTCCTTCAATGTTTTCTTCAGTACCAGGCACACACTCAAAAGCGGGGGTGCTGCCAGTCTGCAAAATTGAAAAACGCACTTCTTTTGTATACATGATTATATCACTCGTTAGACATGATTTATCCTTCAGCTGAAATCCACCACTAAAATCAGCAGGACAATTGTATTAGAATTTTGAAAAATAAATAAAAAGGCTCAGAAGTCTTAGATGAATGCTGCCAAAGAATGTCAGGTTACAAAACAATTAGGACGCGATTTTTATGACAATTGTTACCATCAAACCCAGTCTATATCCCCTCAGAAACCCCCCCCCCCCCCCCCCCCCCCCCTTCAACGAAAAATTGTGGGTGCACGCCTGTTGAGCCCGCATAGATCTTGTTGCAACATGCGCAGCGTTTAATACACTACCACCAGCTACACTTACGTACCAAGCCCCGGATCATGTTACGTGATGTAATCGGGCCTCTTCTAGGCACATTAAAGTGACGCCGCAAATGATGCCGTGTCGGAATGACAGACTTCCTTTCGTACAGCTGCGGTTCGATGCGCTACTGCTGCACCGACCCATTGTCACTGAACAGGTTTTCAGATGGCATAGCGTAATCTCTTTTCCGTGCTGCAGGCGCTACCCCCCCTTCCCCCATTCCTACACCACAGGTAGGACAAAGTGCGTTCTGAAATGTGTCAATAGGCTCTGCATCGCTGTGTACTTACGAAGTAGTCCATGTGGTGTGAAAGTTATAGACTGATATGGGCCGTGTAGAAACTACTTATACATTGTACAGTATATTGTAAATACCTTTGAGAACTGACACCAACAATGGACAGACCCGCACTCTGTGCTTACTAAAAGGTGCGAACCGGAGTAGCGTAGTCGGCGTAGAGATTCGGCTACGTTCTGAGCGGTCGGAGTTCGAATGTTGGGAGGGTCCAAACATTTTTCCCTTCTCCAGAACGTCCAGACCGGCTGTGGGTCCGCACAGCTTCCTATTCAATGGGTAGCGGTTTTGTTTCCCGGGGGTAAAGCGGCCGGGGCAGGAAGGTAATCACTCACCTCCATTGCGTGGACACGGAAACGTTATCTTTTTACCTTAAAAACTAAAATGATGGTACATTTTGTGTACGCAATGTGCAGCATGCACGAAGCGTTTGTCAGTCCATGCTTGCTTGTCGGCATAGCAGATCTGACTTACTTAGCTACAGCTGTAACGGCAGTCCTGCCATTTGAACGATGGTAAGCATGACCAGTTATGCTAAAAGCAATCCCATTACAGGCCTGAACAGGCCCTTAGGGCTGCAGGAGGTTAGGGCCCCCAGATTTCAAGACATTCAGCATATGAAGGTGTTACGGTTGTCAGCCAAACGCACCAACCGCCTTTACCCAGGAAGTATTCCTGGCACACATTTCTGTTAGAGGCTGAGTCGACACCATGGCCATAGTGCGGCCGGATGGATGGAGTTAATGAGAAATCTCACTGACTTCATGGGAATCGAACCCGCGGCTTTCCAACTTGTAGCACACTGTCTCAACCAACTGCGCCACAGTGTACCTCACGCACTTATGAAGGGGAGAGATATTTTTCTCTTCTCCAAAGCGCCCGTACTGGCTGTCGGCCCCCCTTATAATGGGTACTGGGCGTTCTTTCCTCGGGCGTAAAGCGACAGGGCCGCGAAGCTGACCGCTCGCCCCCGAACTTCAGAATTGATAGAATATGGGCTACGCCCACCGACCCTCCCTTCCCGCAATATTCCTTCTTGGTTTCCACACGGACAACATTACGTTTTGTTAATGCTGTGGATGGAACTAACAAGACGGTTCTAGGTTACAGGGGCCAAAGGACTGGAACAGTGATGGGCATTCTGTGGTCTGTCGGCCCCTCGTGTTTGAGTGGTTCGCGGTAAAAAATTTGCGGACCACTAAGTTAGAACCTGGTCCGAGGAAATTGAAAAATACAGTCGCCAAAACGGTGACAACGCGGTGTTTCCGGTATAAAAGGGACATGGATGAGTGAAGAATATCTTTAAATGTGGTGCTCGAACCAGAGTCGTGCCTTACTTTTGTTTAGTAAGTGTGCTGTAACATAAAGGCGGCCGGGATAGCTCAGTCTGTATATCGACATGCTACGGACTGCACGGTCCGGGGTTCCCGGTGTGGACGGGACTTTCCCTACACGTTCAGACCGGCCTCGAAGCCCACTCAGCCACTGTGCAATGGGTACCGGGTCTCTTTCCCGGGGGTAAAGCGGCCGGTGCGTGGCGCAGGCCACCCACCCTTTTCTAGCGCCTACATGTTATGTCATAGGGTGAACTTTTATCTTAATGTAACATCAGTGTTCCCTCTATGCTGCGCGGGTGCGCGGTCGCGCAATAACTGAAATGCTCCCAAGCCACTGAATTGCTGGCGCACAGCTGGAATTTTTCCGTTTTCATTGTAAGTATTCTTATTATGTATACCACAAAAAACTTTGCAAGTGCCTCGCAGTAGTCAGGTCGTGTAAAAATTTTCTGTTCAGAGCAGCAGCAGGTCCGCACAGCTGTAAAAAAAAATTAGAGGGAACGTTGTGTGACATAAAGCTCTTACATTAGTGATCATCATTAATACTGTTTGAAGTACTTTAGACGAGTTCGCAAAACGGCGAAAAGCAACTGTTAGTTTTTTCATGTTCGTCCGTCCGTTCTCGTAGAACAACTCGGCTCCCACTAGACGAATTTTCACGAAATTTGATATTTGAGTATGTTTCGAAAATCTGTCGATAAATATTGACTTTCATTAAATTCTGACAAGAATACCAGGCGCTTTACATGAAGCCCTTTGTACGTCTATAATAATATCTTGCTGAATTCTTCTTAGAAAAAGCAATATTTCAGACATTGTTACAGAGAAAATGAAAACACGTTTTATGTTCAATAATTCTTTTTCCGAAAATCGGGCCGTTTATGACATAATGTGGAAGACATGAGGCGTATGACTGGGTGCAGTACTGTGAACGCAGCAATGACGTTTCGGTTAGTACAAAAAGACGGACTGACTCAAAATCTTCTGAAGATTCAAGTCATCAATTAATGTTACTGCTATAAATTCATTCACCTTTGCAGCTTTAATTCGACCAGCAGGAGTGGCGGTGCTGTGACGTCAGAACGCAAGCGTCGTTCCAAGTCCATTCTGCGCAGTGGCTGATATAAACACTGTGTTCACGTTGTCATGTCACTAGAAAGGCCTTCAAGTCTACGGTCACAAAATAATCCAGATGTCCGGATATTACTGACATTGGTTCCAATAACATTATATCTACTTTATTTCACGAATTTGGCAACCTGTCTTTATATTCATATACACCCACCGAGAAAACAAAAGTTTGTGGAGTGAATGGTGACAGGCATTCAACTGCTTCGTGCAAGCAGCTGTGATTTTTCAGTGTCGTTCCCAAATATTTGAACACTGCCACATTTTCCAGCAATATTTTTCTGTGGTGCAAGAGCTGAACTAGGGCCTAGACCGCCTCGTTGTTGAAGTTCTAGATCACACACAGTTACTCATGCACAAGCAGTAGGACTCCTCTTAACGAGTGATCAGCTTGTTGCACAGGACACTACCTACACAACACACACCAAACACACGAGACGAATATACACGCCATCAGCGGGATTCGAACCTACAATTCCAACAATCAAGGGGCTTGAGACCTATGCCTTGGACCGCACGGCCACCTGGATCGGTCAACGATTTATTACGCACCTTTTTATTGCAATATTGCCATTCATTCTGTTGACGAGAACTTGCTAATAGGCCAGCGTCGTTATTAGTGTCTAATCGATCTTCTGTGTTTATCCTTACAGTATTAATGTTTTCCCCTCTAAAACTGATATCATCAGATTAGACCACAGCCGGCATGTAGTCTTCAGTTTCACTCCCTCCTTGCTTGGTTGCTTGCTAGGGCCTTCCTAATGGCATTAGACAAAAGGAAGCTAAAAAGCAATGGCAATAAACCATCTCCTTGTTTCAGACCACTGTGAACAAAAAGCGTTTCAAACAAATATTTGCCTATCCAGATTCAGGTTTATATGAGCACATTCTAAGTAACCTAACTAATTTTATGGACACAAAGGTCTCCATAAGAGCATTAGGGGATACATCCCTCAATTCAAGGATTATTGGAGGGGTAGGGCGTGTGACACGTACGAGAAAGAACAGCGATAGATGCAGAGTTTTGGTGAGGACGTCTGGTGGAAAAAGAACACTTGGAAGACCCAGGCATAGGTAGGAGGGTATTGTTAGAATGTATCTTCAAAATAGAATGGGAGGGCGTGGAATGGACACATTTGACTGTTGTGAATGCGGTAATGAACCTTCGGATTCCATAGAATGTTAGGAATTCCTTAATTGGCTGAGCAGTTAGTTTGCCTAGGACTCCTCCCGTTTGAGTTAGTTAGTTAGTTAGTTAGTTGGTTGGTTGGTTAGTTAGTTAGTTAGTTGGTTAGTTAGTTAGTTAGTTAGTTAGTTAATTAGTTAGTTGGTTGGTTGGTTGGTTGAGTTAGCCAGAATCTCAAATCATATAGCGTCGACGGCAAGGTAATTTCTGAATTACGTATTTGGAAGGATCAGAAAACAAGCAGAGTCGAACTAATCGAGGTCCTATCCAGCCGTCTGCCTGGTGAGGCTGAGGAAAACTAAGAAAAAGAATCGTTAATGTATATGGTGATCTAGAGGGTGGCAATCGAGGAATCGTTCGATTCCAGGCTGGGCGTAAGAAAGTTTCCTTCCCTCCCTAGCGTCTAGTGGGGCTTTGGGGCCCACCCACACTCTCTTTCTGTGGATATCGGGGCTCTCTCCCTCAGGATAAAGCAGCTGGGGCATGAACCTGCTCACTCACCTCTAAGTGCCCAGTGCTATTACCCCATTTCCCCCATACGCCTTCATGGTGTGCACGGGGATAGATTAACCTTTAAACATTCATATGTGGAACAACATGACAGTTTCGGAACTAATAATGGAAAAAATTTCCTGAATTGCTTTGTTTTACTCGTGGTTTATCGTTACCCTCACTTTTAACTGTTACTGCATGAATGCGACTGGAAATGAGCAGCTTTGTGCAACGGCAGTCTCTAGGCTACTACCGCGTTTGAGATGTGCAGGTACCCAGTGTGAACCTCGAAAGATAAGGTCAGTTTGTCCCTGTGCCTCATTAAACCTTTAAAGACAAAGCGTGTCTGTTTTATATAAGGACTCAGTGCGTACCGCGCAGTAAACACTCTCCACTTCGGTTATAAAAACCAGTCTCTTAATGTTCTATAAGGCAAAAGTTGCTGTTTGTTCTGAGATCCGTACAAAACACATAAACGCAATGTGGGCACCACGTAGAATTTTTTAATGTTAAAGCTGGCGGTACGTAAAGTTACCGCTAGGCTTTAAAAGGTTAAGCACAACGCCCCGCGTAGGGTGAGGAGAGGTGCACCTCCATTCATTCCTAACCTCGGCACTAGACGGAGGTGAGTGGTAAGCTTCACGCGCTGGCCGCTTTACTCCAAGGAAAGAAAGCGAGTGAATCGTATAGCGTCCTTGTTAGTCGTCTGGCTGGAGGCTGGGTGGACCGGGATTTGGTCTGGACGTTTTGGTAAGAATTAAACTGTTTTACCTCCCGGTAATCGAAAAAGTCTTCTAGGTTAATTCTAAAAGGTTTTGACGATGTGTGGTGACGGGTCTATGGACTTTATCCATCGTCCGAAAAGTGAAATATTAAAAATATTACAAAATTAAAATCACAACGTTTGAGAAGCTGGCTCTGCTTCCGTCCTCGTATGAATGGAGGGGGAGAAGAGAAGAAAGAACACCTACTCTGTGGGGACCCTTAGACAGAGCTAGCCTCCATCAATTTTTAAATATTTTTAATATTTTACTCTTCAGACGATGAATAAAGTCCATAAACCCATTACCACACGCCTTCTGGGTTGTCCAGCCTGTGCCCTGTCATACGTGTGTGTGTGGTACATTGCAAAATTAAAGTTTGTATTACTTAAAAGTGAGAGCACAAACTCGAGTATGTAGCACGCATGTCGAAAAATCTGTGGCGAAGAGACTAGCTGGGAGATATGCAAGTAGGCCTAGATGGGTGGAACAGTGATGAAATAGATCTGAAAGAAATGTGTTATAACTGTTTGGACTGAATTATTCTGGCGCAATATAGGGACCAATGGTGAAATATTGTGAACACGGTGATGAAACCTTTGGGGATCATAAAATATGTGTGGAATATATTGACCACTTCAGAGACTGTTGCCTTCTCAAGAAAATTTTCTCCTGCAAGTTTTTTGATGTGCTTACGTAATGTCGGGTTTAACCCTTTAAAGACGAAGCACATCTGTTTTATATAAGGGCTCAGTGCGTACCGCGATGTAAACACTCTCCACTTCGGTTATAAAGTCCAATCTCTTAATGTTTTATAAGGCAAAGTTGCTGTTTGTTCTGAGATCCGTGCAAAACACATAAATGCAATGTTGGCACAACGTAGAATTTTTTAGTGTTAAACCTGTTCGTATGTAACGCTACCGCTAGGCTTAAAAGGTTAATATTGTTTTCGTGATACTTTACCTTGTCCAGGGCCTTCGTGATTTTTTCTCCCTTTTAACGAAACTTTTCCTCTTATTACTGCCACTATTCACTATCTTCCACACCTCCTCTCCTTTCCTTTCCGCCTGCATTTAACCCCTGCGTATATTGGTATAGCGCCTGTAAGTAAAAGCCACAATGCTGCTGGGAGGTCATAAACTGTATACGAATGGCGGTTTCGAAAGTTTCCCGTTTTGTGCACAAATTAAATCATCGTAAAGAGGTCGGAGAAGAAAAGTGTTGCCAAAAGCAACATTATCAACAGAACTGATATAGGTACGAAGAATTTGATAAATGCACGGAAAAGAAGTGGAAATCGATTAAGACTGTAAGTGATGTTGGAATGACGAGAATGTTGGGTTATAAACATTATAGTCTTTAAGAAGACAGTAATCCATATAATCCTCTTGTAAATTTTGCCTTTGCATGATATGAATTTATAGGTTATTTCCATCGACATGAAAAAATTTGAACATACGAGTATGTAGCCTGTAAGAACGTAGTACTGTAGTAAAAGGTGACGTGCACCCTGACACATGCCACGAAGACGTATTAGTGAGGGAGGGGTATACGTGTAGCTGTACCCTTTCTTTAACCTCGGCGCTTGATAGGGTGGGTGGCCAACACCGCGTCCTGGCAGCTTTATCCCCGGGAAGGAGTCCTAGTATCCTCTGTACAGGAGGCTGAGTAGGTCTCGGGGTCGGTCTGGACGGATGCGGAAAATCTGGCTTCCGCCGGGGTTCGAACTCCGAACCGTCCAGCCCGTAGCGAGTCGTTATAACGACTACGCTATCCGGCCGCCATAGTGCTGTAATACTGCACAGCTAATAGTCTGTTTTATTGCCACTACATTTACGGTCTCTTCTGTGTATATATGTCTTTATATATACATATATATATATAGACTATATATATTGGAAGGGTATTTGTCCGCCTGTCCCACAACTCTTCTCCAAATCCCGCGTCCTAAAAATGGAGTAAATAAGAAAAATGTTCCTGTTGGAGAGATAACAGTCGAAAATTGTTGATCTTCCTGTTTCGAAAATTCTGCACAGCATTCCCGCAGAAGAAATCTCGAACATCGCTGAGGGGAACCCAAATTAAGTCCGTTGCTGTGATTCGGGTACAGCCCATCTCTCGGGGAATACGCCGTGTCCGCCCGTCTTTCCGCGAGGCTTGGTATCCCGCAAACTAATACTGACGTGGAAAAGAATAAATACAGAAATCGTTCTTGTTTCAGAGACAATCCTTGCAAAATGATGGATTTCTGTACTTTGAAAATTAGGTGCAGGAGGCCCGAAACGACACTTGAGGATGCCTCGTGGAAAACATAAATGCCTACCACCACCGTTGCTACGATACGAGAGAACCCAATTAAGGAATACGAAGAAAATACGTCGCTTGGGCAAAATTCAACCTAGTGATAGGACAGGCGAAAACCCCACTCGGGGAAACCCAAACCCAGCGCCACTGGTAGGATAGAGCCATTTGGGCAAACCCCATCACCCAGTGAAAATGCAAATCAGAATACGGGGAACATCACTTGGAGAAACCCCTTCGCTCGACGGACACCAAATACAAGCATGCAGTGTGACATTGTTAGGAGACGGTGAAAACAAAACAAAAAAAATCCGACCAGTTCGCGGCGGGCGCAGCGCTAGTCGAAGTAAATGGTGGCTGCAGGGCGGTGCGCGCTTGTGATCGTGGCCACACTGTAGGTACACGTGCATGGGCCAGATCAATAGAACTCGGGGAGGGAGCTAAGAGGTTCTACAAGGGTAGGGGAGTGAACAGTTGAAGAAAAAGAAATGAGCGATGAAAAGAGAAGCAGTAGAGGGTGTATGAGAGTCATTACGCGATGACACCAGCGGGACAGCGCAAGCGTGGCTTCGTGTGAACAACAATATTTATAATGTTTACAAGCGGTATGGAGGGACTGGACAAACTGTGCAATTGGTGAAGGTTAACGAAGGAAGTAGTTGGCTAGGCCAGCGGAGGCTTTAGTTGTCGCTGTGTGTAGCTGCAGCATGAGCTAGCTAGCTAGCTAGTGGTGAGAGTGTTAAATGTACGTGTCTATTCATAGCCAGCGGACGACTGGAGAAGGTGTTTTTGGGAGGGGGGAAGAGACTTTCAGAAGCTGAGGCGACGTTAGACGTCGGTCTGTGGCGTCGTCGGCACTTGTGCGTTGTTCCCGATTGGGTACGAAGGAAAACGGAGTTATTTCGGCAGCCGAATTACAGCCTGTGATGCTCACCGTATAAGGTAAAACCTGCAACTTCGTATTTCTTATCTCAAATGTTCTGGAATCTACAGCGACCCTGTGCTCGTTTCTCTACTTCACAGATCGATTTCATCATCATATCGAATTGAGGCAAACAGTGTACGTGTGTTCTTGTAGGCACCAGTACGTAGATCTATAGATGTGTCCGTGTACCACCGATGTGTACTTGTATATAGAAGTGTGTGTTGGTCTGTAGTTTGTCCATGTAACACTGCAGTTCTTGTAGGTATTGGTGCTTGCGTCAATAGATGTGTCCGTGTGAAAACGGTGGCTCTATGTGCATGCGAGTATGTAGGTCTATAGCTGTGTCCGTGTAACCCCGACGTTTTACCACATCCATTATGAATTTCACGCAACGTCGGCTTAAATTTATGGTTTACTACCCCTATTCTCCCGTTTGTCCCACATCATGGCGCTCTGTTCGCTTGTTATTTTGGGTTCGATCCGTGAAGGATTTGGGACAGGTATTTCAAATGAAGCTTTCCTGAAGTGTCAAGTTTCCAAGGATACTCAAAGTACATTTTCTGACTTCGAAAGACTCGGTAATTTAAATCCTGTATTTTCTTCATTTTCGTATATCCTTTGTATCCTCAGCCACGGCACATTTGCCATGAGGCAGCTTATGACAAACAGGTCCGCTTAGACGAGACTGTTTCGTTGACGGCCATTGTGTATGGTATAATCTTTGCTGAAAGTAATAATTCTTTGTTTAGTTAACGTGGCAAGTAGGCAAATTCTGGCTCAGTTTTATAATTTTTACATAATTATAATGAATTTATCATTTAATAAATTGATAATGTTTATAAAATTGAAGTGAAAACGTCAACCTTAACATGCGACGTCACCACGTGCAAGTACGGCGTGAGGCAGAACTTGTTCTTCTGTGGCCTAGGGGGCAGAAACGTGAGTTTATATACGCAAATTGGCATATTTAAACAGCAACAGAATCCCGTAATAATACCCTACAGTGCCTGCAAAGGCACCACACAACTTTAAGCGAACTGCTTCGGAAGTCTTCAGGAAGTTTCAGAAATTGTCTAAGACGTTGTGACTTAGTAGAAGTTCCTACCTGCCACAAAAAATTTATTTCTTGTTGTCAGAATTGGTTAGTGATGTTGGTGAAGTAGTGACATAGTTGAGATCTTCGCTGTTCTGGGATATTACGTAGCGTAGATGGCTGGTTCGTTATCAAAATTTCGAGACAGCCTATCGGTCCCTTGACCCTTGAAGATTGGACCGATTGGTTGCCTCGAAACGCGGGTAACACTGTCAATCTACGCTGCGTATCATTCCAGAAGAGCCAAGACCTCGCTCATACTGCGGAGGAAGCCTGAATCACGCATAGCGGCAGTTGCTCTTGTAGGTGCTTTCTTGTATACTGATTACAACCACATAATGTCGCCCTGTTCAAAGTCTGGCTTCACATTTCACACATTTTTAGGCACGTTCGCAAAATTACGGAAAGTGGAAACTTTTGATACCCGGTGTTTATTCCACGAGTGATCGTTCTGCACTCAGGGAGTATCAAAACCTTGCGTCTCCACTCCACCACAAACAGGAGACATTCAATACTGCAAGATGTTTTGGAGACAGCCTTTTGTATTTTAACCTGTGATGTTTTAATACTTTACATGCATTTTAATCTGAGTAATTTGAACGACACGGTACACAGATCAACTGTTGCGAAAAACCAGTGTATATTTAATATTTCCAGACGTACAATACGCAGCGTATGTCTTTGTAATATTGTGGCTTCCCGTTGATGACTACAATACATAGCCGAAACATGTAGAAGCGTAAGAATGGCTTTGTGCAGCAGTTGAAGTAAAACTTGTATGTGTAAGGTAACTGCACGGAATGTGAGTAACGTAAGTGATATTATAAGTACATAGCCTGTCTCTTCTTTTTACATATGTTTAGGCTTGAAACGACGAAGCGTACTAACAGAAGGTACTGCTGGTCCTTAACGCGGATGACATGAGCCCCTCAGCAGTCCCATGGGATTCCAGTGCAGCTCACGGCCGCTCACCACCTCGTGTGCGCATGCCTGTACGAACTGCGTTACCGCGTGTTCGCGAAGTCATTTAGAAACAGATTTCAGAATTACAGTGCGTCGTTGTTTGTATACGAATCCACGTAATTGCACGAAGTAGGGCCGTGCCATGGCTCAGGCGGTTAGTCGTTGGCCTCAGAGTGCGGACGCCACGGTGCGATCCGAGGCCAGTTAATGTGAGATTTGTGTTGGACAAAGTGGCATTGGAACATGTTTTTCTACGAACACTGGGGTTTTCCTCCCTCAGATCTTTCCACCAGTGATCCACTCGTTCATCTACCACCGACGCTGTGTAATCTTGGCAACTCTTGGAAGGCTCAACGTTCGCCTTTAATTTAAACGCGCAACAGAACGGTAAACTGCATAATACGGTGTTATGCGTAGGCTATATCTCGTTAGCTGAACTGGCTGTTGGCAGGTGGTAACAGGGACTCGAGACCGTTCATACTGAATGGAAAACAAAGGATATTACTCCTAGCGATTGCACGCTTGTGTCTAATCGTATCAAAAGCCGGGTGTGGTACTTGGTCTCCCACTTTAAGGAAACAACATGCAGTGAGGGTGTTCAAGAATGGGGTGCCGAGGTGAATAATCAAACATAAGAGGGAAGAAATAAACGGAGGTTGGAGAAAATTACATTATGCGGAGCTTCATTGTTCGTACCCTCACAGAATTCTGTTATAGTGATCACATCAGGGTGGAAGAGATGGGCGGGGTATGTGACACGCACGGGAGGTATGAGAAATAAACGAGGCAGGAATTGTACTTACATTGTAACACTGAGGCGCGTTCCCGTAACAGTTGTTGCCGTGGAAAAGCAATAAGTGTTACATATTCTGTGTGTCTGTAGCCTTCATTGTTCAGCATACACAGCGCGTGCGCCGTATTATATTGTCATCTGTGGCCTGTCCAGCTCTATCATATATTTGCACATTATTTCATAAACGGCACGATTGTCAGAAAAAGAGTTATCGAACATAAAATGTGTGTTTTGATTTTCTCTAAACCTCTTGTCTGAAACATTTCTCGTTCTAAGACGAATTCAGCGAGACAGTGTCATGAATGTACATGGGTCTTCGTGTAAAGTACCCGTTATTTTCGTCTGATTTTAATGCGGTCGAGAAAATTCGAGAAATATTTTCGAAAAATCTTCAAATATCAAATTTCATGAAAATCCGTCCAGTGGGAGCAGAGTTGTTCCCATCGGACAGACAGACAGACAGACAGGCAGACATGGCGAAGCTAATAATTGCTTTTAGCAAGTCTGTGGAAGCGGCTAATAAAGGTTTTGGTTCTAGAATCTGAAGGAAGCAGACTACTTGATTGCCCTAGGAGTTTGTGTGAGGATAATATTAAAATGGATCTGAAATAACTGTGATGGGGTGGTGTGGATTGGATTAATCAGATTCAGGATAGGAACAGGTGGCGGGCTGTTGGCGATCATGGTAAGGAACTTGCTGGTTTTATAGAGGGCGAAAAATTTCGTGGCCTCCTGACCGACTGTTAGCTGCTTAAAAAGGTCTTTGCTTCATCAGGTTGTAAAATAATGCCCCATTTTATTTTTTAAAACAGTAATACCATTCTCTCTGTACTGGTCTCGCCAGTAAATTGTGCAAGTATCTGTTTCTACGAGTATTTGCTGTAGCTCCAGTGACGTTAGTCTCCATTGAGGTCCGATTTTAAATAAATATTATGCAACATTTTTAAAAACGTCCGTTACATGTGTAGAGTTTTATTGTCTTGTAAACTGCATTCTCATTTATAGCCAATTGCTTACTTTATGCAAATTCTTCTGTCCACGTCGCCATTTCCCTTTAGGTGACTGTCCATTGTTCCTGTCGTAGTGTTGATGCGTGCATCTGACCCTCCGGTCAGCTTACGATATGGTTTCTAACAACCGCAGTGTTCATGTTACATTTGTCTGCTGCATGTTACTGAGTGCCGCAGTATAAGACATTTTTACGGTAAACCGTTACAGTAGCGCCACCGTGTTTTTAGAAAGTCATTTTCAAAGTTACACAGTACGCTCTTACACATATTAATATATATAAACTACTTACATTTATTACGTTCTGTGTGCATAATTAAGAAATATTTTCTCGTTACAGATATTATTAAAAGAACGTAATGCTGCAAAATGACATATGGCCTGTTGTATCCATACGGGATTCAATAATGCCTTTGATACTACTACTTCTTCTTCTTCTTCTTCTTCTTCTTCTTCTTCTTCTTCTCATCATCATTTTTCTTCTTCTCCTCCTCCTAATTTTTCTTCTCCTTCTCCTCCTCCTCCTTCTCCTCCCCATTTTTCTCCTCCTCCTCCTCATTTTTCTCCTCCTCCTCCTCCTCCTCATTTTTCTTCTCCTTCTCCTTCTCCTTCTCCTCCTCCTCCTCCTCCTCCTCCTCCTCCTCCTCCTCCTCCTCTTTTTTGATATACGGTTCTTACAGTTTAACCTTTGCCTCCTTCAGAATGATACCTATTCAGGTCTGTCTTCTGCTTTCTTCCTCCATCTCTTGACACCCATTGACTACAGATCATTCTCCATACAGTCTAAAGTCTTCTTACTTTTCTTCTTCCATCTGGTTTCCCCAGAAATATTTTCTTTACAGTCCTATCATTAGACATTCTTACCAGATGCCCAGCCTGTTCTAGTCTTTTTACGTTCATTGTTGTTACAGTATTTAGTTTTGTTTACATTACCTGAAATTCATCATTCTTTCGGATTCTCCAGCCATTCGGATTTTTTATTGGGCCATATATCTTTCTTAGTATTTTCCGCTCCCGCATGTTAAGGGATGACTTCATTTGCCCTGTCCTTGCCCACGTTTCACAACCATATAGCACTATAGGCACTATATATATTTTTAGTTTCGTGTGTATATGTATGTATCTTGATTTCATAAGTTTCGAGATAGTTTTGTTATCTCATAGCGAATGGAAACAAGCATACTGTTCTGAGCCCTTATTCACTATCACAGTGCAAACGTCACTCATTTCTGTGTGAGCTGCTCTTCTGTCTATTTCCCACGTGTTTTGTATCGACCAATGATCCCTGAAATGTTTTTAAAATCTTTTTTATGTCGTTCTTAAACTCACATAACATGCGCCATATAAGTTGCTGGAGAGCAAATATATTTTGTCTTATAAAACTTGTCTCTTTTTTTTTAACTTGTATCCTCCACATATGGCGTTGTTGCATAGAATTGTGTGATCACACACGATTTACCGTATTGTATGAAACAGGAAAGTGCAAAATTTCCGTAGCTGCATACTGAAAAGTTACACCACCCATAAATTTGTAATTGAGATTTAACGAACAGTAAGAAAACCAAAATTTCCACCTGTTGCAAAAATTATGGGTTTTTTAAGTACTGGAGGGAACACTGTTAATTTCCAAGGCCGTTAGCGGGAACAAGATAACCGACGGTTCCCGAAGTTCTCATAGTGCTAAGCCCTTGTATAAAGACCCTTGTGCCAACTGCCTGTCCACATCGACTTATTGGCGGGAGAAAAATACCTGGCTGAGATCTGCGCTCTACTGAGATGTTACGCAGCGTAGAATGGTCATTCCGTACAGACGTTTCGGAACAACCTAAAGGTCCAATCAGGCCAAGTCTTGGACCGCTTGACCTTTGACGATGGGACCGATAGGTTGTCCCCGAAACGTCTGTACGGAATTACCATTATACGCTGCGTAAAATCCCGGAAAGGTGCAGATCTTAACTTACATTGCGGCGGAAGCCTGAAATCAGGCAAAATGTCTGCCATTAGTATAGCCCTTTACCCAACGTCTCATGTTCTGATGAACTTACGTCAAGTATTTCTTTGAAATTACCTGTTGTTTTCTTTAAAGTGTATTCTTTTATAACCCGGTAGGCCTACTCACGACCTTGTACGGCACAGCTGCCAGTAGGGATGTTGCCGGCAGTTTCGCATTTTGTTTTCTTTTAATGTGGAAGGCAGTTTTCAGCTTGCACTTTCGTCACACATGCGTACTAGCAATAGGTAGACCCAGGATAACTCAGTCGATGTAGTGAGTAGAGTAACGGTTCGACAGGGCCGTGTCATGGCTCAGGCGGTTAGCCGGCGGCCTCCTACTGCTGAAGGCCCGAGTTCGATCCTGGCTTAGTCCATGTGGGATTGGTGGTAGACAAAGTGTCACTGGGACAGGTTTTTCCCCTACTACTTCGGTTTTCCCCTGTCAGTATCATTCCACCGGTGTTCCATTACTAGGAAAATAACGAATAATAATAATAATAATAATAATAACAATAATAATAATCATAATAATAATCTTCAACATAGGGTTGCACAAGAAACCGTAAGGCTGCGGTGCGCCCGTAGGGTCTCCTGCAGGGCCCTTCTCCACTAAAAAAAAGGGTTGGACAACTCCGGAATAATGGTTCAGTACACACCACGAGCTAAAGATTTTTCTCTTCTCTGAAATGCTCACACCGGTCCTTGGGCCCGCCCAGACTCGTAGTCAGTGAGTGCCGGGGACTCTTTCACCGTGGGTAAAGCATAAGGGACTTGAAGCTGACCAGCCATTTGCATCTAGCGCTGATGTTAATAATGAGTGCAGCTATACCTCCATTCACCCCGTATGTCTTCATGGGGGACAGGTATAACTTTGCCCTTGTCTGGGCAGTAAAAGGGAATAGGCTAGTCACCGGCGATGGGACTAGAACTGGCTCCTGGGACACTGTGTTTGCGTATATGAAACGAACCGCCGGCTGTGGATCGTGTCCCACTTAGCTGTACCACTTCAAAGTCATGAGCAAAACCAGGGGTGCATATATCTTCCAAAATATCTAGGAGCCATCTCAAAATTCTGTACGCTAGAAGGGTGGCATGAAGAAGGGTCCATGCTCTGGACCCACAAATACTAGGCGCCACCGTACAGAAGTCAGTCGCCCGGTCAACCTGGCGCCCGGGATTTGCGCCCGCCTGAGTTAAAGAGTAGTTGTAAAGTATCGAATTAAATGCGCAAACGATCGTGAACGCTAAGTGTTTGGAAGGCGGCAACAGGACCTGATTCATGTTACTGTCGTGGCATTTGTCTGGAGAGACTGAAGAAAACCACAGTAGTCGGACTCCCTGCTGGTATTTAAACCGTGTATCTTCTGAATACATGTCCAGATCTTGCCAACCTGATCGGGTTCCTCTTCGGTTTTCTGTGGCAGTGTTAACAAAAAGACGGGGTATAGATGGTAAATCCTTTGAAAGGGTGGAAGAATTCAAATATTTGGGAACAACCCTAACGAATCGAAACTCCATTCATGAAGAAATTAAGAGCAGTTTGAAGTCGGGGAATGCTTGTTATCATTTGAGGCAGAATCTTTTGTCTTCCAGGTTGCTATCCAAAAACACAGAGATTAGGGTATACAGAACTGTAGTTGTACATGTTGTTTTGTATGGGTGTGAAACTTGGTCTCTCACACTGAGGGAGGTACAAAGACTGAGGGTGTTCGAGAATAGGGTGCTGAGGAGGATATTTGGGCCTAAAAGGGACGAGGCGACAGGGGAGTGGAGAAGCCTACATAACGAGGAACTTAATGATCTGTACTCATCACCAAATATTATTCGGGTAATCAAATCGAGAAGAATGAGATGGGCGGGGCATGTAGCACGTGCGAATAAGAGAGGTGAGAAGAGAGGTGCATACAGGATTTTGGTGGGGAGACCTGAAGGAAGGCGACCACTTGGGAGACCCAGGCGTAGATGGGAGGATAATATTAAAATGGATCTTCAAGACGTGGGATGGGGCATGGGATGGATTGAGTTGGCTCAGGATAGGGACAAGTGGCGGGTTCTTGTGAATGCGGTAATGAACTACCGGGTTCCATAAAATGCTGGGAATTTCTTGACTACGTGAGAAACTGTTAGCTTCTCAAGAAGGCCTCTGCTCCATGGAGTTAGTTAGTTAGTTAGTTAGTTAGTTAGTTAGTTAGTTAGTTATGAGACAATCCACCGGAATCCCCACCTTGCAGACTTCATACGACGGCCACCAATTCCCCTGCAATGTCCTGCTCTTGTAAGACATTTTCCCGCCATAAGAACGCAGCACCTGCTCCGCAGTCAATGTTCTCTGCCCCGTGGCCCTCATTTTATTGTTGTGTTCGTCCTTTATAGCCTGTTCTGAACAGCGGCAAAACGGTGCTAGCCTGCGCGGAACTGGGTCATGCCAGGAGGCATGTTTACCGGCCCCGCTACGCTGCCGCGCTTTTGATCTTTGCGGCGCGCGAAATTAGCAGTTTATAAAATAAGTTTGGGTTATTTATTTTGAACTGCTATACCACTGCATAACGTAGTACTCGCCACAAGTTTGGCGTGTATCGTATCATGGGACAAGCTTGTTATTTCCTGTTTGTGTCACTCCGTGTCCGTGTTATCAGCTATCGTGTTAACTGCTTCCACCTAGCGATCATCTTTAAATTTGATCCATCTCTATAAAGCGCTTACTATGGTATGTGACCCACAGAAGCATAGGAGCACCCAGAATTTTCCTTTTGGGGGAGGAGGGAGCTGACCATGAGGCTACACACACACACACACACACACACACACACACACACACACACACACACATGTATAAAATTTGTCTGATCGTAAAAACTATGTTACGAAAATCATGCCAAAATCTCCAAGCCGACATCTGATTAGGTTACAGGGAAAATTAAAACTAACCGAAAAAGAAAATAATCTAAAAATTTGTAAGTTCTATTTATATTTTTCTGTATTCCAATGTACTAGTCATCGTCCGATTTCAGTGGCTGATTTAGGCTGAAGCGTAGACCACGTAAAACCTTTGATAAGTTCATGTCTACTAAATCTGTGTTTTTTAAATTTCGCTTTGGTGGGGGGCGGGAGCAGCCCCCGCCCCTGGGTGCACCAATGTACGGAAGTCATATTCGTTCTTTGGACTTTGTCCATGGTCTTCATTTTAATAGTCCCACGTTACGGAAGCCGGCTCTGCTCCCCTCTTCAGGTAAAGAAAGCACCTAATCTGGTGGACCCCATAGAAGGAGCCCTGTGACGGAGTATAGCTCTTTCTAAGGGGTCTGCCAGATTAGATATTTCCTTTACCTGAAGTCGGAAACAGAGCCGACTTCCGAAGCGTAGTAGCACCTCGAAATTTACGTGATGGACAAGTCTAAAGGAAGAGGATCTTCAAATCTGTGGCCTCGAAGACTTGCTTCAGCGATGAATTCACTGTAGGTTCGTTTGTTACGAAATTAAGCGCTACGTAAACTTATTTTGTGGCCGGCGTTCGTGTTTTTCAGATAATTCTTGTAATGTTTGACATTCTCACAGCGGTGTTGCTGAAGATACAAGAATTTTGGGATTTGACACCATGTAGGACGGCAGTCGGTTACCGACGTTTCGAAATCGTCGTTCCTTCGTCTTCAGCGTCAAGTAGCCCAAGACCCTGAACATGACCGCAATACAGTATTTTGAAACATCGTTAAATATTTACCGTTCTCTACAGCCTAACTTTCGAGAGGTCTTGAATTTTCACGGTAATTCTTGTCTAGGCGCTTGTCATTGTCCTCTGGTGCACTGCTACTAACAGCGAAATTGACTGCCACCAAGCAGTAGTTAGTAAAACGCTTTATTGTGGTTTTGTGCTAAAACGGTTTTGAATAAGCGTATAAGCGGGTGTAGTACATGAAACATCAACACGCAACCAGACTCACGTTTGTGTATTTTATAATTCTAAAGTAGTTTCAAAGTCACTATCAATAGAGACGACATTTTGAAAAGATGAGAAAAATCCAGAACTTAACTGCCAAATTTAATTAATTTTGTCGGAATAGCTTTTATCTTTACACAGATATTAATCTCAAAATTCGTATAGTCTTTTTATTGTTAGATCTTTAAATGAAATGTGAAGGCTTATGAGTTGCGGCCCGACCCAGGGCACTGGACATAGAGGCTTATTACGGCTGACAGCCTGTTTGAGCCTCAGGAGGCTGAAGAAGCTTCATGCACTTCACCAGGTATGAGGGTGATGAGATCGAGAAGGGGTATGATGTCACACAAAACGTAAATGAGAAATGCGTATAGAAGGTTAATCGGAAACCTAAAGGGCAGACAGCACTTTGGGAGAACCTGGCCGTAGATGCTGAGCGGCAGTAGAGTAGACTACAGTATGGGCTGGATCACCGACAGCTCGTGGTTTGATTCTCGGCAGAGTTAATTGATTTTTCTGTTGTCCAAAACTTTCAGACTGGCGTTAGGCCCCACGAAGTTTCCTGTTCAATAGGTACAGGTCCTTTCTCCCCGAAAATAAAGCTGCCGGGGCGTGAAGCCGGCCCCTCACCTCCATCTAGAATCTAGGTTAGAAATGTGTGGAGATACACTGCTGCTCCTTGTATATACCTTCGTGGCGCGTAAGGTATCAACTTTGTCTCTTACATCTTACCTTCCTGGTATACCTAGGTGAATGCAAAGGATAAAGTTGTACCTGTGAACGCCATGAATGTACATGGGGGAATGGACGTATAGCTCCACACATCCTTAAATTTGGAACTAAATTGGGGTGAGTGGTCAGCTTCATGCTCCGTCCGCTTACCGTTAAACGTCCGCCCTTTGCATAGCCACAGTACTGATTACGCTATCCAGGCTCGTACACGGATGATGTTAAAATGACTTGCATGGAAATAGGGTGGGAGAGTTTGAATTGATTTATCTGGCCCAGGCAAGTTTCTTATGAGCACAACAATAAACATGCGGGGATCTGGGTTCCACTCATATCAGTCGCGTTATAACGTGGTCCAGTGGAGCAAAACCGCTTTCCAGAAAGGTCGTTTCAAGGGCTGTGATAAAGCGACAGAGACACTGCTTGAATTTGTATGCTTCCTGCATGTATGCCGGGACAGTATATTAAGGGGAACCCGTATGCTGCCGCTGCAAAACGTCTCGTGCCCCTCGCAGCGAGCAACTGCTACCGTTGTCAGCACACGGATACCACCGCGTTGCCACATCGGCAGTTCCAATTACCGTTTGTATGCATTGCATACGGTAGTGTAGTGTGTGCTTTGTACTTGAACATGCAGCTTGCATCTTTACATTGAAATAGGTGCTTCCCACCCCCCCCCCCCCCCGCGACCCCGCCCCCCAACGATTATTTTGAGCTTACAGCTATAAGCCGTATTATTTGAGTTTTTCACGTTCTCTTGAAAGGTGCTTCTGGGGTGTGACGTCATGCAGTATAAAAAAGGTAAAGTTGTCCTTTTCCACACCATTAAGGTATATAAGGGAAGTTGAGGTGTAGCTCCACTTATTTTTAACCATGGCATCACATGGTACACAAACTAATATAAACTGCTAAATGTAACTGTGTCATTCGGACGGGGGTTGACACTCAGGTGATAACTGAACATCAGCTAAGGAACGTGGAAGTGAAAGCCCAATGCTGTGTTGTTCTCCACACTTATCTTCACCCTCCACCTTTCTTGACCCCATGGAACGGCCCCTGATTAGTGATTACCCACTGGGTTAAAGTCAGACTCTACAGATTCTCTGCACGGGCTGGTGAAAAATGCTTCTGCCACCTGTCGGTCCTCGGTCACTTTTCATATTGATCTGTCATGATGCCTATTGAAGTATAATAGGCCTAACGTATGGCAATAAAGTAGGCATTACTGAAACTCGTGAAACGCACGGTACGGAGCAGCTGGCTCGAAAGAAACGCTTGTGTCTTGTAGTTCGGCCATGAGATCCTGAAATCCCACACTTAACCTTTTAAAGCCTAGCGGTAACTTTACATACCACCAGGTTTAACATTAAAAAATTCTACGTGGTGCCCACATTGCGTTTATGTGTTTTGTACGGATCTCAGAACAAACAGCAACTTTGGCCTTATAAAACATTAAGAGACTGGCTTTTATAACCGAAGTGGAGAGTGTTTACTGCGCGGTACGCACTGAGTCCTTATATAAAACAGATACGCTTCGTCTTTAAAGGGTTAAACAAGAACTTCAGTTGGTATTCCGACAAAAAGCAACTCCGAAACTACGAATTCCCGGCAAGACCAAGATTCTTTTTTCTTCTCCAAAGCGTCCAGACCAAATGGTTGGTCCGTCCATCCTGCTGCTCAGTAGGTATGAGGGGACGTTTCACTTAGGGTTAAACTGGTGGGGAATTGAAGCTAACGGTCGGGGATTAAAGCTAACCTTTCACCTCCAGCCAGTGTCGAGGTTAAGAGTGAGTGGAGCTATGCTCCCCCATATTCCATTATAGGATGCAGGGCGACAACTTTACTTTTGTTGCAGATCATGTAGAGGGAAGAGGAGCCGGCGGCCGGCCAGACGTATGTCTGCGGCCGGCGACATTTTTCATACGCATAGGACCTACTTTTCCCAGTCAGAATGGACTCCTTGTTTAAGTGATTTGTTTACCTTCGCACGCAAGGTTATCTTTGGTGAATAATATGCGAGTTCTAAGGGGATTCGTGCGTATTGCACGGGCAGACGTCATATATTGGAAACTAACAGTGAAAGGACTGAGAAAAATACGGAGTTGCGAGCTGTACCACACCCCCCCCCCCCCCCCGCTTTTTCGGTGTGTTATAATAATAATGAATTCGAATTTCTTGCGTTTCTTTAAAAAAAAACTGTGATAAAGGACCAGGGTAAGTTTCTCATTGACGTCCTTCCATTCTTCCAAAAAAAGTCCTAAAAATTAAATTATTACTGTATTCACTAATTAATAGTAATTTTCGTCCTTTAATCGCTTAATATAGAATAAATTTGCGGCCGGGATAGCGCAGTCGGTAAAGCGATTCATTGCAAGCTCGACGATTCGGGGTTTGAACCTCGGTGCTGAGAGATATTCAACACCTGTCCAGAACTGCCCCTGAGGCCCAACCAGCCTTCTGTACGATGGGTAACCGGTCTCTTTCCCAAGGGTAAAGAGGCGGGGGCGTGGCCTTAACTACCAACCCTCATGTAGCGCCAAGGTTAAAGAAAGAGTAGAGATACACATCTACTCCCCGTCTGAGCCTTCATGGCCTGTTGCAGGGAGAAATTTACCTTACAAAATATATCTTCCCTCCTCCCAAAAATAAGACTTTTTACTGTGCAAGGTTTGAGGCTTCCGCGACGTAACATCCTAGAAGAGTCAAGGTCTCAAGACTTTTACTGTTAATTGGTTTGCGGCCCGCCCAGCTTTAGGTGATATTCAAATTATGCTGGTGTACCAAAAACTTTCTCAGAACTGCTCAAAAGAATACCTACAAACACGCGGGAGGACTCTTTGGACAGGGCCTCAGCCCTTTGCGATGTCTATGCAGAAAGTGGCGGGCAGGCTGAAAACAGAATTTGCACCCGCGGTCGGTTTCAGCCTGTTAATTATTTATTTTCGTCTCTCCCCTGCTGCAGTTGCTACCCACCGACACCTGCACACATCAGATGTCAACAATATTCCGTAACCTGGATATGTCGGGTCGTATTACGAGTCAAGGTCACGAAGTAAAGGTTAACCCGCATAGCCTTGCAGCTCTAACACCTGATGCACGTGTATCATCACGTGTATTACGGTTTCCTGCTTTGCCCATATCAAGTCCTAAGAAGAGAACAGTCACAGTTTGTCATGTGGCGAGAGCGAAGGGGTGAGAGTACGTACAAACTTTAGTCGGCGAATGTAAGGTAAGAATAAAAGACGTAACTGGAAGGATAGCCGGTCCCAGTGGCCGCGCGGTCTAAGGCGTAGGTCTGCGGCCAAGTGCTTGCTGGGATCGTGGGTTCGAATCCCACCGGGGGCATGGATGTTTGTCTCTTGTGAGTGTTTGTGTTGTGAGGTAGAGGTCTCTGCGACGGGCCGATCCTTCGTCCAGAGGAGTCCTACCGGCTGTGGTGTGTGTTCGAGTGTGATCAAGTGAAAATAAACAACCTCGACACCTGCTGTGAGTAGGTAGAAGAGCGAAGGACTACGAAACAAACTGGGAGGATAATGTCAAAATGGATTTTTAGAAATGCGTTGCGAGGATGTGGACTGGTTTAATCCGGCTTAGGAGAGGGACCATTGGCAGACTTGTAAACAGGGTAATGAGCGCTTCCGGTTCTGTAATAGGCGGGGTTTGTTGACTAACTCGGCAATTCGTGGCTTATCAAGAAGAACCGCTGTGCGTGGAATTACCATCTTGCACATGTCTACAGGCGGTACAGGATTGGGCACCTCGTGGGAAGAGACGAAATTGGAAGACGTGTAGTCTGCCCCATAATACAGTACACGGAACTCATAGGGCGTTCTTTGCAGTGTATTAAGCTGTCTTACAGTCATTATAAAAAGAATGGGAGATGATATACAGTCCCTTTTTTTCATGTGGCACTTTTCGACCCGTTTTCGGGTCATGGATTTCCCCCTTCTCGGGGCTTCACTATCACACTCAGACACATCACAGTCGGTAGGACTCCTCTGGACGAGTGATCAGCCCGATGGAGTGACCTCTACCAGACGACACACAACACTCACAAGAGACAGACAACCATGCCCCCGATGGAATTCGAACCCACAATCTCAGCAAACAAACGGCCGAAAACCCACGTCTTAAGCCGCGCGGCTACTGGTATCGGCATACTGTCTCTTACGCCCGGCAAATAACATGAACATAAAGTGAAGTCTAAATACGGCTACGGTCGGTTTATGGCAAACATGACAGGGTCTTTATATGGCCTTAAGTAAAGTGTGATTTACTGTCGATTGTATATGGCTGACAGTGGGAACTGTCTCACAGATTTAGTGGGTCTCCTGCATGGAATCTCAGATAATTGGTCTGTGGGTTAGGCGCTGATACTAGGTCACAGACAGACAGAAGGACAGACATTAGCTTTACAAATTGCTTTTCTTTGCTGTGTGATGAACTGTACACTATTTCTCCCGGGGTAAAGCGGCTGGGCCACAAGGCTGAGTACTCACCTTTATCGAACGCCGAGGTTAAAAGTGAGTGCAGCTGCACCTGTACTCGTTCGCTATGTCTTTGTGACCTGTAAAGGGACAAATTTACATTTACGCTGTACAGTGGCTGACAATAGGCGGAAGTTTTCAGACGTTCCGACTCCGGAATCGCCGGTTAGAACTTCGCTGGGAACATGTCCACGTAGATATGTCGGGACAGGAACAGATACAGGAATGGCGCGGTTCATCGTCCTACCGAAAGTCACAAAGATGCTTTTTACAAACAGGTCAGTTTAATAATGTCGTTTGTTTTTTAGTTTCTTTAACGACATTTTCTTAGCGTCGTAGCTTAGAGTGAAAGATTGAATCGGCGAGGATGTCTGTGGAAGATCTGCTATTAACCTTTTAAAGCCTAGCGGTAACTTTACGTACCACCAGGTATAACATCAAAAAAATTACACGTGCTGGCCACATTGCGTTTATGTGTTTTGTACGGATCTCAGAACAAACAGCAACTTTTGCCTTATAAACTATTAGGAGACTGGTTTTGATAACCGAAGTGGAGAATGTTTACAGCGCGGTACGAACTGAGTCCTTATATAAAACAGATACGCTTCGTCTTTGAAGGGTTAATCTGCTTTGGGTACTAGATCTGACTTAGTAGGAAATGAGGAAAATCACGGAGGCCTCTGTCAGGATAACCGGTCTTTGGACTGAGTATCGAGGCTGGAACTCCCTTAATGAGTAAGGGAGGGTGCGGTTCGATGTGTAATTGTGATCGAACAGAGCCCAAACAGAAAAATTATTCTCGTAGAAAAACACTTGGAGCTCAGTAGCCGTTTTCTTTCGTAAAATTACGAAAAGCGACTATTGCCGTCGTCATGTTTGTCTGTCCGTCCGTCTGCATGGAACAACTCGGCTCCTACTGGACGGATTTTCATGAAATTTGTTATTTGGATATTTTTCGAAAATTTGTTCAGGAAGTTTAAATTTAATCAAAATCTGACAAGAATAATGGGTACACTACACGAAGACCAATGTATATTTATAATATCTCGTAGAATTCTTCTTAAAATGAGAATGTTTCAGACAAAAGTTGTACAGAACACTAAACACACATTTTGTGTTCAATAACTTTTTTCCAAAAATCGTGCCGTATATGAGGAAATGTAGAAAAATATGTTACAGCCAGACAGGCCACAGATGATAATATAATACGGCGCATGCGCTTTGCATGCTGTGTAACTAAGGCTACAGACATTAATATTAATATTTATTGCTTTTCCACGGCAACAACGGTTACGCGAACACACCGCATCTCAGTGTCAGTTAATGGGTACATTTCCTGTGTTGTTGAGACACACAATGAGACACATAAACATTAACAAGGAGCCGAAGTGTCCCAGGCAGGTTAGTATCGACAGTTCACAAATGAAGCGAGCTTAAAATAATGGAACATGACAGTGTTTCGACATTTTTATTTACGGTTTAATGTTGACACTGTCAGTAATAATGTTGCGTACATTGTAATTATATAGCTATCAGAATCGTATGTGGCTTGGAAGTTTTAGGCTTTTATTTTGTAAGTTGTTAGCGTGCTGCTGCAGGCTGTGTTGCCTCAGTGGATTTGTCCATTTTAACCGTTTCTTTTGTGTATCTTTCTTCCTTCGGTTCCTTACGGCGCTTTTCTTTTCTATTCCTTCCGCCCTTTCATACTTCTGTCCCATATCTCTTTACGGTTTTTCTGCCTTCCACCCTTTCTTCCCTCGCCCCCTATCCTTTGCTTTGTTTCGTTTGTTTTGCGTCTGTTATCTTTTAATGCTGACGTCACAGAAGAGCGTACAGCCTATTGCACGAAGCCTTAATGTTTGTGAATGACGTCACATTGTTACAATAATTCATGCTCTTGATATCAGGCAGCCGTTGTCAATGTTGCAGAACTTTATTAATGTAATGTACTCTTATTGAGTTACTTGTTGTTGAATTTTGGTAGATGTACAGATTTATAATTATGTACGACTTCCTGTACAAAAATCAATTTAATCAACCGAACGTCTAGCAATTAGAATCTCGAAATAACCGAAAATGACAGCGGCGTTTCCTACATGCGTTAGAGTTATGTTACGTTGACGCGCTCCGAAAGGACGGGTTTACTTACTACCATGTCCACCAATTAGGTTACTTTTGGGGTGGGGGCGACAGCAAAACTCGGGCCTAAGCCGTCTCATTGTTGAGGTTTCTAGACCACACACAATTAGACACGCACGCACACCCGTTAGGACTCCTCTTAACGAGTGATCAGCACTTCGCAGAGGCTGTCACGTACACAACACACAACAACCACAAAAGACGAATATCCATGCCTCTGGCGGGATTCGAACCGGCGATTCCAGAATTCAAGCACCCATAGACCTACGCCTTAGACTGTGTGGTCACAAGGACTGCTGTATCTAATGAACTGACTGTTCAGGCTTTCGTAATAGATTAACTTGTTGGTAGAATGAGGTTTGAGAGGAAAGACAAAACTGGAGCGAAACCCACCCAAGTGACACTTTAGTTACTACAAATTGTACATGGACTTACACGACAACAACGATAATGACCCAGAAAACCTCCTTCCTGAATGCACTTGTACGGATGAGTCACTTGTGTACGTCGTGTGTGCAACCGGAACACTGGCGTTATTCCAAAATGTCTGAAATGCGTGGGGCAGTTCCAAAGTACACAGGTTATTCTGCAATGAGTTGGCCACATTTCAGGAGCGTCTCCCACTCATCATTTGGAACAAAAGGTTCTATAAACCACGCGTCACTTAGATACTGTTATCGAGTTGGGCGTTAATAAATTGTAGCAGTAAGTAGCGTGAGGTTTAATTCATCCTCTGTATAAATTAACGTTTTCAGCTAAACAAAATGTTCGAAATGGTCACTTTCTGTCGTTTCTTGTGCCAGCAGCAACTTGAGTCTGAATTCCACCAGGTGCTGGTCTTCTTTCCAGGTCTCCCATATGGTAATGAAACAAGATTCTCTCGGCCCTTCTGTTACCACAGACCCCCTTCAAAGTGTCACTATTTATGCAGACCCCTACACAATATTATATCACCTCGCAGCAACAGTTAAGTTTGGAATATTTTCGAGTAAGATATCTATTTAAATGTGGCAACCTTTATTAAGTAAATGTAAAACTTATAATAAAAACAGTAAGTTTGAGAGCAGTGGTAGTCACATTAAAATGAGACTTAAGATCAGGAAAGGCGTAAAGGGAAAGCAAACTTACTCCGCAGAAGAAGCTAGTCAGCTTGGGAACCCCTGACTGAAAGGGACTGCCCCAGACTGCATGCAGCCACAGAGGAAGAAATTTAACGGGTTTAAGTCGGGCGTGAGCATGCCGACCATGCCACTGGGCCACCTCTCCTATGCACGTTCCCTCGCAATTTTCGCATGAGTACTCTGTAACCTCTGCTAACATGTGGACGCTTGTCTCCACGCCGTGGGCACCTGCATCCTCTTGTTCGAACTGGCATATCTAAATTAAAACCGTAGTTTACCTTGTAGAAAATTAGTTGAACAGTGGAACAGCTGTTTGTGTTCTCCGACAGAATATGTTCCACGCACGTAATTTTCCTAGTATGCCACACCATGTTAGCTCCACCAAGCACAGTCCTTCTTCAGAATCTTAATACTTCCTCAGCTAGGCACGAAATTGCCCAAATTCTATGGAACCCGAAAGTGAATTAACATATTCACTTGTCCCTATACTGAGCGAGATGAATCCAGTACACGCCTTAGCATCCCATTTCTTTGGGATCCCTTTTAATATTATCCTGGCTTCTACGCTTAGGTCTTCCAAGCCGTCGCTTCCCTTCAGGTTTCCCTATACATATGTATGTATTCTGTACCATACGTGCCACATGCCCCATTCGTCTCATCCTAGTAGTATTTCATGAAGCTTCTTATGACGCAGTTTTCTCCACCGTTCTGTTACTTCCTCCCTCTTACACCCGAACATCTTACTCAGCACCATATTCTCGAACACCCTCAGCCTATGTTCTTCTGAGGCCCTGTGTGACATTTCGTACCATGTTCACATTTTTTAGTGAGCAGTTGTTAGCAGCCCCTCGCCGAAGCCCAGATGGGAGGACCACGCCTTGTTGGCTGTTCACGACTGCCTATTCAGTATATTTGCAGTACCCTGTCGTCCATCCACAACCTGCGGACGCGCCATGCTGTGATGATGGAAACTAACATAGTTGCCGGCTTGCTGAAACTTACATCGTCCTACGTCATGCAGATTCTGCTGCACACAGGCTAGAGAATGCCTTGTGTTTTTTGTTACTGTTACGTACATATCCAATGCCAGGCAGATTCTATATCCGAGGTTGCAACCGTTCATGTTGGATTCGATTACTGGTAGGGACAAGACGGGTTCCTTTCTCCAAAACATCCAGACAAGCGCCCATCCAGCCTCCAGTGCAGTGGGTACTGGCGGTTATTTGTGGCGCGAAGTTAGTGCTGAGGTTAGGAATGGATAGAGCTATAAACTCTACGCCCCTTATATGCCTTCATGGCGTGCACAGGGCAACATTATCTTTACTTTTACTTTATCGTTTGCAGGAGTTCGCTAAACTCTATACGACAGGCCTGCACTTTGCAAGTGATGTGAATGCAGGTCATGTGTATGCCCACGTCAGTACAGTATCAGTCGTTAGAGAAATTCTCCGCGACTTCTTTTGAACACGATAACGAACCTCCGAATTCTGTAAAAGGTTGAGTATTTGACTAAGTGAAGGACTGTCAGCTTGTCAGTAGAAATTCTGACACATGGAGTTGGTTCATAAAATTCGTTGATGTGACTAACAAACGGCGTGGAGTGGGTCACTTAGTGCAGTGCTCTTCAAACTTTTTTTCTCACATACCACTGTCACAATACAAAACATGTACACGTACCACTATCACGGTACAAAATATGTACACGTACCACTATCACAGTACACAACATGTATACGTACCACTATCACAATACAGACATGTACGTGTATCACTGTCACAGTACAAAACATGTACACTTACCACTATTGCAATACAAAACATGTACACGTACCACAGTCACAATACAAAACATGTGCACCTACCACTGTCACAGTACAAAACATGTACACATACCACTATCACAGTACAAAACATGTACACGTACCACAATTACATTACAAAACATGTACACGTACCACAATCACAATACAAAATATGTACACGTACCACACAGTATAAAACATGTACACGGACCACTGTCACAGTACAAACATGCGCACGGACCACTAACACAGTACAAAACATGTACACGTACCACTGACACAGTATAAAACATGTGCACATACCACTGACACAGTACAAAACATGTACACGTACCACTAACACAGTACAAAACATGTGCACATACCACTGACACAGTACAAAACATGTACACGGACCACTAACACAGCACAAAACATGTACACGTACCACTAACACAGTACAAAACATGTGCACATACCACTGACACAGTACAAAACATGTACACGGACCACTAACACAGTACACAACATGTGCACATATCACTGACACAGTACAAAACATGTACACCTTAACACAGTACAAAACATGTGCACATACCACTGACACAGTACGAAACATGTACACGTACCACTATCACAGTACAAAACATTTACGCGTACCATTGTCACAGTACGAAACGTACACGGACCACTGTCACAACACAAAACATGTACACGTACCACTATCACAATACAAAACATGTACACGTACCACTGTCCCAGTACAAAACATATAGGCCTACACGTATCACTAGGTATTGCATATATTAATGCCTCCGTTCAGGATACTGGTCTTCTGGGATGTTTGGTGATTGGCAGGTTGGAAGTCTTCAGTCATGCTAACTACATACATGGTCAGCTACGTACATACATCACGGAGGCAATCACAACACATTGTTTACTTGAGAACCCGTTTACTTAACAAGGAAGTCCACACTATCTACCGCGGACCCGCATTCATAACAAGGAAATTCAACACCACCTACTACATAGACACACAAGAATAACAATATCCAAACTGGAATATAAAGCTCAACCCAGACCCGGATTAAATACCGGTACCAGAAGATAATAAGACTGGAAAAATCTGGAATGTACCAAGCTCAAAGCCGCGAGACATATCAGCCAATGAAAGTTCACGCACAGTATAGGTGGAAGCATTCAACACATAGCTATACGCCTTCCTATGATCAACTACAATAACTTTTATGCTTATCTGCTTATCTACATATTTAACATACCAACTTTTATTTCAGTTTATCTATGCAATTTTATATATACATTCATGTATATTTTAACTTGCTGTAATTGTGAAGGCCTTCTCTTCTCTGATAAATAGAGTTTTGATGTTAATCATTGAAGTAGAACCTGATGATGGTCTGATATAGACCGAAACCGGTCGTTCTAACCTCATAAGATAATAAATTGAGACACAAAATATTTGTTGGCTGTTGACTGTTTCTTATACTATAATTGCTAACACGCCAACAGGGATGTCGAACATCAAAATTGTTCCTTTTCTAATTTAACGCGATCAGACGACAGAGGAGAGTCTGTATTTATATTCGAACAGTGAAATGGTATATTGGTGTACATTTTATAAACGGTTTTGTCTACATTTCAACACATTTCAAATAGTTTTAATAGTGCAATTAACGTTGCTAAACTTTAATTCCTGACAATATCCCAAGTTTCTTCATGTACCACCAGGCGACCGTCCACGTACCACCATTTGAAAAGCACTGACGCAGTAGAACAAATCTAATGGACATGGTATTAACTCGACGTACGTGGTCAGGTAACAGGGTGGAAATTTAACCTAAGAGAGTTAAACTTACGCGTCAGCATTTCGATCTCAATCGATCAATCGATGTGGAATTTTCTGTCGCGTTAATGCAGCTGGAACTGGACCCTTTCGCGACTACGTCTTCCTTTCTGCTTATGTTGCTTCTGAGTATGAGTCTTTCTTTCCTAGATAATCTGTGCAGCCGTGGTAGAGGGATATTTCCTTATTCGTGTGTCCTTGCCCTGTCCTTGTGTCTGAGCCGCTGTGCTTAGTGCGCGGTTCTATTCTGATGCATTGTCGTTTAAAACTAGGGCACAGTTTCCTTCCAGACTTCCCCAAAGCATATTTTTTATTGATCCACAGCAGTTTTGCAACCACTGCAATTTGCTAATGCCATGTACATGTTTATGGAGGTTATAAAGTTGTCCCTGTGTAACAATGATGGCGTATGAGGGCATTGAAATTATAAATGCGCTGTTAACTTCAACACTAAATGGAGGCGAATGGTCAGCTTCACGTTTCGGCCACTTTTACCCCAATATGCATTGACTAGCAGGCTGGGTAGGCTCCAGAACCGGTCTGGACTTTTTGGAAAGGATAAGAATCGAGCCACGAATCCTTGGTCGTTGGTCCCTAACCAGTCACGCAACCTTCCACCGACAGCCAAAGTCCGTACACAGTACTGTGTTGTATTGTTATGGTCCAAAGAATGTTAGTTGGTGACAAAGACGCGAGATGGTGACTGTTCTCGGATATAACGCCGTATCTATCGGCATATAGGTACCAACATTTGACCCTGAATATGGTGGCATTGCGCTGCTTGGATACGTTGCTACTTAAACACCAGTATACACGGCGTCATACACCGGAAGACAGGAATCTTCATAAACTCAGACGGTTCATTCCCATCTGCAGAGCAATATTTTTGCCAGCTGAAGATAATTTGATTTAATTTACACTACATAACTTATATTTAGTATCTGATACCGTCATCGAAAGAACGGATTGTATTTAATGTCGCTAAGTAATATGAAAGGAAGGCAAATCCCGGTGGCCGTGCGGTCTAAGGCGTAGGTCTGCAGCCGCTCGATTGCTGGGATCGTGGGTTCGAATCTCGCTGAGAGCATGCATGTTCGTCTTTTCTGTTTGTTGTGTGTTGTGTTAGGTGGCGACCTCTGCGACGAGCTGATCACCCGTTCAGAGGAGTCCTACCGGCTGTGTGTGTATCTAATTGTGTGTGATCTGGAAAACTCAACACTGAAGTGACCTAGGCCCGATTCGGGCTGTTCCGCCGCAGAAAAAAATGTGAATGGAAGTTCCAGGGTTGTAACATTTGATCTCCTTAAGAGAAGCTGTCCCAGTGGCCTAAGGCGCGGTCTAAGGCGTAGGCCTGTGGCCGAGCGCTTGCTGGGATCGGAGGGTCGAATCCCACCGGTGGCATGGATGTTTGTCTCTTGTACAGTGTTTGTGTTGTCAGGTAGAGGTCTCTGCGACGGGCCGATCCGTCGTCCAGAGGAGTCCTACCGACTGTGGTGTGTGTTGAGTGTGATCAAGTGATAAATAAAAATCCTCTACACTTACTGTTAGCGAGCAGACAGAAGAGGGAAGGACTGCGAAGCGAAACGAAGAGAAGCTGAAATTGTGATTTCCGCCACTTTTGCGCTAAGATAGCGACATGAGAGACTATAAGGCCTGTAGAGATAGACGTTTTCCATTACCTTCCTTTAACCTTTATAGTAGAGCCAGCACTTGTTAGAGCCCTGCTTGTATAGCGACTCCATGTGAACTAATATCTGTGTTCATTGTAACATACCTGTGTTTATTTTTTATTTGGCAGTGTCCTTCTTTATTTCTCACCGTGTCAGCATGCAAAAAAAATATACATCAAAGAAGGCTGATGTCCCGAGGCAACACCTTCGTTTCGTACGTCTCAGTTTACAGCAAACAGGCTTTTTCGTTCATAACCACCTAATAAATAACGCCTGGAATCTGCACTGTGGAATGTCAATACTGCCGCACAGGATCCTGTTCATGTGGGCACCCAGAATTTTTCGTTGGGCAGGGGGGGGGGGACCCTGAGGCAATATATAATTTATATTTGATTTTAAAAATTATGTTATAAATATCATGTTGTAAATAAAACATAACACTATTTGCAACTGCATTTATATACATACGAATATACGAGTAGCTACATGTTACATGACTCAATCACAGTGTCCTATGTTCTTGTTTTTTTAAACTTTCTTAATTTCTGTTTCGAAATTCTAATGCACTAGTCATCAGCCGCTTTCAGTGGCTAAGTTCGGCTGGCGTGTAAATCAGTTAAAACTTCTGATATAATATGTACAAAATCTGTGTTTTTCAATTTCGGTTTTGGGGGGTTTGAAGGGGGCTGCATCCTGGCAGCCCCCTCCTTGGGTGCGCCCCTGATCCTGTTACCCGTTATTACATTTACATTTATATTAACACTACATTTGCTGTCTTGTACCATGAAGTGAACGATTTTTGGTCCAGTTTGTTGGCCAGTTCAGTGAATGGACAGTTCCAGTTGACGGGCTGTGTACTATACTATACGAGACGTTGTCCATATGGCGGTAGATGGGTCGTACGGACAGTAACATGGAGAGCAGGACCAGGTGTCAGGCAGGTGGTAGACTTACGGCCATGAAGCCTGAAATACATTTATGCAGTATTATGATACGGAAACACACTGCACGCTTATCTTGCGCAGTAACTGTCTTTTAAAACACGTTATTAAATGAAAGATAGAAAAAACGGAAGATGTGGAGACTTAAGCAGTCACTGGATGACATTCAGGAAACGAGAGAGTAGTGGAAATTGTAAGTTGAAGCACCAGATCGCACTCTGTGTGCAACTGGCTTTGAAAGAGGCTAAGGACCTGTCGTAAGACAGACTACGTGGTGGTGGTGGTGGTGGTGGTGGTGGTGGTAGTGGTGGTGGTGGTGGTGGTGGTGGTGGTGACGACGACGACGACGACGATGTTACAGAAAACACACTAAACGCACACATCAGTAGGTTACCGTTATTTAGGGAGACAATTGCTGTTTATGGTGAGAATTTAGAAACAAATGTGCACTATGGGAAACATGTTAAAAATGGGTGGTACGCATAGTAACCACTGTGCTGTAAAGGTGTAAGAGAAGTATATATTTGGCTCCAGACAGTGAGGAAATTCACAGCAAACAATCGGGCAGAAAGCCCTAGATTCGAACCGAACGTTACCGCCGCGCTAATCTGTTTCTCGATCTTGTCATCCTTGGAAACAACACGTAAAGAAACTCTAATATGCGAAAACTCATTATGGTGCGGTTTTTTTGTCCCCTCTATTTATGATTAGTGATATTGAGAACGGCCACACATTCCTGTGTTATTGTTATCGTAATGAAATACTTGCAGCGGCCTGCTGCGTAGAAATGGAGCTGATCTGTCGACCTTGCATCCGAGGTTGATAAAGGAACGAGGTGCTTTGTGCTGGTAGCACTTGCGGTTTCTGCATAATGATTGGTGTGAAGTTAGTTTGTAGTGTTTCGATGTATCTGGTCATATGACAAATAACGCCCCACATACTGAAGAGAATAAGTGGTCTTCAGAGAACGTGGAGCCTTGCAATTTGTACTCGTCACCAGATTTTATGCTGCAACGAAACGAAGGGCATGCTGAACGCAGGATACGCGTGGCAGTGACGTTAAATTTACAAGCGTACAAAGCTGTCATCAAAAAACCGAAGACAGAAACGAGACTCAGCGTAGATAAAAACTTATCTTAAAACGTAGGATATAAGGGGGCAGGCTGGATTTATCTTGCTCAGGATTTCCGACGAAGCGGCATTCCACATGGCCGGAAGAGTTAAACAGACGCAACAGTTCCGTTCGCATTCTAGTCCGTTCACTAGTAACGGGGTACATGTTCCTATAGCGAGCTACAAAACGTGTTACGTAAATTTGTCTTTACATAAGAAACATCAGACAGTGAAAGTGTATTTGAACATGGTACTAAATCACGGGCGTACCCAAGGTGGGGGGGGGGGACAGCCTCCCAATCAAAGTTTAAAAAAGATTGTAAACGTGATGAAATAAAACATTTTACATGATTTACCCTTCAGCCGCAATCAGCCACTGAAATTAACTGATGACTAGTACATTAGAATTTCGCAAAATAAAATAAAAAACTTGGGATATCTTAGATGAACTGAAAAAAAAACCAAGAACATTAGACCCTGTGATTTAAATTAGTTGAGCGAGGCATAGAGCATGTAATTGTATGCATAAAATGCGGTTTCAAACAGTGTTATGTTAAAATTATATTTATAACGCGATTTTTGTAACCAAATTTTTAAAATAATACAAATGACATATAGCCTCAGGTTCCCCCTCCCTCCGCCCAGTGATAAAACTCTTGGTGCACGCCTGTTCTGTACGCACAGTTCTCGGAGCACCATGCGCACTGTTGGATATACTACCACCAGCTTCACACTCACGTATCCAGCCCAGATTCATGCTACGTGATTTAATCGGGCCACGCCATAGAATAATAATAATAATTAGTAGTAGTAGTAGTAGTAGTAGTAGTAGTAGTAAGGTGAGCCAATGGTAACGCAACACTTTTCGCTAACTTCCGTCTGAAGTACGCAATTACGAATTTGAAGTACAGTAGAACCCGTTTTTAACGAGACCGGTTTATACGGCACCTCGCCTGTAGCGTCAGATTTTCTGTGGTGCCAATTAATTCCTCACTGTTAACCGTAACATACTCTTCGGTTATAACACTCGCTTATAACGACACAAAATATTCAGTCCCTTTCATGGCGTTATAACCGAGTTAAACTGTATATTTAATGAAACATCTTAATGAGTGCACACCATGGAGGCATATGGGGAGAGTGAAGGTATAGTTCGGCACCAGATGACTGTAAGTGGTCAGCTTCACGCCCCGCCCACTTGTACCCCACGAAAAAGCCTGAGGTCCTAATTGAAACGGAGGCTGGGTGGGCCCCAGAGCTAGTCTGTACGTTTTCTTATGCCGCGGATCGAACTGCATGTCTTCTGCCTTCTAGTCCAGTGTTTGCCAAACTTGTTTGTTCGCGGAACCCTTTTGGCTTCGAAAAATAACCACGGTTTCTCACATCCTTGCTGATCTAAATATAGAATGTCCGGATGTTACGTATCCAAGATTAAATATTTACAAATCACAAATGATTTTGGATGGCTAGGAGTACGTACCACTAGCATAGGGAACAATGCATTGCATGATCTAACCTTACATGAAATGAGTGTCGCTCGCTTCGTGGGTACACGCGGGTTTCTTAATTGGATATTCAAGCGATCATAAGAAATAAACATGTCGCCAATTAAAGAAGTTCCGCGATTATTTTAACCCAACATTATTCCTTTGATTTAAAAAATAAGGGAACTTCCAAGTAGCCTTTACAGAAATGTATCCACGGATGCGCTGCGAACTGGTCGCGGATCCAATGGGATCTGCGGAACACACTTTGGGAACCACTGGTCTATTCCGTAGCCTAGTCACTATACCGACTGAGCTACCCCAGCTCATATTAACGAAAATGTCAATTTATGCGACTGTTACCATCACATAATTACTGCTGTAGTAATGACAAAGCTTCATCAAAATCTGAGGATAGATTCACGAGTTTAATTACGCCGAACACATTCTTAATGTTTAGGCCTACGTTTCACAAGGATGTAAGAAGATTTGAGTTACACAGAGCGATCAATGCTTCCGTCTGGATACGTGCCGTGTACAGTGTAAAAAAGAACTACCCCATGTTCTATGGTTGAAGGTTCAATTTATTTCAGCTGCTGTTGTAGAAAACCAAACGTAGACACCTAATTACCGACATTGTGTTTAACAAATGTACACATTACCGGGTCTGCACCAGATACTTGTGTTGTAACGTATAAAATGTAAATGGGCAAGGGGACACGACGTGATGTAAGCCCGACCCGCTGAACACGTGGCTCGTGGGCAGCATGTTGCCCGCGACACGGTGTATGTTGCCCGGAGAGACATTTAAAATAAGAATCCGAGAAACCGAGAGAGAAAGGCGAAGCGATTCTGAAAATGTGTGAGCTGTTTACTTATGGAGACATGCATTACGTTATTAATTCATTTTGTAAGGGTGTGATAAGAAAAGCGATACAGCATCGCACGTTGTGAAGTGCCTTTTGTATCTGTGTTCCTGTTATTATCAGTATATATTTATTGCACATGATGTATAGAAAACACAGGCAAAATTATATATAGACGTATAATTATTAGGCGTTGATAGGATAATATTAAAATGGATCTTCAAGAAGTGGCATGGGGCATGTACTGGATTGATTTGGTTCTGGTTAGGGTATTTCTGGAGATTGTTCTTTGAGCAAAGCCTCTTTAAACGATGCCTTCGCGTTAACCATGTGACCAAGGAGAAGTCTGTCTACCGCTGGACTAATCCGCAGAGTATCTCAGCGTTCTTATGACTGGAGTCAAGTGATCCCGAGACATCGGCACATTACACGATACCATTACACATGAATGAGTGAACATGTTCGAATAGAAGCCAGATTTACGCGTATCAATTGTGCGCGTGCGAACAATTCGCACATAGAAACAGTAAAATATTTAATCAGCAAAGATGCGTTTATGTGCTTGAAAGCTTAAAGCCCTTCTCGATACCCAGTGTTCGATGTTATAAATCTGTCATTT
Organism: Coptotermes formosanus; assembly: GCA_013340265.1. Classification (NCBI taxonomy): domain Eukaryota; kingdom Metazoa; phylum Arthropoda; class Insecta; order Blattodea; family Rhinotermitidae; genus Coptotermes; species Coptotermes formosanus. The sequence goes on along the minus strand of BLKM01000738.1, from coordinate 302,362 downwards.
TCGTACGTTGCCGATTCCGTGCAATATTTTCAAAAGCAACGTTGTCAAGTAAAGAGGATCGGGAAAATACTACGTAGAGCGGGCCGTGAAAGAAACAGATGATTGTAGCAGATATATTCCAACGGATTTAAGCGTCTGCCCTTGAGCCTTACTGATTGTCTTACCGAACGAGATGTTGAGCGGAAATGGCCTTCTCCACAATTTGAAGGGAATGGTAGGATCTGATGGACAACGGAATCCTGGGTATAATAGTGTTTCTAGAGCCGGTAAGTTCCGCTGCTGTACTGTGCTCTTGCAAGCCGCATAGGAACATGTGCTGCCACAAGTGGAGGCCAAGGGAAGCTAACATATGTACTTCCCGTGGCTTCCAGTGTAGACGGCATTATAAATTTTTAACGTTAGATTTATGTTTAAGAAACAGTTTTTTGGCAAGGAATTAATGAAAACAAAGGACATTGCCATCAGTGATGAATCATAAATCTTTAAAACTGTCTTGAAAAGACCTTCAGTAGTTGAGTAGATCATGGTGTCACAAACAAACCATACAGTTTTAATATGTATACTGCCCAGTTTGGATCACGCATTATAGGCAATTCTTACGGAGATTTCTGTAAAATTTTCCGGGCGACTCATTTGAAAACACCGCTTAACATAAACCATCTTCTCACCCCAGTGGATGCTATAACTGTGGCAGTTCAAAAAATATCGTTAAGTAATGCAGTAATTCATAGTAATATGCGTGGCAGCAGCACTTCAATCGAAGTGCAGTTACAAATATAACACAATAAGCTGTGTTACACGTACCGTCACGCTAAGTGCGCAAATGTAATTGTTCGCAGTGACAAGCGAATTAGTCAGCAGGATGAAGACGTTAAGGAAACCAGCAACAAGAAATCCCCTTCTGCTCTACAGCGAGTAAAAAACTACTTCACAGCAGTTTATTTTTAATAGTTTTTGAAGTTTGAACATTACGTAAATGATGTATTAAGTTCTTACCTCACAGTGAACACACTGCGCTATCGTTACAAAGACAAACTTATTACTGCTGTGGAGGTAAATGATAATTGTTTGTTATGATAATCGTATGATACACGTTAATATCCTGTGTAGCCAATATCCAGTGATTTTGATCTTAAAGCAGGTGGAATATGTAGTTACCACTTGGCTTGTATGGGTAGTTAAATATGCAGTGGTTTCGGATATCACCTAGGGCCCTTATCATTCCAGCACAACTCAGTCGGTGTAGTGAATAGACTGCGGGCTGACGTAGGAAGAACTGTGGTTCGATTCCCGACAGAGGCATTTTACATCTTTTCTCCAAAGCGTCCATGCTGGACCTGAAACCCGCACGGCCTCCTATTCAGTTGGTACCCGTGGCTCTGTCCTCAGGGGTAAAGCGGCCGGGACATGAAGCTGATAAATCACCCCTCATCGTAACGTGATATAGAATCCCTAGGGCTCTAGGGCTGTGTTTTCACTCCCTCATAAGCCTTCATGGCGTGTTCAAATTTATTTTGACCCATTTCGGTTGCGAGCAGGTTGTGCAGAACTCAAATTGAGGCTCCCTGAATTATGATGATGATGATGATGATGATGATGATGATTCAGTTCTTCTGAAATATGACGCCGGGTGTATTGGTAAATAGCCAGCGTTACAGACGAGCTTCCTGTCTCCATCTTCGGGGTTTAAGTAACCTAAAAAGAGACCCTAAAGTTGTAGGCAGCAAGCTGCTCCGAAACGTCGGAATGTACAATTCGATAACGTGTCATCTCCCAAAGACGTGAATCTTGGTACTTTCTGGAGATACAGTAAAGTGGTTGGGGTATCCTAAGTCGGTGTACACAGTTGGTTTGCTGTCATGGTAGATAAAATGTACGCGGTAGAAACACAGCACTACAAGGTGCATGTGCGTACATCTTAGACTGCGTTGGTAGTAAGTCGAGGGGGGATTGAAACTGAAAGAAAAAATTACTGCGTACAGTACTATTGGTGTAAATTCGACGAAAACATAAATGGTAAGGGTAAAACTAAAATTGTCTATATGCGCGCCATGAAGTTATATAGGGAATGGAGGGTTGCGCTACTCGTTCTCGACCTTAGCACTAAGCAGAGGAGAGTGCTTAGCTTCACGCCCCTGCCGCTTTAACCCCGGAGACAGAAATCCCATTTTCCATTGAATAGGAGGCTGAGTGTGGTTCAGAGCCTGTCCGGATGTTCTGGAGAAGACAAACAGGCCCGTGCCTCTGCGACGAATACAACCACGACTACTCGCTGTCCAGTTCGTAGCGTATTTACTGTCCATCTGAGCTATCTTGGCACCTGGGATTTTTTCATCTGAATTAGAGGCGTAGGTTTATGTCTGCTCTTTTTTTTTTTTTTTTGGTAACGACAGCAACAAAGCAAGGGCATTTTAAGTTAGGAAAATGTTTAAGAAATTTCATAATATTCTTGATTCCTATTTTCTGTTTTTAACCCCAAAATTTTACACATAGAAGCCACTATTTTCCTGTGGTACGAATGTGAACCATACTCACGCGCTTGAACACAATGTGTCGTGAAAAAATATCGACTTAGGAGAGATAAAGTGGCCTAACAAAAGAATGGAGACAGTTTTCTAATGAGGGATTTTAATCATTAAGGTCCATCCACACTAAGGGAGTAGCACGTTGGTGGCATCTCGGCTGGCGTTGCCACTGGGCAGCGTGGACATGCCACTGAACTCCGGCATGCCTTGGGATGAGCGAGCTTTGCCACCCAACGTAGTGTTGTTACACTGACTGTTTCACGAATGACGGTTGGCCTAGCTGACGCGGAGGAAACGGGACATTATCTCACTCTGTGCTGTCTTGGTTAATCTCTTGTCGGTTTATCTCTCATTGGCTTATGTTCTTACAGGATGCAAATATCACTCGTCCAACTTGTGATAACAGGGTTGATGTACATCTGTTCCAACATACTGCGCCATTCAAGGGCCCAAATGTAAATTGTTGTGTAACAGGATCTCGGTAATTGCTCGAAACACCAGGCAAGTGCCTTCAGAAAAAAACCGTTTACATTCCCAGTAATAACCATTTTGAGTCCTGGTATTTTGTCACTATTTGCCTTCATTGTTCTACATTTTCTGACACAAAATTTGACGGTAGTTCAGTCGACAACCCAAGTTTTGTAAAAGAATGGATCTTATGTCAGTAAAATTGGGATTGTGAACGAGATTCATCCGGCTGAGGACAGGGACAAGTGGTGGGCTGTTGTTAGCACCGTTATGAACCTTCGGGTTCCATATAACGCGACGATATTCTTGACTAGCAGATGAATAACAAATTTAGTTGTAAATTATGGATAAGTCAGGTGAAAGTATGACAAAGTTCGAAGGTTTGGAAATGACATGACATGACATGACATGACACATTAAGGCCACGCTGACGAAAGGTCAAGAGCAATTTAAATTTGCGAAATGCTTCCTACTATTCAGTTCAGAATGTTTTGTCTTCGCGTTTGCAGTTTCAAACATTAAGACTAAAATGTAGAAAACACGTATGAAAGCACGGCAATATTTAATTTTACCTGTTGCATTGTACGGGTTCGTGAAACTTGGCTGCAAGGGAAGAACACAGACTGAAAATGTTCGAGAACGTAACAGGAGAATAGGGGCAGATTAAACAGAATGTGCAAACGAATGGCTCACGCGAGCAACAGAGACGGTTAGAAAACGCAAGAACATAACGAAATTTGAAAGGTACTCATTCCATATAAGGAATCATCAAATGGAGCAAGAAGTAACGCATGAGATAAAACAGGGACTGGTAGAAAACTCAGAACAAAAGGAAATTCGAAAAGTACAAAATACGTGTATGTAATTTTTACGTCACAGTCAAGTGGAGCAATAAGTGGCTAACAAGAACAATTGTGATGGGTAAGAAACCTCACAACAAAAGTTCAGTAATTCCTGCACTGCGAGGTTGAGGTGTAATATTGCTTCATTTGACGGTTCTTTCTTACCACTCAATGCTGGGTTGTTCGTTTCTGTGTTTTTAAGTTTTTCTAACAATACCCATTGTTTGTGTGCGACATGTTCCCTCGCTTCTGTATATGATCACAATTTTTGCTTTTTACCAAGCACTATTACGATGCACATATAAAGGAGGATATGATGGGCGGAGCGTGTAGTATGCACGCGGAGATGGTGAAACTTCAGTCTGCAAATCCGAACGAAGAGACCTCTGTGGAGATACAGAAGTAGACGGGATGAAAATATGGCGCTGGACGTTAAATACAGGGCATGGTGGTGTGAACAGAATAGGGTATATACAATCCGTCGATGGCTTTCCGTGGACGTTATAATGAAGCTTCAGATTCTATAAACTGAGGAAAATTTCTTGACCAGTACAGCGACTATCAGCGCCTAAAGGGCTTTGCTGTGTACAGTACATAGAATCTGCGGCTGCGCCACCTGCAGGTAATTTGTTACATTCCGGTGGCCAAATGGTTGAATTCGAGGTTAGTATTTAAAGGATTCTATTCTGACGGTGAAGTGTTGGTGTAACAACTATTCAGATGAAGTCAGCAGCAGGGTCAGGATCTGAAATTTCGTCACATAAAATAAAACCTACGATAATGGACAGTGCGAAATATTGTTGCCGCACGATAACTGAATTATGGACACAGACAACTAGAAGGTAATTTGTGCTTAATCTCTGTGATACGTAAACTAACCTTCATTTTCATAGTCATTGCCAGGAAGCTGAATAAACCAACAACAAAGACACAGACCTTTGTAATGTATCTAAATTGCTAAACAGCTAGAGAGAGAGAAAAAATAAGCCCTGTCCTTTAATTGAGTGTTTCCGCGTTGTTATTAGCAAAGATACATATGTCTGTATGTGTGTATGTGTGTGTGTATGTGTGTGTGTGTGTATGTATGTATGTATGTATGTCTGTATGTGTGTATGTATGTATGTATGTATGTGTGTGTGTATGTATGTATGTATGTATGTATGTATGTCTGTATGTATGTATGTATGTATGTATGTATGTATGTATGTATGTCTGTATGTCTGTATGTATGTATGTATGTATGTATGTATGTATGTATGTATGTATGTATGTATGTGTGCATGGCCGTCACTGCTGTGTTGCTTAAACCCTTTATGAATTGGGGGTGTCAAGAATTTAGCCTGCAGCTTCTCTATGGTAAATTATAGAAGATTAAGTACCTAACTAACGACATATGCTGCTCAGAGATCTTTTTGAGAAGCTGATAGTTCCTCAACTGATCAAGACATTATGTAGGACTGTGTTTACAAATGTTCGACACTTGTCTGTATCTTGATCCAGGTGAATCCAGTCCACGCCATCTTGTTCTATTTCTTCAAGATCCACTCTAATATTATCCTCCCGTATACGACTACGTCGTCCAAGTGGCTTGTTTCCTTCAGGTATGACCACCAAGAACCTGTACACATTCCTGTTCCCCCATGCGTGCCATATGGTCCGCCCAGCTCACCTTCCTCTTATCACGCTACTAATATTTGGTGAGGACAACATCATGAAGCTCCCATTTATGTAATTTTTTCCAAGTAATAGAAAATTTGTTTACAAAAATATATATGGCACACTTGCAATAAGTGTAGTTTTTGTAAATAAAAGCAGAGGCAAAGGTTGGGGCTTTCGCTAGTAAAGCAATCAACAGTCAGTAAACCACACAGCAAAAACTAGATTCTTTTCAGAAGGGCGACAAAAGTTCAGTCAGGTAGTGCCATTCATTTCAGCTGCTTTAACGAAAAAAGACAACTTCTACGTTTCACACTGTTTGTAAGAATTATTTAAGGAGGTCAAGGGGACAATTAATTGACTATGTAGCGGTTAAATTTCAATTTACAGGGCTTTGTAACATTCTGATGGATCCCAGTGTTATGTAATCCAGTACCTTTGTGAACGCTCTATGGAGTCCGTGACAAATAAGGTTCCTTTTTTTGCCAGTGCCTGTGTCAAAGCGATTCGTAGGCCTCCTACTTTGCAGTAAATACTGAGGTTATACTTTCACGAGGTTCGGCTTCATGTCAATTATAAAACGAATGCTGCAAGTATGCAATGGACCGTGACGTTATTTGATTTCAAGGGTGCAAACAGATGATTGGATGATGCAATAACAAATTATAATGTAATGGCAAGAGGTAAAGTTGTCCCTGTACTTAATTAAAAACGACACCATGAAGAAGTATAGAGGCGTGTAGGTAATACGTCCAGGCAGTATAATATGTTGTAGAGCTGTGTTTAATATATTCGTTAGTATTATACCAAGTGTGAAGGTAAGAAAACCCCTTCACATGTACCGTTGTTAGGCGCGTTCGCAAAGTTGCGGAAAGCGACTGCTAACTTCGCCTGTCTGTCTGTCTGTCTGTCTGTCTGTCTGTCTGTCTGTCTGTCTGCCTGCCTGCCTGCCTGCCTGCCTGCCTGCCTGCCTGCCTGCCTGTCTTTTCCGTCCGTCCATCTATCCTTCCCCGCTGAACAACTCATCTCCCACTGGACGGATTTTCATGAAATTTTATATTTGAGTATTTGTCGAAAATCTGTTGTGAAAGTTCAAGTTTTATTAAACTTTGACAAGAATAACGGGTACTTTACATGAAGACCTATGTACATTTATGATATTATCTCGCTGAATTCTTCGTAGAATGAGAAATGTTCCACACGAAAGTTGTAGAGGGAATCTAAAACACACATTTTATGTTCAATAATTTTTTTACGAAAATCGTGCTGTTTATAAGATAATGTGGAAAAACGTGGTAGAGCCGGACAGGCCACATATGAAAATATAATGCAACTCATGCGCTTTGCGTGCTGGGTAACTAAGGCCTCAGACACGCACTCAGAATATGTAATACTTCTTGCATTTACACGGCAAAAATGGTTAGGCGAACGCGCCTCAAAGTTACGTTATTCTTACATTGTGGTGTTATGCCTCTATCAGTCGTAACAGTAAGCCATATGACCAAATCACAGACTGACCTTTTGGTATGAAGTACAGTAACTACGTTCTTCAGAAACTGATAGTGTCTCAGCTAAACAAGAAGTCCCCCGCCCTCGTTTGCTGAACCCAATTTTCACTATGTTTACAACATCCCGCCATTGGTCGTTACACTCAACCAGATGACCAGATGACTGCAGTTCAGATCCTATCGACTGTTTTTGTGACGTTACGTGTTATTGTACATCTACACCTATGTCTTTCCAGTTGTCTTTCTTTTCACGTGTCCGGATTAAAATTTTGTCTACCTTACAAATATAATAAATACCGTCTTCACAACTTGTTTGATGTTTATTAAAAACTAGGTGGCTACATGTTTCGACCACGCTTTGTGGCCATCCTCAGGCCACTACAAAATGTAAAAGGAAATTATGTTGCAGATAATTTTCCTTTTGACATTCTTATGTTGATATATACTTTTGGCTTGGCTAGCCACTGGAAACCGTATAGTGTGCATACTGCTGTGACCTTGGAATACAAATGTAATAAATAACGTCTTCGCAACTTGTTTGATGTTTTTTAAAAACTAGATAGCTACATGTTTCGACCAAACTTTGTGGTCATCCTCAGGCCACTTTAAAAATGTAAAAGGGAATCTCTGACATTTTTAGTGGCCTCAGGATGACCACAATGTGTGGTCGAAACATGTAGCTATCTAATTTTTACAAAACATCAAACAAGTTGTGAAGACGGTATTTGTTATATTCATATTCCATTATCACAATGGCAAGCACACTATGAAGTCTGTCTGCCTTTCTTATCTCTCCCACAAATGCTATGTTCCACGCCCATGTCATAGTCTTTGATTTGATCACCTAATAATTTACGGTGAGGAGTACAAATTACGAAGCTACTAGTTATGCAGTTTTCTCGAGCCTGCTGTTTCTTCCTTCTGCTACATCCAATTACCCAAATGTACAGATGTTCACAAAATCCCTCAGTGTATGGCTTACCATAAGGCAAGAGGCCAAGTTTGACACTAATACAAAAGAATAACCAAGTCATAATTTTGTATTATCTTTCCACGTTTTTATATAGACGGTAACAGACGACATTCATGTAACAGTTGCATCAAATATTCACCGAATTTAATCTGCTCTTGATTTATTCGCGAATGCGGTTTTGATTCGTCGGTGCCGTCACCAGATATTTTAACCTGACTGTCATATCCAAAGATTATATTAGGTGACTTTATTTTGTTATTTTGGCCTGCATTATGATGTCGAACCACGAACACAAACTATCGTCTCTTCTTCATTTAGGCGTACTTCTCGGCACGCCATGTTACTAGAATTTTACTGACGTCAAATTAAGCCTTCTTATTACATCAGATAAATTCCGAAGTTCTTTCATACCTAATTGGAAGAATATGTGGAAAAGGTTGACAACAATTATGCAGGTTTTGCTGCAGCAGCAGCAGTTAACAACAACAACAACAACAACAACAACAACAACAACAAGTTGATTTATCGAGACAGGACTCAGGTATTGTCTTTGTTGTACACTTCGATTTCAGATGTTTCTTAAATGCTTTTTATGTTAGTCTTTGTACTTTAGTGTCATTGATGTTCATTTGTTACATATACAAATTTAGTGTTTGAAAGACAGTTGTATTAGAGAACGAAATATATCCAGTTGTAATTTCGTAAGTGTAAATTTAAGACGGACAGGAAAATGCGACACATGTGTAGGCCTACTGTATAAGCAAACAGAGCAGAAAAAGTTCATACATTTTTTAACGTTGTCTTTGTGGACCCTGTCTGATTACTGTGTCTTAAAACTATACAAGTTAAGAGGAGATTTTTGTCATCTAGACACTGGGAGGGTCTGAGTGGTCAGCTTCACGCTCCGGGCACTGCAGTAATTAGACAACGTGGTGGAAAGAGAAATTCCAACCGCCCTGACCAAAGTCAGCGGATTGGCCACCCACCGTGGGCCTGCTGAATGTTAACCTTTATAAATACATGCCTCTATAGGCGTGCCACAATTTGAAAACCGCTCCTATGTTCCATAGTTTCTCAGGTTACTGATATTACACATAATGAGTTTCCTATCGTGGTTTCTGACATTCCTCTTCTTAGAGGCCCCGATCCAAATCGACACTCTTTATTTCTTATTGTGTCACGAACCATTCTTTGTGGAGGCCACATGGAATTCAAACAGTTAGCACAGGAAAAAAAAACAACCTTACAAAAATAAATACAAATCGCCTGGACCAGTTGTAAAATAACGTAGCTAAAAATACTGTCAGGCATATTTGCACTACGCATGTGGCGTTGTGGAATAGCCAAGAGGCCAGTGCAGTCTGCCGCACGTGTTTCGTGGTGGTGGGTTGTACTTCGTACGTTAAATAACGCCATTAGGAAACGATTTCTTTCGTGTGTTCATGAGAATTTTAAAACGCGTTAGTGCAGTCTGTGACGTGCTTTGTTACCTACATTACGATTGGCTGGAGTATTAGCACGAAATTGTACCGGCTGTGATGTAATGCCTGGGTGAGTTAGTGAGCGAGCGAGTACTGAAGACAGACGGCGAATTCCACCAGTTTACCTACATGTGTCCAGCACGCGGTTCTGTCCCCGCTGCTCCCTACGACCATCCCGCTTCAGCACGCCGGTTTTTACTTCCCGCGATGCAGAAACGTAAGATTATCCACTCTCCTGCATGAGAGGTTCTGAGTGTAGAATGGGTGAAGCCTTACTTCAGAACTTCAAGCCCGCATGTATGGTGGTACTCCTAGACTGTGGCCAGTTTTGTAAGTGTAAATTTCATACAAATATTTTCTCCCTAAGTGCAGGGTACAGAATCAATCAGCTTCTACCATAGTTATGCCATTTTCTTTATAAGTTCTCGTTTATATATGCATTTTATTAGGCGCGTTCGCAAAATTGCGAAAAGCGACGGTTAGCTTTGTCATGTCCATCCGTCCGTCTGTCCGCATGGAACAACTCGGCTCCCACTTGACAGATTTTCATGAAAATTTGTATATTAGAATTTCTGGAAAATCTATGGAGAAATTCCAAGTTTCATTAAAATCTGACAAAAGTAACGAGTACTTTACATGACGACGTATGCACGTTTATAACAATATCTCACTGAATTTTTCATAGAATGAGAAACGTTTCAGGAAAAAGTTGTAGAGAAAATCAAAACACACATTTTATGTTCAGTAACGTTTTTCTGAAAATCTTGCCGTTTATGAGATAATGTGGAAAGACATTGTAGAACCAGACAGGCCGCAGATGACAGTATATTGCTGTGTACAAAAGATGCGCAGGGGGCAGGGGGCCGCGGTGGCGCAGTTGGTTGAGGCACTGCGCTACAAACCGGCAGGTCGCTGGTTCGATTCCCGATGATGTTAGTGGATTTTTTCATTGGCATAATCCTGTCGGTCGCACTATGGCCCTGGGGTCGACTCAGCCTCTAACAGAAATGAGTACCAGGAATATTTCCTGGGGGGTAAACGCGGCCGGTGCGTAGGGCTGACAACGTTACCACCTTCAAGCGCCGATTGTCTAGAAATCTGGGAGCCTCGACCTCCTGGAACCCTGTGGGCCTGTCCAGGCCTCTAGTTGGAGTGCTGTACCTGCTGTGGCAACGCAGTTTGCATCCCAGTGTCACATCTTCGCGAAAATTATGCTTCAGTTGAAATGTTATAATGGTTTTTGTCTCAGGGTTTACGAAGGAAGAGTAATATGGACGGGATCAGAAAGGCTCAAACTGTGACAGTCATTTTCTAAAGTAACTACGGTTTCCAGAGTTACCGTTCTGAAAATTGTGACTGCAATATACGCCGAAACCCCGCAAGCCTAAGTTACTCACTCTGGCGGACCGGCTACCTGCATAAGCTGTACGGACCAGTTCTGTGTCTTCGTTGATGTAAAATTGTGAACATACAGTATGTCTTTCTTTAGAGGTACAGAGAGGAAAGTGATACTTTGCCAGGCGTAATATGAATTAATGAAAGGTTTACACTAAACAAAACAAAATATAGTCTGTGCACTCTTCATTTCTTAACGCCAGGGTCCAAAGATTGTTAAAAAGTCTGAAAATTGTAGGCACCAGAAGAGTAGTGATACGAAGCAGGTTCCGCACGGAAGACTCGCAAATATTGGGCGCCATCGTAAAACATTAAGTCGCCCGGGCGACCTTGCGCGCAGGATTTATATATCCCTTCTGAACACTGTTGTAACATTACGACTAATTAAATTTTATTTAGTGTATAATGTTGAGTGTACACAAAAATACAGTTGCAGTATATTTTGTTGGAGTGCAGACATTCGAAAGTCCTATTGGGCCGGGTTTCTACCTATCGCTGGTAAGAACGTAATTTTGGATTTTAAATCTTTGAGCTGCACTAAGTTTTAATTGAAAATGCGTGTACGTTTTTAGGTAACTTTGAAGATGGAGCAGTGTCAATAAAGGCAGTAAGTTTATCGTCCCGAAGTTTAGCTGGGTGACTGATACTGTCTTTAGCTACATTGTCCATACATTGTTATTGCTCGTAACATTATCTGTATCACGTTATTGTTAGCTACACTATCCGTATATTGCTATTTCTCACAAACTCTGCTTTCTGTATCCATTAACAAATGCTATTGGTGCTGTATAATTTACAAGTTTCTCTTCAGACGTGAAGCCAATCCGAATATTGCAGTTCAAACTTCTCCACAGTCGTGTCTGAAATTTTAGACACTGTCCATCGTCTTAGGCACAATGTGCCTGTGCCGTTAGGTGCAACGCGGAGTGACAGACACACTCTGACAGCAACGCGTGTTTTCACCAACTCGTACACAAAATTAAAATAAAATGTATAGAAAACTTCAAAAGAGTCCCGACGTGTTTCGGTGTGCTAAACACATCACCTTCAGGGGAACACACTGAACACTGAACAGTTTAAAGTACACAAGCCCTATTAAGTGTTCAGTGTTCAATGTGTTCGCCTCGAAATATATCGGGACTCTTGTGAAGCTTTCTATACATATTATTTCAATTTTGCGCCTACGAGTTGTTGAAAGTGAACGTTGTTTTAATACGAGTAGTACGTACACGGAATGGACAGTTTTAAATACTCTGACAGGTCTTTTATAGAGAGCTAGTCTCTGCCCCTGGATCATAACACCATCTTCCGAATCCTGCACAGTGTTTCACGCTGTCTTGCTGCATATGCCGAAAAACAACTTACAACTTATCCACGAGGATCGTGCGCACTCAGAATACTTGTATAATGCGTAGTTAGACACTGAAGGTACTAAACGTAGCTCATTGCTGGAAGTTGATCTGCATTGACATACAGGATATATCAAAGATGTGGGCCTATGCAAAAACACTAATCACCAACAAATGCACAAAGAGAGTTTTATCATCAATCGTAACACACTCCTACGTGTTTCGACCCTGCTGGATCATCTTCAGGGAGAATTTTTTGTTACCGTTACACTAAGGTTGCACTTTATACTTGAGTGAGAATGTGCTGTTGACTGTGTACTGTGTACTGGAGGCGTGAACTCCCTGCGGTCCCGGCCTGCAGGCCTGTGCAGGCCGGGACCGCAGGGAGTGCACGCCTGCAAAAACAACGCAATACACAGTCAACAGCACATTCTCACTCAGCTATAAAGTGCAACCTTAGTGTAACGATAACAAAAAGCTCCCCCTGAAGATGACCCAGCAGGGTCGAAACATGTAGGAGTGTCTTACAATTGATGATAAAACTCTCTTTGTGCATTTGTTGCTGATTAGTGTTTTTGCATAATATAGTGCACGGACATGGAACACATTAAATATGTAAGTATACTTCCGGTCAAAGTTCCTGTTTATTAAACAGGAAGTTTATTCAGCTGTCTCTACTGCGGTCTTGAACTTACTGGCTGCCTTTATGAGAACAAATAAAGAAGAAACTGAGTATATATGAAGAGAAGTCGAAACAAAGAGGCCACTTAGGAGATCTGGGCGTAGATAAGAAAATTTCTTTCCAGTGGCGCAGCAGCCAGGGCCTTCTCATTAGCTAGGCTTCACGATCGCTCTCAGACAGATCACACTCGGTAGGACTTCTCTGGACGAGTGATCAGCCCGACGCAGAGACCTCTACCTGACAGCACACAACGCTCGGACGAGACAGACATCCAAGCCCCCAGCGCGATTCGAACCCGCAATCCCAGTAAGCGAACGGCCAGTGGGATCGGCCAATCGCAACATGATATTAAAGAAAATGTAAGGGAAGCAGTGTATGAGAAATTGGAATAGTGCTTACAGAGGGTCGGCAAGGATAATATTAACACTTTGTGTAATTTTCATTCTCTGTTTTCACGCAAAGTGTACATATATTGCGCCTTTCTGTCTTCAGTTTGCATTACGAAACTAGAACTGTACATAATTGTTCTGTAATTGTAATTTTTGTCGAACATTAAATTTCTGTCAGCAACAAATGAACACAATAAGCATGACAAGTAGCAGAACGAGTTTAGCGAATGCTTGCTTCTGCTTGCCTCTGCCTTTATATTATGTAGACAAAATACCCTAACTGGTGGGCCTCCAGCCCGCAGCCCCGCATGTGTGTTTTATGCGGCCCGCGACCACGTCATTTGTAAATTATATATTATATATATATGAATAATAGAAACTGCACAGTAATTTAGGAGGCTACTTATACCACTTACTGTGATTTTACACGTGCGGCCCGCAGTCCAGCCCACAGTGACGGTTGTGGCCCTTTTCCAGAAAATGTTGGACACCCATTCCGGATAAATCCGGTTGTTGTCGTCGTCGTCGTCATCGTCGTCGTCCTCGTCCTCGTCGTCACTCACCCGGCGTCGTTCGTGCCTCAGTGACAGTGCAGGACAATATAGTAACATGCATATGTGTGAATCGAGTTGTTCCATGTGGTCGGACGGACGTACGTACATACATACATGCATACGTACGTGCGTACGTACATACATACATATGTACATACATACGTACGTACATACATACATACATACATACATACGTACATACATACGTACATACGTACATACATACATACATACATACATACATACATACATACATACATACATACATACATACATACATACGTACATACATACATACATACATACACACACACACACACACACACACACACACACACACACACATACATGACGAAGCTGGTGATCGCGCTTCGAAATTTTGCGAACGCGCCTGAAGACGCAGTGGCGGCTCTTGTTCACACTGTAATAGGCATTCGGTTTCCACTGGAGACCCGGTATTCTCAAATCGCTGACCATCATCATCTCCATAGGGCAGGTCTGTCAAATACACTACAGTCCACGTAACTTCATGCTGTGGCCTGCTCACGTTTTGCTATTTATTAGTTTTTCTCTTAGTGTTTTGGTACTTTGAAAAATATAAGAATGAAGGAGAAGGAAGGAATGTAACATTATATGTTGCCGCCCAAGATGTCAAATTGGGTTTTAGATTTGGCCCCAACCTCTTTTGAGTTCGACAGGCCTGCTGTAAAGACTCTCTGCAGTTACTTTAGTGCCAGTGACATGAAACTTGTAGCGCCATCCGCATAGAGATAGTTTAGTGCCAGTGACATGGAACTTGTAGCGCCATCCGCATAGAGATAGTTTAGTGCCAGTGACATGAAACTTGTAGCGCCATCCGCATAGAGATAGTTTAGTGCCAGTGACATGGAACTTGTAGCGCCATCCGCATAGAGATAGTTTAGTGCCAGTGACATGAAACTTGTAGCGCCATCCGCATAGAGATAGTTTAGTGCCAGTGACATGAAACTTGTAGCGCCATCGTCATAGAGATAGTTTAGTGCCAGTGACATGAAACTTGTAGCGCCATCCTCATAGAGATAGTTTAGTGCCAGTGACATGAAACTTGTAGCGCCATCCGCATAGAGATAGTTTAGTGCCAGTGACATGAAACTTGTAGCGCCATGCGCATAGAGATAGTTTAGCGCCAGTGACATGAAACTTGTAGCGCCATCCGCATAGACAGAGGATATTGGTGTAGCGACTGAACCTGCCATTGTCACACATCTTTAATACAGTTACATGAATTTAATTTGTTTTACAGATGAAATCTGTGCCGATATTTTTGAAATATCAGAGGCAGGAAAACTGATACATTAAACATGTACGGAAATAAGGAAGTAACAATATGACTGTTTCGAGAGGCTGCAGTAAAGTAAACATACCATTCCGGTATACGCGCTGTAGCAGCTGCCCCACTGCTTGCTTGTTTCACCACACATGCAGAATTTACTGCAACTCCAGCATACATTTTACGCCTCCTCTTAGCAAAGTGGACTTCAGTTAGACTGTGATCTAAGTTTTAGAGTTGTCCATTCCGTGAATTTTTTAGATCAGTGCATTCAATTTATTTTACCATCTAAATGCACATTATTAGTTACATATGAGTGTTAAATACTCAGCTGCGACATGTTTCGGCACAACTGCACCATCCTTAGGGAGCACAGAATGGCAACAGGCTTTAAACCAACTGCCAGTCACAAGCCACTCCGTACATGGTTCCACAGCCTGTAGTAGGCTGTACAGACAGATACGTATTTAGCACTCAATATGTAACCTACAGGCCTAATGTGCATTTAGTTGGTACAGTAAGTTTTTCTGAGAGACAATTTGAAAACGTGTATTTTCAGCACATTTTGGAAGAAGATTCAAGTCTTAAGGATTATTACACCGTGTAGATTGGTAAATAGTTACCGTTGTTTCGGTTAAGCTTTGGTAAATATCAGTCGATGCAGCCTGACCTACTAGAAATCTTGAATCTCTGTCAACACCGCTCTGGAAACCTCAAATTCTAGCAAATGTTAGAAATTTGTAGAACAAATTTTATCGCTGCTCGATTCTGCAGGCAAGTTACTGTGCCGAGGGAAACTCCACTGTAAAGATAAATAAATTTATTACCAAAAAATTGCACTTAATTTCTGAATAGAAACCCAATCCTAGAGCCTCTTTCAGGGAGTAGCAATACTTAAAGACCTATACAGCATTTTTATAGAGCTTTGTCAGCTGTAAGTGGTAAAGTATACAATGCCAGTATGCTATTAAAACATAAATGCATAGTGTTATAGTAAACGCATGTTAAAATTATTATAATACAAGACAGTTATTAAAATCTTCTGCACCTAAACATCTTGAAATAATGGAATTTCTTTGAGTTTAATCGAGTGGTAAATCTGGAAATATAGATTAAATTGATATTAATATTTGTGGCTTAATCTCTTAATCTTAATATCTTACAAAAGTGATTTAGAAGATAGGGTAAAAACATATAACAAAATAAATTGCGTTATAGGAAGGCATTTTGGAAGACAAATGACTAAGAAACAAAATTAAGAATCCATAATATCACAGCTAAAGCAGCCTTAAAGTTCGGTAGTGAAGCATGGGTGCTGAAGAAACGAGATGAACAAAGACTGGAAGCAGCAAAAATGAAATTTTTAAGGCATTTGTTAGAAATTATTAAGTTAGACAGAGAGAGAGAGAAACCAATCCGTGAGGGAGAAACTTGGGTTGCAGAACATTGTTCTGGAAATAAAACAGTACTAACGAGTGTGGCAACAACATGTGGAGAGAATGGACACAGACAGGATACCCAAACAGGCACTGAAATATAGGCCAAAAGGGAACAGAAACATAGGGCGCCCAAGGAAAGCTAGAAGGACCAGCTTCATCTCGAGGGATAAAGAACAGGCACTACGCCGAACACTTCACAGCGCATTATTATTATTATTATTATTATTATTATTATTATTATTATTATTATTATNCACAGCGCATTATTATTATTATTATTATTATTATTATTATTATTATTATTATTATTATTATCTGTGGCTCCGTACATGAAACCATAACCCTCAGATTTGAAAAAATTGAGATAATGCTGTGTTGGCTGACCAAATATTTATCACCTCTCAAAACAGGAACACGTTAGGTAGTGCCTACAGTGAAGCACTGATGGCAGCACCCTGCAGTAATTCTTTCTACAGCAGCGCTTGCCGTGCATGAAATATCGATTTTCTCGCAACGGGTTAGGTGTGGGTGATGGACTTCATGCACGGAGCCGCAGATTGGGTAGTGTCAAGTGTTAGGCGAGAGTAAATGTGATGATAGAGACATTTACATGTCATCACTCTGTGAGTGTCCACCGTGAAGACCACTCTGTTCTGAGTTACAGATGTAAACAACAAGTATCGCGCTATCGGTACGATGTTTCACTCACACTGTAAAGATACGGTGGTCCTTAGAGGCATGTAAGAAGTTACGTGGCCATGTTCCTACTGAGAACAATAAAAAAAAGGCTTAATATTTTTTTCCCCGCAACAAGCTATTTCGGCGCTACAACCTGTTCTCTCTCATCCATCTTTCCTCTCCCGCCTCACCCTATATTCCTTTCCCTGTTCACTGCCTCCTTCTTCTCGTTCCCACTCTCCCTCCTGCCACTCATCCTTTGGCTTTAGGCGAAAGTAATGTAGGAGAGAAAAGACTGGCACTGAAATGCAGCTAGTTAGAGACAGGAAACTTCATTAGACTTCTTCTCATGATTTTCAGTTGTGAATCACATCATACACTGGTAATTTCAGTACCACTCTATATATACGTATGCTCAGTAGGTTTATAATTTGCGTCACTGTTACACCACGTATTATACGCACAGGAGTGGCATGCGACGGCCCCCATCACATCTCCTTTCAGCCGTTCCACTTCCCGCTCCAGCGGTTGCACTTCGCCCTGCAGCGTACTTCTCGCGCAATAGGCGTGCGGTTTTTCTAAGGCGTAGTAGTAGTAGTAGTAGTAGTAGTAGTGGTGATAATTATGCGATGACCTTGAACAGTGACGAGCGTTTTGTGCTTGTTGTCTTCGGCCACAGGACACTAGAGGCAGACAGGGAGATGATTCGAATGCTTTCATCTTCGCCTTCCGCAGAACTTTTCTGTGTGGCATCCGAATATTGTGGGATACACGCAGACATGGATCTTTCCTACAGTGTTCTCTTTAGTTACAGACAAATTAGACATAAAGTTGCAATTTCTCTCCTCCATCATTTGTTTAGAAGGTATAAATTCTGGTATAGGTTAAAAAATAAAAGTTTAATTTTTTATATGGTTGTGATTTACGTATTCACGTCGCATGCCGATATTTTAAATTCCGTTACAGAATATTTTAAGTACACCTAAACGTGAGGTGCAGGTTGTATAGGAATGCAGTCGAACGATTTACTTTTGCGATGGACACAGTGAGTCTTTGAGCTTCATTGCCATGTGGAATATCTTGTCGGAGGAGTAACTGTCGTTTGCCCAAAAAAGACCAGTTCTTTATTTTTATCATTATTATCACCACTATAATAACGGTAATCATCATCGTCACTTTTATCTGTACATTACAAAATTATATAAAAACTTTATCTTAAAGAAATATTTTATCTGATAAATATCGTTTGTCGCTTCCTGTCGGCTCGCTTATAGCAGAGAACTTCCCTTACTCGACGACCCACCGAAGCTTGCATTGTCACAGAGAGAGGGACTGTTATGTCTGTAGCCGCCAGCAGTCGGCCATCAGTGGCCACGAGGATCACATGGAACATCGCATCTTTCTGTGTTATAAAAAGATGGCAAAGCGAAGGTGTCTCTGACCACGCCATTAAGGTGTATAGGGGTCGTAGAAGTATAACTAACGTACTCTTAACGTCGGTACTAGATGGAGGGGAGTCGTATACTTCACGCCTCTGCCGCTTTACGCCTGGGGAAAAGTTTCGCTCACCCATTGAATAGAAGGCTGGGTGGTCAACAGAGTCTTTCTGGATGTTTTGAAGAAAAGAAATTCCTGTCCCTGCCTGGATTTTAATCCCTCACGATCAAGCCTGTAGTTAGGTTCTATGCCGACTGCGCTATCCCGGTTTCGACTGCTGTATGACACATATCCTAAATACCGTTCCTAGAAGAAGTGTCGAGGTAAATTCAGAAGAAATTTTTCCTGACGGTCATGTTCCAAACACAACAGTAACTTACCCTAATAAGTGAAAAGGTTTCGGGCAACAGGTTTCTTTCTTGACAGGGATAAAACACTCAGACGAGACGTGATAGGTGAGAAAAACTAGACGAAATTAGTGCTAGACTAAGAACATTACGAAGACGTCTACAGCGGATGGGCGCGTCTGCGTCATCAGTACGAAACGCGACAGAATTACTTCATCTGTATCGGCATGACATGACTGTGGTTCACCAACTTTACGACGGATGTCTCAAAGCAAGACTGAATTTTGTGAAGTGGTGCCTTCACTGGGACGCATGCCGGGAAGATGTTCCCAGTGCTTGTTCATTTTGGCGATGAAGCTGGGTTTCATCTCTGCAACTACGTGAACTCTTGGAATAGAACACTGGTCTGCAGAAAATACCTCTGTTATCCAAAAAGTTCCACTACCATGACACTGACGTTAGTGTGTGGTGTTTGTTATGGCCACTGGATTACTGGCCCTGTTTTTCGTGAGACCGTAAGCTCACATCGATATGTTATACGCATTTTGACACTGCTTTCAGCACTTGTCACATCACGAGCAAGACAGTGCAACAGATCACGCAGCAGTGTTAGGTGTTTCGAGAGCGTCTTTGGTGAGAGAATAATGAGCAAGGGACTGAGGCTGTGCGTTAGCCAGATGTGAACCGGTACGTTTCATACTTGTGCGGCATGGTAAAGCGTAAACTGTGTAGTAATACAAATCATTACACGGAAGACAGTCTGAAGGGAGCATTCAGGTTTTAGTGTGTTCGGCTGCATCAGCAGAACTTCGAGCCCGCAGTCTTGGTAAATGCTGAGAAAACTAAGTACATGGTCATGTCTCGAAATCAGAATGCACGACACAATCACAACATAAATATAGATAATAAATCCTTTGAAAGGGTGGAAGAATTCAAATATTTGGGAGCAACCCTAACGAATCGAAACTCCATTCATGAAGAAATTAAGAGCAGATTGAAGTCGGGGAATGCTTGCTATCATTCGGTGCAGAATCTTTTGTCTTCCAGGTTGCTATCCAAAAACACAAAGATTAGGGTATACAGAACTATAATTTTACCTGTTGTTCTGTATGGATGCGAAACTTTGTCTCTCACACTGAGGGAGGAACAAAGACTGAGGGTGTTCGAGAATAGGGTGCTGAGGAGGATATTTGGGCCTAAGAGGGACGAGGCGACAGGGGATTGGAGAAGACTACATAACGAGGAACTTAATGACCTGTACTCATCACCAAATATTATTCGGGTAATCAAATCGAGGAGACTGAGATGGGCGGGGCATGTGGCACGTACGGGGGAGGAGAGAAGTGCATACCGGATTTTGGTGGGGAGACCCGAGCGAAGGCGACCACTTGGGAGACCCAGGCGTAGATGGGAGGATAATATTAAGATGGATATTCGGGAAGTGGGATGGGAGGACATGAACTGGATTGAGCTGGCTCAGGATAGGGACAGGTGGCGGGCTGTTGTGAATGCGGTAACGAACCTTCGGGTTCCATAAAATGCGGGGAATTTCTTGACTAGCTAAGAAACTGTTAGCTTCTCAAGAAGGCCTCTGCTCCATGGAGTTAGTTAGTCTTGGCAAGCGAGCGGTCGCAGACCCATGCCTTTACAGCGCGCGACCACCGGGATCGGCTAGTACCGTCTTCAAATAAACAAAATAATTAAAACCTGGTATTTCTGCAGTACGCTGAACTGAAAAGTTTCCATATCATTCTTTATAAGTAAGTAATGCCTTGAGTTAAAACTTTTCTAGCATTTCTTTAAATAAATGAAACAATTAAATCCTAATGGTGAACTGCAATGCATTGAGCTACAAAGCATGGACCCCGACTCACGTCGAACTGGAATAGCGGCGGGACGTGACCAATGATACAGTTGTATGTCAGATAAAATAATTGCTTTTAAACTTCAGTCCATACACCCCGATGTGACGTGATATATAAAGAAGGTAATATAGGAACCGTCAGTGACAGCGTAAATTTACAGCATGTTTCGGCCTCACAAGGACATAATCATGTACAGTATCAGTAATTATGAAAATACGTGGGAAAAATTATATGTAGACACAGACTTTATACTTCCATGTAAAAGAATGGAATCTCATTGTTACTATGAATTTTGTGGTTATGCGTAATTTTCTCAAAGTATTTTTATAATTATTAATGCGTGATGGTGGCCTTTTAAGGCCGAAACATGTTGTATATTGATATTAAATAACTGCAGATTTGAGTTGTGACTGACAGTTCCTCTATTACCTTTTTAAAATGCGTAATTATCCCATAGAATGGAAGGGTGTGGACCGGATTTGTCTGGCTGGAGGTACGAACCATCGGTGGGACCTGGTGAACACAGCAGTGAACCTTCGGTTGAATTTTTTGACTGCCTGAGGAGCAGTTAGCTTCACCAGAGGGCCTCGGCTTCATTGAGTTAGTAGGTCAGTCAGTCGCTCAATCCGTCACGGAGTTCGCGAAGTTGTGGGCACTTGGCCCAGAACGTCTGTAAGTCTGAGCATCACGGTCTACACTAAACGTAACGACGCAAAGACAATCCGCACATTTCTTATTGATATCTGATGTATGTAAGTTGTATACAGTTTGACATTACTGAAGGGTGTAAACTTTCGTACAATGACTTCTTCCTGCTTTCTCCCTATGACCTCAACATCATGACTGAGGTCGCAACTTGAAAACAATTCTAAGAAAAGTACGTCAACGGTTGTAGGACTAGGGTACAGTATTTCGTGCCATTGACGTATCGCAGTCATTATTTCGAACCTCCGTGCAAGGTTTCAGAATGTTACGAGCAACTTCCTGGTACTCAACTTCATATCGCGCAGCTGTGAGCAACACTGCTAGAGCTGTGCGGGGGTCATATTACTGGGCAGTACGACTCTTGGCCGGACACAAGGCCCATCGCCTTGAGCATAGGCGTAGCGTGGAGAGTGCAAGGGGCGGAACACCGAATGCATCAGCTAGCAAAATTGGATTTAAATGTAAAAAAGATACAGAAATTTAAAATAAGGTGACCATTCGTCCCGGATTTTCGGAGCAGTCTCCGAAATAAGACAGGTCCCGGAATAATTTTGTGCCCGATTTTGTGCACATTTTTTATTTTTTCGGTTTTACTCCGCCGTCCGAGTGAAATTGTTTAGCAATGACAGTTTTTTGGATCTTGTTAGCGAGTTTTCCGACAAGGAGAGGAACAGTGCTGCGCATGGAGCAGTACACAGTCCAGAATCTTTACTAAATAATCTTTAATAAAGATGTGCGTAGGCCGTAAAAACAGAATTGAAACGTGTCGATCGTCTTAAATGTTAATTCAATGCTGTCCCCGGCCTCGAATAGGCCAAGGAAGAAATTGTCGCCTTAATTTAAAGCCCGCTGTTGGAAATCCTGCAGTTGGATACGGATTGCTGATTCCGGTAGACCGACGCTGCATCTGAATTAGCGAAACTGCATTCAACTCTTTGACAAATTTAAGGAGGGTGATGCGGGTGGAGCGTGCGATACAGCGGGGAGAGATGAAAAATGCGTACCAGTTTTTTTGGCTGGAAATCTAAAACGAAAGACGGCACTTGCAAGACGTAAGCATAGAGGGGAAAATAATTTCAAAATTTATCTAAATGTATGGGAGCGTGTGGGTTGGTTTTGTGTTGGTCAGGGTGGAGGATTGGCGGGCTCTTCATTGGCTGAAGGACTGTTTTCCTGAACATCGGCGTAGCGAGAATGGGGAGGGGGGGGGGAGATTGGTGCGGCCGCCTGGGCGGCGATGTAGGCAGCAGAATGAATATTTTGCATGAAAGAATGTAATTTTCTGCTCTCAAAAAATTGTAAGTTATTGAGCCAAATAAAAGGACGTTTATTCCTGTAAGGGGCGGACATCGTAATTACTCGTCCCGAGCACCAAAAAACTTACTTAAGTCACTGGTCTTTTAGGAAGGAAGCTCCGACGTGAGGTTACTGTTGATTACTCAGGAGTATTACTTTGACCTTGGAGATGGTTTCGCACTGGGAAGTGAGACCGTCAGTTGTTTATGATCAGTAACGGATGTACTGCGGTTAAAAATACACTGGGCTAAATGCAGTCGCGTTTTGAGAGGGCGAGTTAATTCTATATGAGGTGATATATGATTTCGTTTTGTTCTACCTGGTTGTAGCTGTGCACATATTTGACTCTAGGATTGTTGTAAACTGAACACGTGACAAGTGAGTACCGCTGGAAAGTGAAAAGAGACTTATGTTTTTTACACAGTCTATGTGTTTTGTCTGCAACCTTCGTCCGGAGATGAATGGTCACAACCCAGGCTCTTTAAGGGCAAAGCTTTACTCCTGGGTAACGATCAGTACTTATTTCAGCAACCATAAATGAGAAGGGCTCTGTTCAGTGGGTACCGGCGTTCTTTGCCGGCGGTAAAGTGGCCGGAGCGTGAACCCACTTACCTCCCGGAGGTTATGAGTGAGTGGAGCTATACCGCTGCTCCCGCTATATGCCCTCATGGCGTGAGGGGCCTGTGGTGAGTGCAAAATGGGCATAAGTGTGACAGTCCCTTGTCTCTCCTGTTTAATACTCACCGTATAAATATGTATTTAAAGATCACGTCATAACTCGTAGAGGAGATATTAAATTGGTAATTTGCTAGAACGTCAAAGATACGAACAGATCCGCGGTAGACATGTCTTAGTTGTAATGCATTCATTTTGTGCGGTTTGTGCAAATAATTTGTAGCCGCTGATCGGTGGACAGAGAGCAACCGCAGACAGCTGCCATTGCGAGCTAAAATTAGCCATAGCTGACGTGTGAGCAGTGGAGACTCGGAGGTGAACGAACGGTTTGAAATCTGTCAACACTCGAAACCGTAGCTGCTGTGGGGCCACAGTGTAATGGCGTATGGTGGTCTAGAAGTCCGGGCTTGGGGCCACAGTGTAATGGCGTATGGTGGTCTAGAAGTCCGGGCTTGGGGCCACAGTGTAATGGCGTATGGTGGTCTAGAAGTCCGGGCTTGGGGCCGCAGTGTAATGGCGTATGGTGGTCTAGAAGTCCGGGCTTGGGGCCGCAGTGTAATGGCGTATGGTGGTCTAGAAGTCCGGGCTTGGGGCCACAGTGTAATGGCGTATGGTGGTCTAGAAGTCCAGGCTTATACAAGAACAGCCACATGAGAGATGGCACTAAGAACCATATTACGTATCTCGCAAACGATGAAACTTCTGCCTACACTGTGCAAACATACAGTGCACTGTTTATCATTCATGAGTTCTATTTCGAAGCCTGGTTCATAATCTGGCCACTTTGAACAAAAGTTTACGTGGTTTTCTTCAGTATGCAGACTAGTGTGACAGGTTGTAGTCTCTTAAAACAGCTACGGTCGATTTTCTTCCTTTCTCCACATCCGTTCCGACTCATTTTTTATTAAGCCAGGGGTGCACAAGTCCCGGACCTCTAAATTTTGTAAGGACGGTCCTAATATTTATGGGTTATCAGCATGAACTTTTCCCCACGTCACGCCTCTGGCGCCTAGAATTATGGGATGGTTTGTAAATTTTTGGAAGAATTTGTGCACCCCTGTATTAAACTTCCTACCATTTAATGCTGTATAGTATGAGAGTACAGGCGTTGTTTGTTCAATAAATGGAACAGGAGGTGTATTTATAATGTAACATTGAGGACATTTCTCAGATGGTCACACTGTATGATCCACAGCGGACGCAGTTTTAGTTGTTCGCAACTGCGCACATGTGTGGGACTGATATACCTATTATTACGGTCCGTCATTGCGTGTCTTTGCAGAACTTGTCACGCATATGCCTACGCTGATGTTCTTTTCGGTCATATATATTTACAAGTCTTCACCCAGTCGAAATATTTTGTAATTGCTGGCTTAAAAACAGTATTTCCTACAAAGTTTCAAGGTGTATCCCTAATTACATACCAACCAAATTTCACACTCCCAGAAATAAATAAATACACAAATATCAACTATTATGCTACCAAGCTTTTTTTCCTTAATTACGCATCATGTAAATCATGTGAAGAACATGGCAGATTATTGTCGAATGCTATCTACGACAACCACAGTCATGTTAGTAACCAGACTAGTCATAAATGTATGCAGGTGCTGCTGTAAGGTGTATATTATTTTTGTTAGGTTTTAACTGACGCTGAATTTCTTTCTACACATTTCAGTAAACCATCTAACATAAGTGTCCACTAAGAACCATGCAGCGGGAGCCACTTTGTTCCATGCCTGTAGGCGGGCGGGTAGGCGAACAGACATCATGACGTAAAAGTCACTTTCCACAACTTTGCGAACGCGGCTGAAACGATGAAGAAAAAGAGGAAGCGATTACGTAGCAGGTGTGGTTCGCCGACAGGCACATGTTCCCAGCTGAAGCGAAAGTGGAATCATTCAACCCCACTTGGCGAACACAACTGGCGTGCGACACAACTGGCGCACCAGTTGTGTCGGAGCAGAATACAGCCGGGTGTGCGTATAGGCGGGCCCTGGATTCGCGGATTCGTGTTTTCGCGGTAGCGGTCGCGAAATTTAAACTTACTTAAAATATTACTGTGTTGATATGAATACCCATGGGTTCTAAATAAAATGCATCTAGTGATGGGCAAAAGCCTAAAAGGGCCAAGAAACTGATGACTTTGAACGGGAAGTTGCGGTTTCTTTACTTTACTTTACTTTACTTTACTTAATCCTTCCCTCTTCTGCCTACTTGTTCACAGCAGGTGTCGAGGGTTTTTGTGATTTCACGTGATGACACTCAGACACACACCACAGTCGGTAGGACTCCTCTGGACGAGGGATCGGCCCGTCGTAGAGACCTCTACCTGACAACACAAACACTGTACAAGAGACCGCGCGGCCACTGGGATGGGCGGATTCTTAACTATATAATAACATTTTGATACAGTATTTTCAGAAACGGGGGTCTGAAATGTTACCCATTTTTGCAAAACACAATTAAAACCTTTGTAACACATTTAAAGATTTTTCTGTTAATTCTATATGGTTGCGTAAGTGTTTAGGCATGCATAGAAAACATCTGGATGTATTTGGGCGAGAGTACAGATTTTCGCGGGAAGTGTTGACACGAAACCCCTGCGAATACGGAGACCCGACTGTATATGACAGTATTAATGCGTAATTGAATGTCCCCTCTTTGTTTAGTTGACGCACCAGCGCTACATGTCTTTCTGATCAACTACGAGACAATGTTGCAGTCACGGCAGTCGCTTGTTTCAAATGTGCTGCATGTCAAATATGCAGTGACCGTGCCGAAGTCTGCAGGCAGTGCCGGTGTTTGCGAACGCGGAGCCAGATTGCGGTCCCTGTGGCGGGCTTCTGCAAGTTATTGCGTAGACCAAAAAAAGAACTGCCGTTGTGGTATAGTAACGTAAATTAGGATGAAAAATTAAAATGGTCCATTTTTAAAAATTACTAGTGCTCGAATCTGCCGTGAGGGCAGGGCCCCTGTAGTCGTGTGGCTCGATTGTGTCAGTTCGGTCCAATCGGCCGAAGGCTTGCCTTGTGTGCAGGCTGTCGATTCTGGTAGCGCGGAAAATATATTTGGGTTGGGGTTTGGTTAAAATTATAGCAATAAAACGTCATATAAGACATTTTTCAGGCCTTTTTCCTTTTTCGCAAAGCACAAGTTATCCTGCGTTCCATTTATCTTTCTAACTAGCAGCATGGAGTGCGGTGACGCTACTGGTGCTTTCTGAATTCACAATCGATTTGCGATGGGATTGCACATACATGTAAATGTGGTGAGTTTGGTGTTTTATTATAGCATGAGCTTGGGGAGTGGAGTTCGGTCTGGCTGTTCAAACAAACTAGAAATTGCATTTTCTCTGGGATAGTCGTAGCTGCTGCCTCCCAGAAATACTCAGTCCTGTGTCTGTGTACCGTTCCTCAAACGCTGAAATAACCCATGGTGTTCTCAGAGCGTTCAAGGGTTATTGACATGTATGCATTAAAAGAAACAGGTATTATTGTCATGAATCATATTAGGCTGTAAATAGTTCGGGCTTTGTTCGGGCAAGATTAAAAGGAAGTCCGGGTCAGTCGGTTAGGGCTAACGCATGTCACGGTAAACTTCAGGGTCTGACCGGACAACACTCTTACATTTCGGCCCGTACTGACTTCTGCAGCAGCGCTTCCCAAACCTAGGGTCGCGACTAGGGCTTACAATACTGTGATCCCGTGATCCTGGTCATTTACTTCCGGTATTCAGATACTGGTATTGATACAAGAATACTGGTTTTTTGGTACTAATTTAAAAAATAATTGTGTATGATTTATTCACATGAAGGTTATAAAATCGACAATAATAAATCATTAATATTACTGCATTTCCAACTGAGGGATTGTCATACACAATACAAACGTAACGGAAACCTGAAAACGTCACGAAACTCAAATCTAGTTTACTAGACACTTTGCTGCGCACAAATGCAAAAGTAAATATTGCATGTGGAAGAATAAATATGTACCAAAATTAGATCCAATTTGTACGAAAACACTTTCGATTGCGTGTGTTTCTTAAGAGCTCAGTTTATTCGGATAGGTAGTGTGGATGCTTAAAAATAACTTACGTTTGCGGTATCTATAAGTTTTGTTTTTGGAATAGCTGTATTTGTAATATTTTTGTCAGATTATTATTATTGTCATAAAAGTTCGATTTAAAACATTCACGTAATTGCCTGTTTTTTTACTTATGTCGTTTCACCTAATTATCGTCAAAATTTATTGAAAAAATGTTTGTTTTTGGAATACCGGTTTTAACCGGTTTCATAAATTGAAAATACCAAAATGCCGGTATTGAGATTTTGACCGGTACTGTGAGCCCTACTCGCGACACAAATTAAGTCCCTAAATCTTCCTGATGGATTGGGTCTTGAACTCTTAAAATAGTCTTCGGTGGGATGCCGAGGTCATTGACATTATTTGGAATTTACCATTTTGGGTCGTGGACAAAAGAGTTTCAGACGAAGGGGGCTGCGTTATCGCACAACCGCATGTTGGCTGACACCTCGGTTTCTTCAGCGCATGAGACAGTCTTGAAACATCCACAGTAATGTCTTAATTGTTCGCTGACTATCGCTGAGCACGTGGTCATTTCCGCTTTATGAACCAAATCGCTTTTGACAACCGAAGAATTCGTTTTGGACTTTTTGGATTGTGTTCAACTGTCAGAGTACTGAAAAAGGCAAATTTGTGTAACCACTCCGGATCGACTACTTTTCTCTTCAGTGGTCTGTCGCTGTTGTGATGAATGGTGCCAGCAGGTTTTCCAACACCAAGTGATGGTGTGGCATTCATTTCAATGGCGAATTCTCCGGTATAGCTAGTTTAGCGCTGCTATACCACATACACTGAATCAGTTACGTCTATTCAAAAAGAAATAAAACTGCTAAATATTTTTTTTCGAAAATCACTTCTTCGTGTTATATCGAATTTGTATAGCTCATGTGCTGAAATGCTGCTGCAGCTGTGTATTCGGGGCTAACCTTGCCGCTTGAAGCGTGGGTGGATAAGTGAGCGAGAGAAGGCAATGTGGACTGTCCCCCCACAGCGTCGATTTAAACGTAATTAATGCGATGATAATAACAGCTATATTCTTGTCGCTTGTGTCAACAAGCGAGAGAGAAAGAATGCCGCAGCGAAAGTTAGGCTAGTGTAGCGGGAGGGCTGCCGCTTTACCCCGTGGAAATGAGACAGGGCTAAAAGGTTTTATTATTTATAAACCTCTTTTTGTATCTAGAAATAAGGTCTTCTGGGTCGTTGCACCGTATGGATGGGTAATTTCTTCCCCCGTTTCGAAGAAGCGTACTGCTTTCATCTTCAGGGTTATGAGTTTGTGAATTAAGTCATAACTCTGATGATGACGGCGGTACGTTTCTTCGAAACTTCGGAAACAAATTACCCAAGCACACGGCGCAACGACCCAGAAGACCTGCTTCCTAAACAATCACGCGGTGACGCGGTGGGAACCTTAATTCACTGTCCGCATATCGTTAAGGATATATGTATTAGTGATTATTGTATCCAAACACTTACGGAAATCTTGCTAGACCCAGATATTTTGGAAGTTTCGTTCAGGATTAAAATTTTGCGTTGACAAATCTATGGTTTAACATTTGAACCAAGAGAATGCGTGACTTTCACGATTTCACTCCGTGGGCGTTTCAAAATTTAAAAAATGAAACTTACGTAATGTTCCGTAGGAATAGACAGAGGACCCTCTTCCGTTGCGTGGCCATCACAGAAGCTGAAGGAACGTTTGTCAGGGGCGTCACTCGGAAGGAGGAATGGGTCATACGACGGCGGGAGTAATCGGGAATCTCGCAAAACTTGGGGAGTCTGAAGTAGAGAAACGTAAGAAGATTAAGAAAGTAATGGGGGACCGAAGTCGAAATAGGGAACGTGAATCAAGGGACAGTATTTAGGGTTTTTATACGAGTCAGATGACGAAACGGTGGTCGGAGTAGGAAGTCAGACATGGCCAACAGTATGTACAGTGATCAAGGACGCACCCGGGGGGGGGGCGGGGCTGCCGGGCTGAGGCGCCCCCAAACCCCCCAAAACTGAAATTTAAAACACAGATTTTGTAGATATTATGATATTAAACGTTTTACGTGATTTCCCCTTCAACCAAGATGAGCCACTGAAATCGGCTGATGGCTAGTACATTAGAATTTTGAAAAATAAATTAATAACATTTAAAAAACAAGCACTGTGTTTTAGTCATGGAACATGTAGTTATATTCATATGTATATAAATGTAGTTGCAAACAGTGTTATGTTATACTTACAACACGATTTTTATAACATAATTTTTAAAATGAAACATAAATTATATAGAGCCTCAGGCTCAGCCCCTCCACCCCCCACAGCCCCGCCCAAGGAAAAATTTTGGGTGCGCACCTGACAGTGATCACGTTACAGAAAAATGTGAGAGAATTTAGACAGGAGAGACACATGCGTTTGGGTGTAGAAGTGTCAGGCAATGGATCATGATGTTCCATCTCATGTTTGCTTGTCCGTGTATTTGTGAGTGTAGATATACCCCAAATAAATTTACAATAATTGAAACTGAGTGGCACGTGTCGTATACGCTTGATATTGACAGTGGCGAAGTCGGCGCCATGGAATCCCGTTAAAACCTGAAGGGCAACCCGTACTTGCCAGTTGTGCGCTAGACCGCGCTCCAGATATCTCGCCTTTCTACCTTTAAAGACGAAACATGCTGTTTTATGTAAGGACCCAGTGCGTACCGCGCTGTAAATACTCTCCACCTCAGTTATATGATACTGCTCTGTTAATGCTGTATAAGGCAAAAGTCGCTGTCTGTTCTGAGATCCATACAAAACACATAAACGCAATGTGAGCACCACGTAGAATTTTTAGATGTGAAATCTGGTGGTACCGCTGGGCTTTAAAAGGTTAAGGTTGGAGGTCAGGGAAAATCTCTGACGCTGTGGGTCGCAGCGGCGTTCCACCGCGGGCAGCGACCTTGTGTTCCTCATTGATTATGTTTTGGTGATGCATGATAAGTTTCTGTGAAAGAATGAGACGATAAAATTTTTCATAATTTTCTGACGCACTAGATTCTGTGGAGAGAAAGTGCAGAATACTCTTTTACGAAATTGTAGACAACCTACTCCATCATTTGGCAGCGCGTTTTCAAATAATAATAAAAAATTAAATTTTTTTCACCTGTTGAGTTGTGATAAATTTGATGCATACAAACTCAAAGTGTAGCCGACCTGATCAGCTCGTGCCAGACTGAGGCTAAGTTCGACAGTGCCTTGCTGAAGAATGTTAATGGTGCTGTATGTTTCGGATAATTTAAGAGGAGAATCCCCGTACGGAGGTCTACACCGGCCACGCGGCAGCAGTATGGCCACAACATGTGAACAGACGTGCAGATTATCAGATCGAATTTCCACGAACCGGACTATAACAGCGTCAGTTGAACGGAGTTTCTCACCCCTCATGAGAAGCAAGACTTACCTTCGCTCCACTCAAAGCCAAGGCAGCATCAACTCTCACTTCTGTCAATGGAGAAAGCTTTAGTTGATGAGCTCAAGAAAACCCCCAAATTCTAGGGTGTGGTCATTGGAGAATTTACTTGATTCAATAGAAGAGCGACATTTAATTTCAAATTACCAAAATATATCAGATAATTCTAGATTTTATATTTCTTTTTTGAGATAAATCTATGTGTGATGACATTTACGTTTTCGTTTATTATTATTATTATTATTATTAGTAGTAGTAGTAGTAGTAGTAGTAGTACCGCCGCCGCCACCACCACCACTACCTTAAAGCACTGCTGGATGATTAAATCTCAGTTTCTTGGAGGGGCAAGGACGGGTAACAGAAAGCATTCTGTACCTTTCCCTACACCTGCCTACCTGTAAAATTAGCTGATTCATTGTTCAGAAAGTGGTGGTTGCGTGTTGCTTTAACCTTTTAAAGCCTAGCGGTAACTTTACATACGACCAGGTTTAACATTAAAAAATTCTACGTGGTGCCCACATTGCGTTTATGTGTTTTGTACGGATCTAATAACAAACAGCAACTTTTGCCTTATAAAACATTAAGAGACTGGTTTTGTATAACCGAAGTGGAGAGTGTTTACAGCGCGGTAGGCAATGAGTCCTTATATAAAACAGATACGCTTCGTCTTTAAAGGGTTAAACTGAACTGTCATCAGGGCAGTGTGAAGCGTGGGACCCAGAGCTTGGGGAGTGCAGGTTGCTTTGAGGTCATAGAACTTCTGGTTTGGTTCCCGGCAATGACAAGAGACTTCTCCAAATCGTCCACATTGGGTTTGGGCCCAGTGATACCGGGTACTCTTTCCCAGGGATAAAGCGACAGAGTCGTGAAGCTGACTGTTCACGTCCGTTTAGTGTCGGCGTTAAGAATGAGTGGAGCTATACCTCCGCTCCCCTGTATGCCTTACTCACGTGCACGGGAAAAAATTTACTTAACCATTTTAATATTATTCTGCCATCAGCGCCGAGGTTTAATGGTCTCTTTCCTTCAAGTTTCCCCATCAAAATCCTGTCTGCACTTCTCTTGTGCATACCACACGTGCCACATGCCGGCCGGCCCCGTCTCATCCTCGTTGATGTATATCACCCGAATAATATGTGGTGACGACTAGAAACCATGCGGCTCCTCATTTCACGGTTTTCTCCAGCATCCTGATACTCTCTCCTTCTTAGGCCCAAACATCTTCCTTGTCACCCAATTCTCAAACACCATCAGTCTGTGTTCCTCCCTTACTGTGAGACAAATTTCACACCCATACAAGAAACATGCATTTTATTTTAACCTCTGTCGTTAGGTAGCATATAGCAAGACAAAGTCACACAGAAACTTCGGTTTTCAAAGCAGCATGTTACCGTATTGAACGCGGTCCAGAGTTTCTGATGAGGTCAGTTGGCATACCGCGAGAGAGATGTGACAATAATTATGTCCGTGGTAAGCCCACACCCAGTTAATGATTAGGCTGTACGGGGTTCGATCCCCAGCAATCATGGACGTTCCTCTGTTCTAGCGTCTTCCGACCGGCTTTAGCGTCCAATCAACTTCCAGCAGACAGTCCACATGCCTTCCAAAGAGTCTTCTGAATCTCTCCATCAGGTATCGCCAAGGGATTTCATCCTAATCATTCCCCGGAAAGACTTTCGTCACGTACCGCCGCGTTACTTACTCGAGGGCAAAGTCGTTTAAGCGTGAAGCTAATCACTCCTCTGAATCAAGTGCAATTGAAGCAAAAACGTTATTTTTCATGTAGGGAATGCACAGGCAGTGTACTTCTTGCTACAGATGTGACCAGACGAAGCCCCTTGTACCGAGCGATGGTGGTGTAATGGTGAGCATAGTTGCCTTCCAAGCAGTTGATCCGGGTTCGATTCCCGGCCATCGCACTTTTTTAGTGTCACGTTTATACATAAGTCTTCCTATTTGATTCCAGGAAGCTGTGATGTTTGTCTTAGCAACTGAAACAGTAAATTACTCATATAATCCAAATATGCATATAGACGTTTATAGGTCTCCTTACTACACAGAATTTTACGTTACACGCAGTTTTTTCCTTGTATTTCCGAGGCATCCAATATACGACCCATATAACAATTTTTACCACGAGATATTTTCATATAATTAGCTAACACACCTGAATAATTGTATATGTCAAAACACCGGCATTCTGGTTATCTTTAGCAAAATTGACAGGTTATTGGCACTAGGCATGTACTATGAATAAAGGTAACGAAAGCGTCTCTTGGACTGCTTGTGTGTCAGTATAATAATCCGTTTTGTTCAAAACCTAAGAGGCTAGCATATTTATCAATAAAAATTCGTGCGGCCCGTATACATAAGGGTTTCTGATCATGTGGCTCATTACTGGAAAATCTTGGACAACCCTCCTGTTTTTGCTAACCATGTTGTAGCTAGAAAAAAATATTCGTCAGGACTCACAAGTTGTACGGTGTGATCCCGTTGTGTATCAGTCAACAGTCAGATGTTCCGTCCAACACAGCTAGCCGTTCATTGCAACAGCTGCATATTGCGGTTCCTTATTCGGACCATTATCATGCTATCGCGTAAGAACTTCCAAAAAAGGCAAACATGTGCACGAACTTCTGTCACGCATGGTGAGAGGTACAGATAAATGGAGAAGACTGCGTTAATAGTATCTTTGATTAATATGATGGGAAAAGTAAGTTAAAGCAAAACCTCCGAAGACAAAGGTACAAAAAGAAAACATGTGATAATCTTTCTACAACAGGCAGGCTTAGACACCGAACACAGGAAAGTCAGTAACCAAAAAACAATATATACACCTCTGTGAACTTAACTTTTAACTGCACAACTTTTAATAAGAAAATAAGATGACTTCTATGTATTGAGGTTTTTGATTTTAAAACGTTGATTTTGCCAACTAAATTTTAATAATTAACGATTTTACAAACAAGATAGAAATGTACGTATAAAGGTAATATTGGGGCGCGTTCGCATAACCATTATTGCCGTAGAACAGCAATAAGAATTACGTATTCTGAGCGTACGTCTGTAGCGTTAGTTATCCAGCATGCAAAGCGCATGATCCATATTATATTGTCATATGTGGTCTGTCTGGCTCCACTATATTTTTCCATATTATCTCATAAACGGTATGATTTTCGAAAAAAAAGGTATTGAAAATAAAATTGTGTTTTAATTTTCTGTACAAATTTTGTCTGAAGCATTTCTCATGCTAAGAAGAATTCAGCGAGATGTTATCATAAATATGCTTAGGTCTTCATGTGAAGTACCCGTTATTCTTGTCAGATTTTAATCAAACTTGAATTTTCTAGACGGATCTTAAAAAAATACTCATTTCAAATTTCATGAAAATCCGTTGAATAGGAACCGGACGGACGGACAGACAGACATACAGAGAGACACAGGACGAAACTAATAGTCGCTTTTCGCAATTTGCGGAAGTGCCTAAAAACAGACTGCCCGTACAAAGTAGGTACCAAAGGACATCAATAAGAACATACACAATCAACGTTCCATCTAATTGCTTTACAGCTTCGCGGACCTGCTGCTGCTGCTCTGAGCAGAAAATTTGTACACGACCTGACGACTGCGCGGCCCTTTAAAGGTTTCTTTTTTGGTAATATGCATAATAAGAATATTTGCAATGAAAACTGAAAAATTCCAGCTGCGCGGTAACAATTCAGTGTGCGTGGGCGTATTTCAGTTACTGCGCGGCCTCGCACCTGCGCAGCTTAGAGGGAACATTGCATACAGTTGTATTTGTGAGATCTCACGAAAGAAATAGAGATTTTTGCGTAAGTTTGCCTTTTTTTTGAAAGTTTTGATGCGATAGCCTGATGGTGGTCCGAATAAAGCACCGAAACAAGTAGGTATGTTGCAATAAACGGCTAGTTGTGTGCGGCGGAATACGCGATCGTCTGCTGTATGAGGTCAGTTTGGTTGTCACTGCTCGTACTAAGCCTAAATGCCGTCCCAGGTGGATGCTGCAGCGTACGCATAAACCAAATTCAGCCATCCTGAAGGCGGAGGCTGCAAGTTTCTCCGAAACGTTGCAACAAACTTATAATAATCTTCAAGACCTTCATTCGGAGACCCGAACTTTCGTGAAACTTGCAATTGATATGAAATGCCGAGACGCTGTGACTAGAACTGACATACAGTAATTCTTCAAGCAGTTTTATTACGTTGTTGCGCGTGCTGTTTTGAATGACTGACAGTTTTTTTAGTGGAGAAGGGCCCCGCAGTAGACGCTACGTGCGTAGTGTGGCCTTACGGCTTGTTGTGCAACCCTATGATGAAGATGAAAATTATGATGATGATTTTTTATCCTTTGCCTAATAATGGAGCACCGGTGGAATGAAATGGACAGGAGAGAACCGAAGTATTCGGGGAGAAACCTGTCCCAGTGCCATTTTGTCCACCACAAATCCCACAAAGACAGCCGGGATCGAACCCGGGCCCCCGCGGGGGGAGGCCGGCGGCTAACCGCCTGAGCCATGGCACGGCCTGTGACTGCTAGTTAGTGGTCTGTATAGGAACTTGAGAGCAACAGAATTTAATTAGACGAAATTACAGTAAAAGAAGTTGTAAAATGTAGGTTGTGAACTGTAAAACATGCCTGTCCAGGCGGCCGCTTGGTTCCCCGTTGGTATAGGGACGACAGTTGGTCCTGGTTGGTTTTTGACCATCGCATTTGTTTATATTGTTGCATGATGTTTAAAGGACTCGCCCGTGTATCGGCGATACATACGTGCTTTGGTGTAATCATGTGACTTAAGTCAGCGTCCGGAACAGGGACAAAGCAACTGGAGATTGTTGTGTGTAGGGATATGACGCAATGGTGGTTGTTAAATATTTACAGAAGTTCAAAAGGGAGGCAGAAAGCTCTTCTGAACGTCGGTAACTATTTGCCATTCGATACGGCGTGATATCACGAAAGACTTGAACCTCCACCGAAGCTGGCATCAGAACCTGGGGTCTGACTACAGTCATGTTCTGTGGGGCCAGAATATGAAGTCGGTTCGTTAAGAGGAGACATTGGTCCAGTGAGATGATGGTGCAATGGAACGCCCCGCCCACACGCAGAAGAAGATCGCTCGTTCTTTATTCTCACCATTTGCAGAGAATAAGCCAAGAAAATTCAGTAAATTGATGTATTTGATATTATCCATTCCGTGCATTATACGTAGGCTTTCCCTCTTCTACCTACTTACAGTAGGTGTCAACGTTTATTTCCACTTGATCATACTCAAGACACACACCACAGTCGATAGGACTCCTCTGGACGAGGGATCGGCCCATCGCAGAGACCTCTACCTGACAACACAAACACTCACAAGAGACAAACATCCATCCGGTGGGATTCGAACCCACGATCCCAGCAAGCGCTCGGCCGCAGACCTACGCCTTAGACCGCGCGGCCGCTGGGATCGGCCCGTGCATTGATAACTAAAATATTACTACAGCCAGCCGAATGCACAGTTTGTCTCTCGAAATTATATTAGGTCTGCTTTTAATGTTTCAGTGTAAGGTACTTGTGAGAGACAAATTGTACATTTGGTTGGCTTTTGTGGTGTTTCAGTAAATTGACTAACTGCGGGGTGGACGCCATGGGTTCTGTTCCCGGCAAGCACAGCCTTGTACTCTCCGTCACGGCGTAGCTCAGTCGGCATAGCACGGCTGTAGTCACTGTACGGCTGAGCGGCAAAGCATTTCCCTTCTCCAAAACCGTCTGGACTGGATAGGCTGTTCTGTTGCGATGTGATGTTGTGTTCTTGGGTGCGTAGCTAGCAACGTTTCGAAGGATATTTGTGCCGTCGAAACGTCAGAAACTACTTACCGAAACACAGAGCGTCACGTCCCGTTAGAAATGAAGCATATCAACATCGCTTCTAGAACCGTATCCCGCACATCCAGACCGGTAGAAGCGCCCATCCAGCCTCCTACGTATTCAGTGGGTAGCAGGGCTGAAGTGGCCGAAGCGTGAAGCTAGCCACTCGCCAGAATTTAGTGCCCATGGCAAAAGTTAGTGGGCCTGTTCATCCGCGCCTTCATACGCCCTCACAGCGTGTACACAAACAGCTTTTTAGCCCAACGGCGGCGGCGTGTCGCCCGTCAACTTCTCATCAGAACAAAATAATTGCGAGAAGACGGTCTGGATATTAGTGAGACGCAGTGCTTCCTGGAACGTTGGTGTGGTTGCATGAGGAAACGAGAGGGGGGAGACTTCTGAAATAACGCACCTTGTCTGCTGGTTCTTATTCCTCTGCGCGTGTATGGCCTGTTCTACCTTGCCACCTACCGACCAAAACATACCCCTATTAGGCAGCTTCCACTGGTCAGTGTTACAACATAATTACGGGCCGGTCACTCATGCGACAGAAGAATGCGTTCGTCAGTTTGAGACATTCAAATCCATCGTTGAGCTCGAAAGCCTTCTCGACTCGCAGACGGACTGACGCCAGAAATACGCTTCCCGGCTCAGCTTTTGCGTCCCTGGCTCTGTGGAACAACAGGGGAGATATGTGGGAGGATTCGCGGAAAGAACGCATCCTATCGCTGCTGAGAAAACGAGTGGACATCGTGTGTGGTATACTGGTTGGAAACATTTGTTGCGGTGCGCGGATGTGAGGGCACAGTTGTCGCGCAGTGCTGTTATGGGATGAGTAAAATGTGTTTCCTACCGCGAACATCATCAGCTGATATAAGAGGCGTGTTTTGAAATTCCTTCTGGAGACCCATAGGTAAGATCCTAACGGTATCTGCAGTTTTGGCAAAGAAAATGCTACCAGTGGCGGCTCATGGGGCTGGTGCTAAGTTTATGTGATTGATGGGAAGGTCTAATACAGCGTTTCTTTCACTACAGTCAGTACTGATGTTTAGCGTACACAGTGGGGTTAAATTTTCTTATATAAGTTTGTATTTTGTTCGATGATGACTG
Organism: Coptotermes formosanus; assembly: GCA_013340265.1. Lineage (NCBI taxonomy): Eukaryota > Metazoa > Arthropoda > Insecta > Blattodea > Rhinotermitidae > Coptotermes > Coptotermes formosanus. The sequence continues at coordinate 264,281 of BLKM01000738.1, read as the reverse complement.
AGTAATAACTAAATCAGGTGTTGCACGAAATTAATTCATCTCAGTATTCTCGGCGAGGGTTACGTGGGAAAAATTGATGCCCTGTAAATACTTACACCGTTAAAAAACGATGGAAAACACCAACAAATGCACATTAAGTTTTAATGCTCTATATTTTTGCTTCTTCACTCCTACATGCTTCGGCCCTACTGGGCCATCCTCAGGGAGACTTTCTGATAGTGCACTAAAGCGCTTGTATCAGCGCGGTAAATGGTTGTCCTATTGTAGCTGGTTATCCCAGTTGTCCATACTTGTTTCTTTTGTGTGTGTGCGTGTGTGCTTGTGGCTGGTTGAAGTCCGACTTCAACCAGCCACGAGCACACGTGCACAGGAAAGAAGTACGGACGACGAGGATAACCAGCTGCAATAGGACAACCATTTACTGCGTTGTTACAAGCGCTTGAGTGCACTATCAGAGAATCTCTCTGAGGATGGCCCAGTAGGGCCGGAACATGTAGGAGTCAAGAAGCAAAAATACAGAGCATTAAAACTTAATGTTCATTTGTTGGTGTTTCCATTGTTTTGATGAGTTAATGCACGGAGATTAAACCCATTAAACTTAGACTGTTCTTGTTCGTGTTTATCTTGAAATTGTAACAACTGAAGTTCACATTCACAAGTGTGGCTAGGTAAAAATGGTTATCACAGAGACAACAATTGAAACATTAGAGAATTAAACATACACGAAGGCCCCTTTTTCCCCGTTGTCTGGGCTGTAGTGCCTGGAGCCCGGCCTGCAATTTGGCTGCCGCTCTTTTCCGACGACTTGGCATAGCTGCGCAGACCCATCTTGCAACGTATGGGAAAGGCACAGCCCCATCGCTTTCAGCAGCGCCTATTGTTCGTCGCAAGTACTTGCGACGAACAATAGGCATTTAAAATGGTTTCATTCATATTCTTGTACGGAGTGTGTGTATCTCCCAAGCACAACTTTTATTCAGATATTTTTCTCAAATTTTCTGGTCTGCAGCCGTTATGGACGAACCGCTCCTGAATGCTGGGAAGACGTCACATTTTCCGGTCTCCGAGAGGAATTAGATCGAGGCCCGTTCTGGAACGGAAGCCATGTGCGTCACCGCGCGGCTAGCTTGCTTGGATGCGTAGGAACGGAATGGATGGGACTGTGCGATGATGCATAGACCAGTGCTTTTAGGCGCATTCGTCATGTCCGTCCGTCCCCACGTAGCAGCAACTCGGCTTCCACTGGACGGATTTTCATGATATTTGATATTTATATATTTTTCGGAAGACTGTCGAGAAAATTCAAGTTCTATTAAAATCCGGCAAGAGTAACGGGTACTTTACACGAAGAGCTGTTTACATTTATGGTAGTATCTTGCTGAATTCTGCTTAGAATGAGAAGTGTTTCAGACGAAAGTTACAGAGACAGTGAAAACACGCATTTTGTGTGCAATAATTTTCTTAAGAAAATCGTGCCATTTATGAGATAATGTGGAAAAATACGGTAGAGCCGGACAGACTACAGATGACAATATAATACGGCGCATGCGCTTTGCATGCTGGATAACTGAGGCCAGACACGTAGTCAGAATATGTAATACTTACTGCTTTTGCACGATAAAACGGTTACGCGAAAGCGCCTCGATGTTACGCATTGCGTACGTTGCCAGTGTTGTTCTGACTTGGGGTTACGAGAGGTTCTTCACTGGTTCGCCGCTGCCGTTCTGAATTCCTCCGGGATTTCCACCGCATATTTTATCTTGGAACACTCAGAGTTTCCATCAAGGACAAGGCCAGTCTACACTCTGAGACCCAAGGCCGAAGTATTATTGCAGGGCAGTTTGCAGTATCCCCTCGGTCGGGAGGGCGAGTGCCCCTGTCCGACGCCTCTGCGTGTAGTGACACTGGCTGTCCTGTGTGTGTCAGTCGGTGACCGATGTGCCATCAGTTGCACGTGTGTGATTTTCGTGTTTTCCGACACGTTTGAAAACGAAGGAGAGGACCATGCGTAGTAGTGCGTTCGATATGCGTGTAGCTCTCTGTCAGTGTGTATTGCAGGCGGGGACACCATCATGAATAACAGGCAGTTACACCTGTCTGCCACATTAGGTAAATAAATACACAGACAAACTTTAATTTCATTTCGATGTTAGTTTCTGTTCTCGTATGAAGCACGCATTGTCATTATTTGAAAATACAAGTGAAACTGCACATAAACTGCCAATTTCACATACTCTTCTTTATTAAATAATAGGCACAGCCTTCTTTGTCTTATACTAACTACCTGGAGCAGAGTCCTTGAGAAGCTAATGGCGCAACCAGGAGATTCATTACGGCTTTCACACGAGCCCGTTTCCACAAGCAGATCAATGCAGTCCATGCTTCCACCCACCCACTTCTTGAAGATCCACTTAATATTATTTTCCCGTCTACGCCTAGGTCTTCCAAGGGATCTTTTTCCTTCAGGTTTCCCCACTAGAACTCTGTATGCACTTATCCCCTCCCCCATACGCGCTACATGCCCCGCCTGTCTCATTCTTCATTTGATCACACGGATAATATCTGGTAAGGAGTATAGATCATAAAGCTCCTGGTTATGTTGTCTTCTCCACTCCTTTGTTACGTCGTCCTTCTTAGGTCCAAATATCTTCCTTAGCACTCTCTTCACGAACACCTCAGCTTTTGTTCCTCCCTCAGTGTGAGAGACCAAGTTTCACACCCATATCAGACAACAAGGGAAATTATAGTTCCGTATATTTTAATGTTTATATTTGTGGATCTCTGTCGTATTATCATCATCATTATCGGTTATATTCACAAAGTGTAGTAGCGTCCAATTGCAATGGGTTCAACCTTATAATTATACCTGTCCGTTTTTCTCACGCTATTACGAAAGTTCGGACAGTGGGTTCGTGGTCCAAAGTCTGAAAGACACTGTGACGGACTAGTCAGGTACAAGTAACAAATGGTCAAGAAGGTGCAAGTTTGATGCAGTGACACTGGAAACCACAACGTTGATAATTTTCAAGATCTGTGACCTTCATTTATATGAACTAGCCAGGTAAGGTATATGCGGGGCGTGTGCCGCACCCCCCGGTGTTCAAGGGAGTTCGGAGATTTCATCACGTAGCGTGAAAGTAAAATTTGGCAACACATCTGATACAGAATAGACTGGCTACTGGTCTTGTACCAATAATCTCGTTACCTGTATGGAATGTGGCCCCGTCACCTCGTAAACAATTTGTGCCTGTGGAACGAAATGAGCCACATCGGATACAATAGTGTAGTGTAGTGTAGTGTAGTTGGTACGCTGGGACGTGTGAAAGCACATTAATCAACATCAGTACATGTTCCCTACCGGCTTGTGGATCGGACAGGTTAGCTCAGCTCCAACATTGCCCACCTGTACAACAGCGAAGGTTTTCCTGGCGTTCTTCGATTGTTCGCAGAACTGTGAACAGCGACCGTTAGCTTCGTCGTGTGTCCGTCCGGCGGCATGGAACAACTCGGCTCCCGGAGGACAGATTTTTGTGAAATCTTACACTGGGGGGGTACTAAAATTTGTCGAGAACATTCAAGTTTGGTTAAATTCGCACGTAAAAATGGACATTTTACATGAAACCTACATGCACGTATTTATGACTACTTTTGTTAACTAGCGTTACCATGGTTTGCCGTAGATAATAATCGAAATAATCGTTATCGATATAATCGATAACTATTATATCGATAATTATCGGACTTATTCTTCATGCGATTTACAAGATTAGGAAAAATAGGAACGTACAACCATAGTATTTCGTTTTTATTGATTTCGTCGAGGAATATGAAATTTGGTACGTACAAACACGTTGTGTAAGACGTATCGTTCTTAAGTAAGCTTTGCAAAGAAGTATAAGAGATACTAGTAGCAACAGTAACATTCTATGATATCTGTACAATTGTGAACAACAACGAAACGTGTACCCACAGTGAATTAAATAGTGTTACCGTCTGAGCAGTTTCCAGGATGCAAAGACACAGACGCGTCTCTTATCTTACTGTTTCAAGCGACTGCCGGTGGTGACCACAGGCCACGGCTGCTTCCTGTGTCAAGTCTTCCATTTGACTGTGCAGAATCATCTGTTCTCACAGGACTTCGTACAGACTGCGACATTGATGCAGCATCGGCAAATACTCTTATAAATAAGCAAGATATATTGCGAGATTACACGCTTCCGCCGCTATATAGTTAAGGCCTGCACTCTTGTGTGATGTTACGCGGCGTAGGTTGGTAATTGTCGACGTTTGGGGACAACATATCCGCCCCATCTTCAAGGGTCAAGGAGTCCAAGAAGAATGATTCTTTTTGGACTGCAAGGGTCAAAGCACCAGGATTCCAAGAAGAATGATTCCTCTTGGATTGCTTGACCCTTGACCATTTGAACATGGGGCCAATATGTTGTCTCGAAACGTCGGTAACCAACTACAAACCCACGTCGCGTAACATCTCAGAAGAGTGAAGGCCTCGAGATGTAACACGTTCTAACTGTCGGTTTGATGATGACAGTCAACAGACGCTTGCACCCAGTTACACGGAACTGTCCATCAAGTTAAATCACGAACATTCGTACAGACGTGCCTGTTCAAGATATGTTTGTAGGCGGCAATTACAGACAAGGTGTTCAGCTACAAATTCGATACTATGTCTGACAGATTTAATTTGAGAAGAAAGTTAGTCTCAAAATTAACAGTCGTGGTGGTGGTGCTGGTGGTGGTTTTTCCAGTGGTGTAACACCCCCTAGTGGGCCAGGTCCTCCACATTATGGACTCTTCACGATCACACCCAGACACACCACACTCGGTAGAACCCCTCTGGACGAGTGATCAGCCCGACTCAGAGACCTCTACCTGACAACATACAACACTCACAACAGACGTCCATGCCCACTGCGAGATTCGAACCCGCAGTCCCAGCAAGCTTGCGGCCGCAGACCCACGCCTTGACCACGCGGCCACTAGGATCGGCAGTAGCAGTTCGCACTACCAACTCCGCAGTCTTTTTTAAAAGAAGCTTATTGTCGTTTAGTCGATACATTCCCTGTGTTTTATGCAGGTGGTAGGTTTAATGTTCAGAGTACTAGTAGTGGTAAGTAGTGGTAGGCCTGCTGCTACAGGAATGGCGATAGCTGCGGTTCGTGGGTGATAGTGTTACGAGCAATATAATAATAATAATAATAATAATAATAATACTTCGTAAGGTATTTACAATTGCAGTCACTGAGAGCCCTTGTAAGCCTGGTAGGTTTCTGTCCTTCTCACAAGCTAATGCATGTGCTAGGCTTTAGTGCAATTTAATTTTAGTTTATGAACGTAAATGACATAAATTTAAGACTACCGCTACAAGAGATGTAGGGCTGGAAGTTCGTAAAATACTCTTGAACATTACTTGTCATGCTTGGCACAGCTTGTTCATTTTTCTCTCACACTGTCTTTGTGTGTGTGTGTGTGTGTGTGTGTGTGTGTGTGTGTGTGTGTGTGTGTGTGTGTGTGTGTGTGTGAGTGAGTGAGTGAGTGAGTGAGTGAGTGAGTGAGTGAGCGTGTTTTTCATCTAAAGTGGAGATAATTGTTGTCGTCGTCATCATCATCGGCGTCGTCCGAAAAAATTGTGTACAGTGGTATACTGTTCTTAAGCGGGACAAGAGAACGTTCTCCGACCGTGGAATCGTTGAGAGAGTAGCTGCAGGAAAGCGCAGTGCCGGGGTAACACTCGACCAGAAATGCAGTAAGTTGAGGGCACGACCAACCAAGCCTCATCATGCAGGGTTTGATCTAGCCTCTTTAATAAACCACGTCGTTTCATTTGTTGTTGTTACGAGCATTTCGTTATTCTTTGCTCTCAAACACGAAAGACAGACTTTATGTATATATATAGATTACGCGTGTTTGGCAGTACCATTCGACCAACGTTACATATCCGTATTTCCTTTCAACTACCACAAAAGCTGTACATATATTATCAGTTGACAACGTCGTTAAATACATACAAACACTTCGCTGCTTCAGCATACTAACAACCACTTTGCCAGAGAGCAGGTTGGTGCAATTCCCCGAAGTGGCCCGGTATTGTAAGACATTAAATGAACAATGAGCTGTTTAGAAACTGGACGTGTCTACGCCGCGTGCCGGACAGCTGACACTAGTCATCCGGATTTTCCAAGTTCCTTTCGATGAGTGAAGTAAATGTATCGAACCCCACTCTGCGGAAACTAAGATGCTGTAAGCTGTTTACAGGGATGAAAGTTCAGTACTCTTCAGAACATGCTCCGTCAGCATGTACACACTTGTTCCGCTGTGCTGCAAGCAATTCTTATACTAAATGTTTGAATCGTCAGCATTGTGTTCAGTTATGTCTACATCAGCAGGCTTTTCAACCGTATTTAGAGGAAAAGTCATTGGTAGTGGGCAGTAGGGATGCTGTCTGCAGCACAAGCTCAACCCAGTGGGTAGATATTGCCACATGCAGTACACGAACACTCAATAGACAAAGTATAGTTGGATTACATCCAGAAAGTCCCCGTCAACTTTTATGACAACCTTTAGCGCGAGTCTCACAAAGCTTACGGCCTTCCTACATAGGGAAACTAATACTGGCACTTCCACAGCTTTGAGTACAGAAATGCGCTGATCTACGCGCACACGACGTCGCGCACTCTCCGGACTTGTGACATCAGCCTAGGCTCGCAAAGTTACCCACACCTGAAGTTGGAGACTTCGTGGAATAAATCGTGTTGTAGCTACCGAGCAGGCTATGCACCGTAACGAAAATCGGAAAGATATCCTTGTGCACACATTGAGGGCATATGTAGGAGTGCGTTCTTAACTTCCGAACTAGATGGAGGTGAGTGGTTAGCTTCACGCTGCAGCCGCTTTACCCCCGTGGAAATAGCCCCAAAGAATATGAGGCTGGGTGGACTCCAGAAGTTGTATAAACCGATGTCGTCATAACCGTGTTCGACTGTAAATGTATAAATACTCAACCCACCGCAATCCTACCCAAGCAAAATACAGTATAATATATTTAACATTATCCATGTTTCGTGCAGTAGACTAGTTCCATTGTTGAAATAAATTTTGTGAATTAAAATACAGTATGCTATCCTAAATATAATATGTTACTTTACCAAAGGAATTGTGCATTATATAAGACAGCTGCTTGGTTACGTCTGTAAAGGCAATTAATGCTAAGTTTCGAGGCTTCGTAATGTATATCTTTACGTACCGGTACTCCCCTGGACTGTCAAGTGGTCGGACGAAATAAGTTGTCACGTGTGACCCGCCATGTTGACATGTTGCACCATTCTGGCATGGTGAAGATTCCGTCCCTGGATTCCCAGTTGTTTGGCCGTTTATGAATTCCTACACCACACAGATGTCTGACGAAATAAGTTGTCACGTGTGACCCGCCATGTTGACATGTTGCACCATTCTGGCATGGTGAAGATTCCGTCCCTGGATTCCCAGTTGTTTGCCCGTTTATGAATTCCTACACCACACAGATGTCTGAACGCTCGGCACAGAACAGTTGATTGATAGTCTGATCATGTTTGTTTATTTACTGAGTTGTGTTTCGTTTTTTGTATCAGTCAGTGCCTGGGTTAACACCAGCACTTGTGGAGCACAGATTCCGTTAAAAGTGTAAGGCATGAGTATTTACATTGGTTTACTCCTTATTTTACTTTATAGGGGAAAGCGGCTGTTAGCTTCGTTATGTTTGTCTGTCCGTCCGCATGGAACAACTTGGCTCCGACTGGACGGATTTTCAAGAATTCTGATATTTGAGGATTTTCGAAATCTGTCAAGAAAATCCAAGTTTTATTGAAATCTGACAAGAGTGACGGTTGCTTTACTTGAAGACCTTGCACATTTATGATAATATCTTGCTGAATTCTTTTTATAATGATAAATTTTTCAGACAAAGTTATAGAGAAGATCGGACATTTTATAGTCAACAACTTTCTTCCGAAAATCGTATCGTTTATGAGATAGTGGGAAAAAATATAGCACAGCCGGCCAGGCCACGTGACAGTATAATACGGTGCGTGCAAGAATACAGACGCACACTCGCGATATCTAATACTTATTTCTGCATAACTAATTAATTCCGTCTGATCTCGTAAAACTTTGTATGGCACCACTTGCAAAAACTGAGAAACTGCATAACGACTTGTGTGTCATTACGATTTGTTTAGCCAAGTTCTGCGTCTGAGAAGGTCATGAATGAACGAACATTATTTTGTTTCGATGCAGCTTTTATACGTAACGTGTGAAAAGAACGCAAATTACTTGGAATATAATTTCTTTCAAAAACGTTTAATTTGCATTGTTGCCGGTGACAAATTTACCATAAAAGCAATGTTGTGCAGTACTCAGTATTTTTATGCGTTTGACAGCAACATGTAACCCAACAACAACAACAACACACACACACACACACACACACACACACACACACACACACACACAGTGCATTGTTGTGTTTCTACCAAGGGCGAATCCGGAGTGAGGGGCTGCAGGACTGCAGCCGCCCCGCAACCCCCCAAACCTGAAATTTAATAAACACAGATTTTGTAGAGATTGTGATATCAAAAAGTTTTACGTGATTTCCCCTTCATCCGAAATCAGCCGCTGGAATAGGCTGATGACTAGTTCACGAGGATTTTGAAAAATAAATTAATAAAATTAAAAAAAACCAAGAAGGTAGGACACTGTGATTGAGTCACGGAAAATGTAGTTATATTCGTATGTAGTTGCAGGCAGTGATATATTGTACTTACAACGTGATTTTTATAACATAATTTTTCAAATCAAATTATGTATAGCCTCTGGGTTAGTCCCCCCCCCCAAGAAAAATTCTGGGTGTGCGCCAGGTTTTTGCTGCGGAATGGTTACGTGCATGCACCATAATGTTAACCTTATATGCACATTGCCTGTCTTGGTATACCGTTACACTACTGCTGCCCCTTTAAATCGCAATAGTTACTTTATCCATCACTTGATTTTTTTTTGTGACACAACAGCCCAACTACCACGAGGTTTAACATCCACAGTTTCTACATTCTGCCCACAGAGTGTATTTATGTGTTTTGTATATATGCCAGAACAAGTAGCTACTGTTTCCCTATACAGTATTAAGTGATTGGTTTTTATAACCGAACTGTGTTTACTGCGCAGTACGAAATAAATCTTTAAATGTAATTCACGTTAAATATCGTTTTTACAGCGTGAAAAAACAGTTCATTAAATTTATCTAACCGTTGTCTGTACTTTTCGTCTGACCTTGAGGAACTCAGGGTATAGGACGCTGTACGTTGGAAGAAAAAAAACAATCGCGGAGACAAAAAATTCATTTGATATCCGCCATACGGGTACAGGCAGTGCAGCGCGGAGACGGGAGCGGATCAGCCTCAAGATGCAGCTGATGTGGATATTATCCTGCACACAGTGGAGCAAACTGGTTTGCCATGGACTGTTCACATTTGTGTGATACGGTCTTGATGCTTGGTAAACCCCTTTGTGCTACGTCACGCTCGATGGTGGAGGGGAGTCATGAAAATAATAGCAGGAGGGAAGGTCTCTCGGATAGCTGTACCAAACGTTGGCCGGTTGCGATGGTGGTGTAATGGTGAGCATAGTTGCCTTCCAAGCAGTTGATCCGGGTTCGATTCCCGGCCATCGCACTTTTTATTTTTAATTTTTGGTATAGATTGAAGTAAGTGGCTTTCGATATACTAGAAAGTTACACTTTTGTTTTCTCACCAGCCTAAAATGGTGAATTAGTGATGAAACAGTTGCGCGCGAGGTGGAACCCGCAGCTCTACGCACAAAATCGCTCACTGAATGCAATAATAGCATATTTTAAGAATTGTCCATTTGGAGTTGTGCTGCTATTGCATTCAGTGAACGAAATAACGAATCTTCCTGAAAAATATAATTGCCATCCAGTACTTCGTTTGTAACGGTCCAAAATCAGCAGATTGCTCAGAGAAAAATTTATTCTCTTATCTACTTTCTGCAAAGTCTACGATATGACCGACATCTAAATACACCCTAATTACCTTTGAATATAAAATGCTTAATTCGGCCACTGAATGCAATAGTGGCACAACTCCAAATGGGTAATTTTTAAATTGTGCCACTATTGCATGCTGTGAGCGATATGTTCCCGGACTGTTAAAGATGTTGCAGCGAGGAGCTGTCAGTAGTTACTGTAAAACGTTAGAACCAATATCGATTACACCTTAGTACTCGTATATGGCAGTCAACGGTGATGTAATAGTTCCCAACGGTCGCTCCGGGTTTGATGCTCCGTCATCCCACTTATTTTCTCCGGTATTTGAAGATCGGATTGCGCTCGAGTTAGAATACTAACTACACTCGGCGACAGTAGTGCAACGGTGCTGTAAGCCTTATAAGCAGTTGATCGGTGTTCGTTTCCTGGCCAACGGCTTGTCCTTAATTCAGGTAGGCCTGCGTTGTGGCTGGGAGGACACTTTATTGGACGCGTGCGCAAAGTTACGTAAGCCGATTAGTAGCTGCGTCATGTCTGTCCGTCCGCAAGAAACAACTCGGCTTTCGCTAGACAGTTTGTAATTATGTTTTATATAGGGGGAGACGGGTGGTTTATTAAAGTGTGCCGAGAAAAATTAAGTTTTGTTAAAATGGAACAAAAATAGCAGGAACTTTACGCGAAGATCTACGTACATTTATGACTGCTTTGATTAAGAGATAGCAGCACCATGGTTCCTGTCGATACCAGTCGATAAGAATAGTAATCGATAGTAAACTGCTTTATATCTTCTAATGATTTACATGGTGCTTAATTAAGGTACATAGAATATGCAGTTATAATAGTTAATATTTATTCATTTTTTCCATGGCGCAACAGCCCCTAGTGGGCTAGGGCCTTCTCATTAGCGAGGCATCGCGATCACACTCCGAAACACCTCACTCGGTATGACCTTCTGGACGAGTGACCAGCCCGACGCAGAGACCTCTGCCTCACAAGACACAATACTCACGAGAGGCAGACATGCATGTCCCCAGTGGGATTCGAACCCAAAATCCCCGCAATTGAGCGGCAGCAGACCTACGCCTTTGACCGTGCGGCCGCTGGAATTGGCATATGTGTCGATTAGGCTTAGCAGTATGAAATTTGGTACGCAAACTACGAACGGACCTACAAAATATGTACGAAATATTGTTCTTAAGTCAGTAGTTACAAAATATTTCGAGGGGGTGAAAATTTTAGGTTACGTATGACTGATAAATATTAAAAAATCGATGTAGGTGTATAAATAGTGAGTTTTACAAAGAAGTAAGGTACGAGTAAATACCCTAATAATAGTAATAACATTGTATAATGTGCGCATGCTTGGAAACAACAAAAATAGTGTTCAAAGTGTATCACATAATATGACCGTCTGGCAAGTGTCCGAGGTGCAAAGATCCCGAAAGCGCCTCTGCGTTACGGTACGCCTATATGTATACTGTGTTTAATGACGATGTCGGTAGCCCACGGTAGCCCTGTGTAGCGATTGTTACTGAACCATGAAGACACGAAGCTGCGGTAATGTCACGTAGCCGCTACGCTCTACATGGTTTATTAAACGACGCTATAGCGAACTTTTGCAGTGATGTTTAAAAGGCCGGGATATACGGTGCGTATGTCTAAGTTTGTTTGATGCATTTATATCACTTATTTTCATCCCACCTTGTTGTCAGTCCCATTAAGACGTTCTCACGTTGCTTCTGTGAAGCAGCTGTGGAACCCAACTATATGGAATAACAATGTCCAGGCAGCACAACTTCACATATTTGAATATGGTGTTTGTTCAAGCATCATATATTTATACAATCACACTACATGTTTCGGCATTCTCTTAAATTATACCATCATCGGGTGTGTCCTATTACCTTTTCATATAGGTCCCTATTGCAATGTCATTTTTACTGAGATCGACATTGCCGTAACGTCGCGGGTTCGATTCCCGATGGTGTCATTGGAATTTTTCGTTGACATAATCCTTTCGGTCGCACTGTGGCCCTGGGTTTGACTCAGTCTGTAACAGAAATGAGTACCAGGAATATTTCCTGGGCCTAAAGCCTGCCGGTCCGTAGTGCTGACAACCTTACCACCTTCATGTGCCGATTGTCTTGAAATCAGGGCGCCTCAACCTTCTAGAGGCCTTAGGGCCTGTCCAGGCCTGTAATGGGATTGCTTTACCCCTACCTCCCGGACGTGATCAAGTTCGGGAGTTGTGAGTTTATTTTCTTTATACAATGGAAGACAGGCTTGTGGTATTTTGTCCTTGTGTATGTGTCTGCGTGCCGGCGCGTACATGTCCGTTTGTTCTATCTAATAACTTTCGAACGAAGAAACGAAATCTCATAACAGTTGGTAAAAACGTAAAGCCGTGAAGGTTACGCGACCTCCCTTTGTCAATACTCCTGAAGCTTGTCATTATTATAGTGCGAATACATTTAGGATTATAAAAGGTGGTTGACAAGCTGCAGATATGATACTGTAGGGTCGGCAGTGGCACACATGCGTCTCTCACTTATATCAATCGCCAGGCTGCTGTCTCCAGTTTTAAGCAAACAACTGGTCTGTGTGTTTGATAATGACTGGTGTCTGGCTGTGGTGGTTGACAGATATAAACTGTGCACTGATTGCTGCAGACATAGTCCAGTGCGCTGATTTCAGCCCAACATCTCAAGAAGAGTAAACAGTTGATGATTGTGATGATTGAGTATACAAAAAGTGTAGTGGTAAGGTGACCTGCAGGTCAGTGTTTTCCTTGATCTTTTTACGGGGGTTTGCTGAAGGTCTCAGTTATGTGGGATGTTACGTCGTGTCAATTGGTAGATAGGACTTTTCATTATATGACGCTGCGTAAACCAGGCGGAATTTTTGCGCGCTTATTCCGACACAGTAGCCGAGAAATTTCGAGATCTTCTTCCTGCTAGTAACAGAGAACTACGAATATTTCTCGTCACTAGGAGGTATCACACTGGTTATTACTACCTCAAACTACAAAAGGTATTCAAAACTTCGTCCTTCTTGTTGCAGACGAGCTTCGCATCTCGTCGGCACCTTTCGAAATGCACGACGAAGCACCTGCCCGGTTAAACGCAATACTAAACACTAAGACTGTTAGTTACCCATTACGCCGTGCACGAGTCGCACCAACTTGCTGCAGAAACGAATGCCAGCGTCAGCATCAGGTGCAGTCAGTCTCTGAACAATAGTTACCTTACGTGGCAGCAGTTTCAGAAGTCTCCTTGCATTGTGAACAGGCCGTAGCGACAGGGAAGATGGTGCAGCTAGATGTGGCAAAGATTACCGGCTCTTCTTTGTAAGAAAGACATAGTTTTGTCTAATTGTAATTCTGTCAGCACACTCCGTCTTCTGCTGTTCTCAGTAGCCAACATTCGCACTAGAATAAGAAATTCGAGCCAACATAACCTGCCATCATCTGCTCGTTTGTTGCATCAACACCGGGGAACTTTCGGTCAGATGTCTGGCGACATTTACTGTAGAATTAATTTCTATCGTATAAAGAACACACGTTTTTTGGCACTGTGCACCGTGTTTTAAACATCGGCCCACTACGAGATAAAAACAGCTGATCGTGATATCTCATGTATGGCCCACCGGAAGAGAACGCCACGTTGATGCTTGCACAGAGCTAGTTTTGGCTGGCTGGCGTTCACATGCATGTTCGCAGCGCCATAATATGAAAACCTTGTAGTTATGTGTGACTGTGCCTGCGTCATGTGACGCCATTCCTTTAAACGTATTTGCCGCAGTTTGCAAAATATTAACCCTTTAAAGAAGAAGCCAGTCTGTTTTACGTAAGGACTCAGTGCGTACCGCGCTGTAAACACTCCACTTCGGTTATAAAAACCAGTCGCTTAATGTTATATAAGGCAAAAGTTGCTGTTTGTTCTGAGATCCGTACAAAACACATAAACGCAATGTGGGCACCACGTAGAATTTTTTAATGTTAAACCTGGTCGTATGTAAAGTTACCGCTAGACTTTAAGAGGTCAACCCACTACAACAGTAGACTTTTTAAGGGCTGTGAAATGCTGTAGGACGAGAAGTTTAAATAACCCGCGTATAGGACAACAGGGCTGATCTGGTGGCCGCGCGGTCTAAGGCGGTCTGCGGCCGCCCACTTGCTGGGGTTGTGGGTTCAGTTCCCGCCGGCAACATGGATGTTTGTCTCTTGTGAGTGTTGGGGGTTGTGAGGTAGAGATCTCTGTGTCGGGCTGATCACTCGTCCAGAGGAGTCCTACCGAGTGTGGTGTGTCTGAGCGTGATCGTGAAACCTCAACAATGAGGAGGCCCTGGCCCACTGGGGGCTGTTGCTTCATGAAAAGAAAAGTAGGACAACAGGTGTGGATCATGTGAAAAGTGCTGTGATAATTCGTAATGAAATGTACAGGAAAATACTAGAATTCATTTTGTGTAACTATTTTGGGCAGGCTAAATCAAACAGTAAAGTAGCGGAGCGGCGTATGATTCTCATTGTTTTTCTTACATAAAATAACTGCATGGACCAGAGTCATAATTAGGTGACGAAGAGTACAAATAATGAAGGCCCTGATTTCTTAAGTCTCTCTGAATAGTCATTAACTTTCTCTTTCACACATATATTTTTCTGAGCACTGTCTTCTGGGATATGACGCCGTGTCATGTAATGTATGAGATTAGATATTAACCTGTGGTAACACTAAAATGGATCTGAAAGAACTAGGATGTGAGGGCGCGCGAACTTGATTAATCTGGCCCAGGATAGGGACGTACAGCGGGTTATTGTGAAAAGACACACACTCGGGCTCTGTAATTGGCAGGGAACTTTTTGACCAGCTAATGAACTGTTAGCTTCTTAAGAAAGACCCTGCTGTATGGAGTTTGTGTAAGGTATTGATGTGTAAATAAGATGGAATAAATACAGAGTTAGCTTTATTTGTTGTGTTGCCCTATTAAGTTTTACAAGTGAAGCACCTTGAAGCTACAGCCGTCATTACCTCACTGCGTAACGAAAGAGCCACCATAATTACTGGAAGCTGGGCGTACCTCAGATCCTAATGGATGTGCTGTGAATAAAAATGGCGTTCGCACGGAATATGTGGGTGTTGTTTGCGAAACAGACTGTCAGTGATTAAGCTTCGCCCAGTAATAATGCTAATTACCGAGGCTTGAGCAATCGCTATGACAGAATTTTGTTGTTCTTCTGAATACTGCTGCTGTTCTCTGGATAAGTCATCACTTTATTTTCCAGACCTGTCGCTAAAAGAAATAAAGACCTTATTGTGTGCTGCCCATTATACATTATTAAGTCGCTCGGTTACGTCCAGGACTGAAACTATAAACTGAATTATCCTCCGCCATTAACAAGAACATAACGTGATGATTGATGCTGTAATTTCTGTGCCAGCGAGTGTGAAATCGTCAAATAGGTGACTAGCTTAAACTAAAAGTTCCCTCTTATGACTCAATAAATTATTTGTTCGGTCGAGCCACTGCAGTGTTCCGCCTGACTGTGCATTTCATTGCCGTAGGATTTCCATCGACGAATCTCCGTTATTTGGCTCAACAGTTCGTTGAAAAGCCGGCGTCTGGCATTTAATTGTTGCAGCAATTTCCAGGATTTCTTCCGTGAGCCATGCTCTTCACATACGCAGCTGCGCAAGAATATTAAATGAGCAGAATATATAAGCGTACTGTTCTGTTACAATGTTCTGATTGCATTGTTATTATCATCATCGTCGTCGTCATCATCATCATCGTTATCATCATCATCATCTAAAGGGAAAGCTGTCCGTTTACAGGCCTGGACAGGCCCTTAGTGCTCCAGGAGGTTGAGGCTCCCAGAATTTGTAGACGTTTGGCACATGAAGGTGATAAGGTT
Organism: Coptotermes formosanus; assembly: GCA_013340265.1. Classification (NCBI taxonomy): domain Eukaryota; kingdom Metazoa; phylum Arthropoda; class Insecta; order Blattodea; family Rhinotermitidae; genus Coptotermes; species Coptotermes formosanus. Next base: position 248,319 of record BLKM01000738.1, on the reverse strand, counting down.
GTCAGCCCAATGCACCGGTCGCCTTTATCCCCGAGGGCCATAATGCGGCCGGGTAAAGGCATAGGTTTTTTTTTTGAGGGACGTCCCATATATTTGATCCTTGTTTTCAGCGGTCTCACGTTTGAACGTTGATATTTACACGAGATTGTTCTGTAATTAGTTTGTTCTTATTTATATATCTAGAAACGCGTAAGTGGAGTGTGTATATTTTTATATAACGCAAATATAGGTTTCTTCTTGATGTTGTTACAAGCAAGTTTGTCTGTATATTTTTATAAATTTATGGCACTCGCTTCACATGCTGTGTTACAGACGGTTTTGGGCACGTCTCTTCCTTGTGGTGACTGAAGGACTACCTTTTTCTCCCCATCCCCCCCTCCCCCAATGTGCCACATGCCCCGCTGGTCCCATCTTTCATGATTTGATCACCCTAATGATATTTGGTGTCTTGACGTATTTTACAGTTTATAGTACACTGTTTCCTTCCCACAGAAACCCTTTAAAGTCATGCCAGAGGTCAACACAATTAAAATTAGGATAGAGACCAGCCAGTTGAAGTCTACAGACACATAAATTAGCTGCCTATCCTACGTCCCCTAAGATACAACCCTGCTGTTTCAGTTTTTCAGCCGCTTTTGAGATGAGTGGTATTCTGTACTGTGAGTTGGAGCAGGAGAGTTATAACATTTCAGTTCCGTCGCCACACACACTTTTGTCTGGGTGTCTGGAGACTTCAGGTTTGTCAGACGACCGTCTGCCAGTTTCCTGATAATATGTATAAATTCTGAGACTTTCCTGAATTATAAGCTCCCCGCTCGATTAATACATTCAGAAAATACCTTCCAGCAACTCGGGTTATAACAACGGTTAGGACCACAAATACTGAAGCTCCTCATTATGTAATTTTCTCCAGCCTCGTGTTACTTCCTCCCTCTTAGCCCCAGGTATTTCCCTCAGCACCGTATTCTCGAACACCCTTAATGTGAAAGACCAAATTTCACGTCCATATAAAATAAAAGGCGAAATTATAGTTCTGTACCTTTTAATCGTCAAGTTTTTTAGATTGAAAACAGGAAGACGAAGAAATTGCGCCGAATTTTAGTAAACAGGAAGACGAAGGTAACTGTGCCGAATTTTAGCAGGGTTTCCCAGAATGGCCTCTGCTCCTTATTTGTTGGTGAATGAAATTATGTTTCATTTGAACCCTGTCACATTTTTAAAGGATTTCGTAACTATGTTTCTGTTCTGTTTGTACTACATGCTGTTGCTGAGACATAAGCATATCCTCTTTTACGTTGGCAGCCACCAGATAGCCGTGACTGTTACATTCAGCTCCTCTGATGAATCGGACGTTAATTGTACTGGAATGCCATCCAGGGGCAGTTCGTCCATAAGGGCTAGTGTGTACGTGTCCAATCCATGTCACAAATTCGAATTTATTAGTTGAGTTTCGTTTACGTCTTGGATGTAGGTAACATCGGGCTTTTGCCATTATTTTTAATCCTAATGGCTAAGATTTATCTAGACTAATTACTGTCTTCTGTCAGGTGTTAACTTCTTCAAAGTATATATGTGTGTATATATATATATATATATATATATATATATATATAATTCCTCCACTTTAATTTCATCTAAATCGTGGACAGTTCTTGTCACTTCATTTCCCCACTTGCGTTTTACGTTGCATAAAAATTTACGAAAATTTTTAAAATTCTATAATCTCATTACAGCTGGTTAGTTTCTTTTATGCTATTTCTTCATGTATGTGTAACCATTTATTATCTAGTAATTGGTGTCGCCGCCTCTGTGTCTCACTACATTTTTGCAATACTCGTGTAGGAACCACATTCTTATTGTCGTTATATAGGGGGGCATCTTCCTTTCTCCGCATTCAGATGCTGTACAGCTCCATGTATTCCTAACCTCGCCACCCATTGGAGGTGAGTTGTCAGCTACATGCCCAGCCGCCTTACCTCCTGCACCCATTGGATTCCTCTCCAGAGAATGTAGAGGTGTTCTTGCCGCAGAGGTTAAGGTAGTGGCTCTGCACTTCCGGGGATTGGACCCCTGCTTTCAGACCGTCGCTGCTGTAGTAAACATATAACTATGCTGCTATTTGATGTAGTTCGTAAGCAGACACTCAGTAGATAAGGCAGCCATGTATGACTACAGTACTAAGTGAAAGAAGATGCTGTGAAATTGCGGATGAGTAGCATCAGTTCTAGGAACACAACCTGCAGGTTTCAACCTGTTGTGTGGGACGATGTGTGCACGTGACAGGGAACAGACGGGGGCTAGAGTAAGACAGGGAAAGGTGAGGGTTTTCTAAATACAGTGTTTGCTCTCCAAAGCAAAATTGCCTACTTCAATAAATATACGAGCAGGTCAAATTTGGAACTTTAAACAAATCACGTTTACTGAACTTCCCGTTCATTTGGCTCAATAATTTAAAATTTTTTAAGTGACTAAAATAATTTTTTCATTAAAATATTCAGCTTGCCACCCCTTCCACTCTGCCGCCCGGGGCGGCTGCACCGCTCACCCATCTCATTAGGGTAATGAAATGAAGGAAGATTCGACAGGTAGGGCATGTAGCACGTATGGGGGTGGAGAAACATACATGCAGGGGTTTGGGGGGGGCCTGAAGGAACGATACCACTTTGCAAGACCTAGGCGTAGATGGGAGGATAATTTTAAAAGCGAATCTTCAAGAAATGAAATGGGATGGCGTGGATTTGATTCATCTGGCTGAGTGTAAGGAGCGAACACAGTAATGAACCTTGGGTTCCACAGAATTCGGGGAGTTTCTTGACTGGCTGAGGAACTGCTAGCTTCTGAAGAAAGATTCTGATGCAGGAAGTCAGTGTTACCGAAGTGGTGATGTAGAGTTTATGTATCTTCGCGTAATAGTTTTGCCGCATGACGTATGCATGACGCAGCTACCTAAAGGATACTACCAGTGCTTTTTATTCGTAAGTTCACAGCTTCAAATCGTCGCCCGGAAAGCGGCTGAGGTATTTGATGTCTTTCTTCAATTCCTCTTGGCAAGTTCCAACATAGTAATTAAATTAGGCCACGACCACTTCCACATGCTTTCTGATTCAAACATTAATCCCCCCCTTCTACGTTATATAATATAGCCTGAATTACCGACAGCGTTGTTTAATAAGCAACAGACTAAAGTATGCGCCGACCTATGTCGTATATTCATTTAGTTACATAAACAAGACAGGCAATGCGCGTGTAACGTAACATTGAGTTGCGTTCGCGTAACCATTGTTGCTGTGGAAAAGCAATAAGGATTATATATCCCGGGTGTTTGTAGCCTTAGTTATTCAGCATGCCAAGCGCATGGTCCATATTATATTGTCATCTGTGGCCTGTCTGGCTGTATCACAATTTTCCACATCAGCTCTCTCATAAAGGGCACGATCTTCGGGAAGAAGTTGTTGAACATAAAATGTGTGTTTTCATCGTCTGTGCAACTTTTGTCTAAAACATTTCTCATTCTAAGAAGAATTCAGCGAGATGTCGTCATAAATGTACATAGGTCTTCATGTAAGTACCAGTTATTCTTGTCGAATATTAATGAGACTTGAATTTTCTCGACGGATTTTCGAAAAACCCTGAAATATCAAATGCCATGAAAATCCACCCACTGGAAGCCAAGTTTTTCCATGCGGACGGACGGACAGACATTAAGCTAATAGTCGCGTTTTGCAATTTTGCGAACGCGCCTAAAGGGAACGAGAATTGGCGCAGTGACTGTTAGAACGGAAGTGCAGAGGCGGAAGTCTTTTTTGTCAGGAATAAATAAAATCGTCACTGAATATCCCAGTTTTGTCCGATATGACGGTGGGTAGATTGGCGTACAGGTGTTCTGTTTCGGAGGATATTTTATTGCCTCCATCTTCAGGGTAGTCGCAGTAATGTCCACTGCATTAGACCAGACCTGTCCAACACGCGGCCCTGCAGAGCCTTATGATGTGGCCTGCTCACGTTTCGATATTTATAAAATTTTACTGTCACAATAGGCCTGCGTATAGGGTGTGCCGCGTGTGCCCAGGCACACTGTAATGTCTGAAAAACAGCAAAAATTGTGTATTTTGTGTCTCTTTTTTTAAGTTTTTATTTTAAGTTGTATAGTTGTTAATTGAAAAACTTTCGTTGCATTTCAGTTCTTTAATCAGATGAATAAAGTTTCGTAGACCATACCTCTGCCGATCCCAGTGGCCGCGCGGTCTAAGGCGTAGGTCTGCGGCCAAGCGCTTGCTGGGATCGTGGGTTCGAATACCACCGGGGGCATGGATGTTTGTCTTGTACAGTGTTTGTGTTGTCAGGTAGAGGTCTCTGCGATGGGCCGATCCCTCGACCAGAGGAGTCCTACCGACTATGGTGTGTGCTTGAGTGTGATCAAGTGAAATCACAAAAACCCTCGACACCTGCTGTGAACAAGTAGGTGTCGAGGTTGTTTGTTTTCACTTGATCACACTCAGACACACACCATAGTCGGTAGGACTCCTCTGGACAAGGGATCGGCCCGTCGCAGAGCCTTCTACCTGTCAACACAAACACTGTACAAGACAAACATCCATGCCTCCGGTGGTATTCGAACCCACAATCCCAGCAAGCGCTCGGCCGTAGACTTACGCCTTACACCGCGCGGCCACTGGGATCGGCCAAGCCATGTTTTTAGTGTATATAATATTGCAGCTATTGTGTGGTCGGTTTGTGGTACGTGTAATGCTGTTTCCCATGATAAACGTTTTACTTTGCATTTGTACTTCATTATTATTATTATTATTATCATCATCATCATCATCATCATCCTCATCATCATCATCAATCACCCTTATGCAGGGTATTTATAATTATATACCTGGAACAACCCTGTGTGTAGGGTATGTGTTGCAGCTGCTCTAACGTTACAATGTTATGGCACATGTAACTTTACTTCCCATGTTGAATGTTCTGTACTTTACATCAGTATGTGCCTGAGTATGTGTGCAGTACCCAGTGTGGCTGTTTTCTGCAGTTCCTTGATTTCGTGCTTTACCGTTGTGTTGCTCAGGTAGTTTTGTGATGATTTTGAGATGGTTGCAGTTACCCTATTATTACTGGCATCACTTTTGTTTTTACATTTGACATACGCTGTATTGCGATTGGAAGTCTTTGTATTTTAGAATCTCGGCATGTTTCTTGATCACATTTCTGTCTCCTGGAGTTGCAACATCTATTAACATACATGTTTCTTTGCATTGTCACGGGTTATGGTGTCCGGTTTTTTGTTAGGATGGGTCTGTCGAATCCTCCAGAAGGTTCCGTAATTTTTCATTAGTACACAATTCAATAAATTTATAACAGTTTATTTACAACACACCGTATTCCACCAGTGAGTAAAACGTAGGGTAGCAAAACATGAAAAAAAATTGTGAACGATGAAACACGGAATCACAGACGACGTACTACTGTTCGCGTGCTCAGTACACCCAAAGCTGATATAGGCTACTGAGATGTATCGAACACTTAAAGTACATTTCTGTGCATAAGTTGCCTGTGTATTCGAGAGACACCTTACCAACTTTGACAACGGCGTCAACGTAAACACTCGTAACATTTTATTGCCGATGTATCTGCAACATAACCGTAACGAATCGAAGAATTTTTCCAACTCTTCGTTGAAGTATCAGGTATTTGTGACGTCGACAGACATGTTTACAGTGTAAAGGCACGTTAATAGCATTTAATTACAACTTAAGTCTCCGTAAGGCGGCAAGGTGTCACTGTAGGTGAAGTTGCCTGTGTTTATCCGCACAGGCGCGTTAGCGGTGCCGCCATTAGGGCAATATCTCTCATCACAGTAAATATTTATCTCCTGTTGCTCACATTATGCATGTTTATGTTGAATTACAGATGGAACCAAGACGTTTCTGTGTGTTTGTACCGCCGAGATAAGTTCTTTTATTTCTCTTCGTGGCTTATTTCTACCAACCAACCAACCAACCAACCAACCAGCCAGCAAGCCAGACAACTCCACGGAACGGAGTCTGTCTTGAGCACCTAATATACTTTCAGCTCATCAAGGAAATTCCCGCATTTTATACAATCCGTAGGATCATTACGGTACTGTGTACGAGAGCCCAGACATATCCCAACCCTCAGCCAGATGAATCCGGTCCATGTCATCCCATTCTGTATCCTTAATAACTGTTTTAATATTATCCTCCCAGCTACGCCTGTGTTTTCCATAGTGGTCTTCTTCCTACAGCTTGTCTCACCAAAACCCTATATGCGTTTATCTTCACCATACATGCCACAGATCCAGCCCATCTTCTTCTCCTTGTGGTCGCCCTAAAAATATTTGATGAGTTGTACAAATCATGAGGCTCCTCGTTATGTAGTTTCCTCCAGTTCCAAGTTTCATGTGCCCTCTTAGGCCCAAATGTCATCTTCAGCACCCTGTTGTCAGACACCTGGAGTCGATTTTAGTTACTAATACTTATTTGGAACCTGAGTCTGTGTTCTTCCCTTAATGTGAGGGAACAAATTTTACACCCATGCAAAACAAGACGTAAACATTATAGTGCTGTCTGTACTAATCATTGCTTTTTCATTATGCAGACGGGAAGGCGAAGGATTCTGAAGTGCATGTAGGAGGCATTCCCCGAATTTTATCTCCTTTTAACTTTTTCTTGCATGCGATATTTTTGGTTAGTGTCACACGCAAATATTTGACCTTCGTCATACTTTCCTTCCTAAGAATCTAAGGATAAGTAAACAGTAAATAAATAGACAAGAATTGTATATCGTAATCAGTGATTGTACTACATTTGACAACTTTTAGCTTTCGTGAGTTTCAGGTCTATTGTCTTTTCGCATTCATAATTTATTCTGACGCGGTTAATCCTTTCATATACAGTCGAACCCCGTTAGAACGCCATCGGTTTATACGACACCTCGCCTGTAGCGTCAGATATTCTGTGACACCAATTAATTCTTCCCTGTTAACCATAACATTATACTCCTCGGTTATAACGACACTCATTCATAACAACACAAAATATTCAGTCTCTTTCATGACGTTGCAACCGGCTTCGACTGTAGTATGTAGGGCTTCTTGTATTCGGCTAATAGCACGGCCTCGCAACACCGACGCAGAAACAAAAACAAACATTTGCCGAAGTAATGCCTGTTTCAGAGTCATGTGCTTCGGTTATCATCTTTATTTACAAAAGATTATGATACAGAAATAGATTTGGTATTTGCCACTTCGCGTGTTAGACAAGAAGATAACAGATTCAACAATTGTTTATCAACGTGGGCCCACCGTGCATCATTTACAACAGACGAAGCCTCATGCAAATTTAACATCCGATATGCTCATAGAACGTGTTGTTTAAACTGGTATACAAATGGTAAACCTGAGGTTATCTGTTACGAAATGCGTGAAGACGTTATTAGCTAAAGGGCTAGCATTTCATGTTCGTCGACACAAGCATTAAACTTTTTAATGTACGTTCCATATTATACTGCGCTGTGTTTATCATTTTGATACTGTACGATGCTGAACCGTGATAAAGTTGGCCCATGGTACCATGCCATGGCGCATTTTCACGTTGCGGATGGAGGAACTGCCTCCAATATACTGAATAAACGGTCACAGACAGCCGACAAAGGGTGGCCCTCCAATTTGGGGGTTGGGTGAAGTGTAAAACGTTCCTACATTACGAACCACTTAACATAGCCTGGGACTTGGACTGATCATTTGGCACGACGTAACAGATCTGGCTCAGGATGGGGACGGTTGGCGGGCTGTTGTGTAGGCGGTAATGAACCTCCGGGTTCCATAAAATGCGGAGGAGAACCTGAAAACCTGTTAGCTCTTCAAGTAGGACTCTGCTGAGTGGAGTTATGTTGAATCGTCTGCTGAAATTGCGTTCTGTAGAATTAAATATGGTGTGGTGATTAAGTGGGTGCTTCTCAGGCAGTCACGTGTCGGCATGCATTATCGTATCCTCGATCTGTAAGCAGGGTCTCATCTGATTTCCGACACTTTGCTGGTAAGAGTAAGGAAGTTAGATTTAACGGCGATTAAATAATTAGTCAAAGGTAGTTCGATGCTTACCAATCGTCCTTCGTATTCCGTAGGTTCCGGGTTCGAATACCGGCCTGGCTATCAGCTATCCTGACAGCTTTACGTGGTCTTCTCCACTCCCTCCGGACAGATATCGAAATAAGCCTGATATCTTGCCTTAAATTATGCCACGACTCCTCTTGCACGCTGATTTCAATTCATTGTTAGTCAATCATTGTGTCGGACATAGTAACCACGCCAGCCATACTCCACACAGTGAGAGAAGCCAAACAGCTGGAAATATTAGTAGCCAAAGATCTGTCGTTCAGGACTACAAGGGAAGGCTAACACACTATGTACCATACATGAGAAAGGGTGTACTAATTTAATGCGTCTTGATATTCTATTGATAATCCAAAAAAAAAACATTTAACTGTGTATTTGTGTTGTGGGTTTCACCAGATCAGCAAATTTCTTAGAAATCACACAGTCCATTAATCCTTTGCCATCCAAATTATTATTGTGAATTCCAACAGTCTGGTCCAAATTAATTTTCCAGAACGTCTCTTAATCTTCAAGGTTAAAAAGTAGCCACTAGATACGAGGAGTTAAAGGAAAACCAACGTAAAACACTGTAAAATAACGTGTCGGCTGGAGCTCGACTTTGGATCTGCTACAGCGGAACGCGCTGTCGAATTTAACTCGACTTTGGACGGAAAGGGTTATTAAAGTTTTGTATAAATATTGTATAGGCATTGTAACACGTTGAAATAGTAAACAGACGAATGCTGATCAGGACGTCTACGTGCAAATAAGTCACGACTCTGAGATTCTGAGAGTGGTGTTGCTGAAAGTTTCAAATCTGTGTGATGTTAACGCCGTATCAGCTGATATGGGCTTGAGTGATAAGAGTCACGGTGTCCATGAAGACTTCTTGACCTTGAAGATGTAGACACCACGGTCCTTCGAAGCGCCGGAAACTGTACAAGTTTTGGCCTGCTTGGACACTGAAGGTGAAGGCACTGCGATCCTTGAAATGTGGGTAACTGCTGTCCGTGAAGGTGAAGACACCACCTTCCGTCTAAACGTTGGTAACTGTACTCTTCGTTGCTGTCCGTGAAGGTGAAGGCACCACCTTCCGTCTAAACGTTGGTAGCTGTACTCTTCTTTTGCTGCTGTCCGTGAAGGTGAAGGCACCACCTTCCTTCGAAACGTCGGTAACTGTACTCTTCTTTTGCTGCTGTCCGTGAAGGTGAAAGGCACCACCTTCCTTCGAAACGTCGGTAACTGTACTCTTCGTTTGTTGCTGTCCGTGAAGGCGAAAGGCACCACCTTCCTTCGAAACGTCAGTAAATACAGTGGTACTCGGTTAATACGTCTTGAACGGGACTGAATATGTTGTGTCATTATAAACGAGTGTTATTATAGCCGAAGAGTACCATAAGCATGAGGAATTAATTTGTACCACAGAACATCTGACGTTATATACGAGGTGTCGCATAAACTGATGTCGTTATAACCGAGTTCGACTGTATGTGCCATATGACATGGCATAACATCTCAGAAGAGTTGAATCTTCATCGTCCTACACATCCTTGAGATTTGGAGTTGTTGCAGCACCGTCCTCCGAAATATTGGTACCAAACTGCACGCTGGCACACCACCCTGCCCGCATTTAATTTGCCAAAGTGTTAGTGAGCGGTGTACATCAACCAACGTAAAAGTAACGGAAGGTAACTTGCTACTGACTCGCTTCACGATTCTTTGTTTCCTGTGTTGAATTCTGAGCCAATACAGCGTGCTTTCTCAGTTATCGGGCGCGTTCGCAAAATTGCTAAAAGCGACTGTTAGCTCCATCATGTCTGCCTGTCTGTCCCTCGGCATGGAAGAGCTCGGCTGTTACTGGGCGGATTTTAATGGAGTTGAATATTTGATGATTTTTCGAAATTCTGTCGAAAAGATTCAAGTTTGATTAAACCTGACAAGAATAACGGGTACTGTACATGAAGACCTATGTACATTTATGATGTTCTCTCTCTGAATTTTTCTGAGAATGAGAAATATTTCAGATAAAAGTTTTAGAGAAAATCAAAAGTTTTATGTTCAGTAACTTTTTTCCGAAAATCGTGCCGATGTAGGTAATGTGGAAAAATATAGTAGAGCCGAGCAGGCCACAGATGACAATATAATAAGGTGCATGCGCGTTGCATAACTGTTTAACTGAGGCTACACACACACACAGACATACACCCACACACACGCGCGCGCATACACACACAGGCGCACACACACCCACGCGCGCACACACACCCACACACACACATACACGCGCGCGCGCACACACACACCCACGCGCGCGCACACACCCACACACACATACACACACACACACCCACGCGCGCGCGCACACACCCACGCGCGCGCACACACACCCACGCGCGCGCGCACACACCCCCACACACACACATACACATACACACACACACTCAGATTATTGAATACTGGTTACGCGAACGTGCGTCAATGTTACGTTATAGTGCATTGCCTCCCTTGTTGTATTATTGGGATGATATTTTTTCGGCATAACCTGAATCGTGTGTTGTTTATAGTAACACATTAATCTGTTTACACAATCCCAGGATAGTGGTCTTTGTGGGTTTTGTGGTCGACAAAGTTGCATGCTACGAGCCCTTTATCGAGAGTTCGATTGTCCCCTGTTATTATGATTCCACCAATGATCCATTATCGTATCGCATATCTGCCACTGACTGTGTGACTGTAACAATTAGACCCTTGTTAAATAACTAAAACCTATCCCACTTCACTCAATAATTAATACAAATATTATCACTTTCTCTTGCCTAATATTTTTTTAGAGTTAAGTCCTCGGTTGAATGAACAAGATAAATATTGTGTTTTCATCGTAGTGTGGCGTCTGCAGATAAGTGTTCCCCCCTTGGGCCCCCCCCCCCCCTCCCCGTGGTATCTGAGCCTTCTCTGATTTAGCCGCTCTCCACACTAATAGAAGAGCGTTGGTGTAAGTGGTGACGCTATGGATTTCAGATGGAAAAAAGAACCTCCGAAACGTCACCAGTACAGGCAGTATCAACGTATTTTCATTACCACCGAGCAATCTTGAAAACCTGAAATCATTTTGGAGTCTACTTGTTGGTTCGATAAGTTACAGGTACAGTGTTAAAGTGTCGTGAAATTGCGGATAAAAGCAGAAATTTCTTCCGTAACTTAAACTTATTACTGAAGAGTTTATATTTCGTTGTCTCGGGTGTGGAAGGGGAGAAGTATTTATTTAACGACGCTGTCAGTTACTAAATATATATATTATACATATACGTATTATACGTGAATATACAGTCGAACCCGGTTATAACGCCATGAAAGGGACTGAATATTTTGTGTTGTTATAACCGAGAAGTATAATGTTACGGTTAATAGTGACGAATTAATTGCTATCACAAAACAGCTGACGCCATAGGCGAGGTGTCGTATAAAGCGATGTCGTTTTAACCGGGTTCTACTGTATGTAGTGACTTATTAGAAGAAAGCACCAGTCTGTACGTGCTGTACCTTTCGCTAGTTTAGACGCTAGTGACCTCAGACTTCTGTGAGCTTAACACAGTGCGATTTTCAAAAGTCTGGCTTATTTTGATTTGCTGCCAGGGACTTCGGGAACAACCAGATTTTGGCAATAAGTCGCGGATGAGGGAAAGCGACCTCTCTCGTTCTTCCTGTTATTCCATCTTGGGTTCGAGGCTTCACGGTTGCTAGGAAGTTTGTTCTTCTTAGTAAAGGCACAGACTTTCGAAGTATTCGGAGATTCGACTCTGCCCCGCTAAAGTATACGTGTGGCTATTTTGACTTCGTAGATTTTGGAATTGTGTCAAGCGTGGTTGTGTAGTCAAACAGCTGCACAGTGTTCGGTGTCAAACCCCTTAGAAATTCTCTTAACACACATATCCAGCTGGGTCACCAGTTTTGCCCTATGTGAACGGTATCCCTTGGCGTCTCTCAGCTTGCAGGTGGATTTGAAACACAGCTGCAGTGCACGTTCTTAATCGCAGTTGTCTTTTCACAGAATTAGCGTGACTTAAGTAATGGCTATCCTGTTACATGCCAAGCAGGCACTGAGGGGCGGTAGAGGTGTATCTCCACGCATACTCAACCTCAGCGCTATAAGGGGTAGGTGGTCAACGACACGCCGCGGCCGCTTTACCCCCGGGAAAGACACCGGGTACTCTTGTATAGGAGGGTGGGTGGGCCTCGGGGCTAGTCTGGATGGATCCGGGAAATCTCGCCCCGACGGGGGTTCAAACCCCCGGGACCTTCCAGACCGTAGCGGGTCGCTATCCCGGCCGTCTATTAGCATGCCTTAGTTCGAACCAAACTTTGTAGTGAAAGATGGGCTAAATAATGCAACCCTTTAATATTGTGAGCCCAGTGATAATTATATATACCACCTGTTGCAATATTAAGAAACCGCATTTTGCCACAGTAAACCGATTCTTTCCCAAACCAGCACTGACCATTGTGTTTACTAGATACTGGCTGTGTTCTGTGTGAGGTGCGAACCGAATCTATATTGAGTGAAGCCCCGGTAATTCGACTATTGGATTACTAACGCCTGATCTATAGGCTAGGATGTAGACTACGAAACGGATCTAAAAAAACCGACGTTTCCGGACCCTCCCCCCGCACTTCCCATTCAAATTAGATCGGATAACTGAGGGTTTACTGTATGTAATGTAGATGTTTGCCGGTCTTCAAAGGGACTGGAATAAACACTCTGACTCTCGTACTGGTAACACTATCCGAATAAATTCGGGTGTGTGGTTGTCAGTTCGCTTCTCATCCTAACATCCACTGCGCCGAGTGCGACTGTCAGTCTGGACTTCGTCGTCTCACACGTCAGAATGGAAGCTATAGTGTGTTCTGAAAGAAAGCAGCATTTCGCCATATTGATATGTATCAGAAAGCGGAACAGGGTAAGGGATAGCTTATTGCTTGGTAAATGTGATGGAAGGCGTAATAAAATGGTGTGAATTTTTATTACCAGTAAGTTTTAGAAGGTCGCCAGTGAATCCAAAATGTCGATATGAAAATTCATTTTAATGATGTGGGCCACCAGTAGCACCATAAAGTCAGTATTAGAATGGATTTTATTGGCGTAGAACATGGCAAAGTATAATGGTTGAGAATAGCCCAAGAACTGGCTATGATGGCATTTACAGGTGACTGATTTGTATTATACCGATAAATGTGCATAATTAATTTTATATTTTAGGATTTTTGTTTGGTTTAAAATCTGGTATATCTAACAGGAACTAGTTGCCTGAAGATGGGATTAGAGGCAACTTCCGAAACGTCGTGTAGGCCTGCATTAAATGTATATTCAGGCACTGGGCAATGTCCAGCTGTTGGTATCATGAATCATCCGCGATCCCCGCAGTATTAGAACCAGCCACTGTACTGCTGATTGCAGGCTTCATGCCAAGTGTAGTTTTATCGTTTGTTTTGTTAACGGAAGCGAGCTTCACATGGGTGGTCTTCTTTTTGTTGCATATTTCGCCAGCGTAAGAATTATTTAGTACAGCAAAGTGCGTTAATTACGCAGTCAGTAAAACACCTTACTGCACCCTCAGTATGGAATTTGCCTTATTTCCACACCGTCCCAAGCCATCAGGTACTATATCCGGCAATGAGGGTATGCGAGGAAGTTTCAAAAAATAAGATAACAAATACTTTGAAGCTGAGAAAATAAATTTTTATCACATTTGATTGCTTAGTCAGTCATTAGGGCAGAAATTGTTTGTTTTTGCAGTTTGCGCCTCTGCAGATCACTGGAAGGCCGTTTTAGCAGACCTGTTACACACCGGCAGAGCTTACAAGGAGATGCGTTGTTCAAAAATGCTAAATAACGCAGTTTTCAATACTACTAACTTATTCACTGAGTCACAAGGTTAGTCGGTAGCCTGCTGAAAGAAATTAGCACTCCTGAAGTTCTGAACTAAGCGGTTTTGAACTTGGTATTTCAATGCCAGACATTTTCGTTAACGTCAGACAGAATGCAGGTACCTTACTTTGCCTGACACATCGTAACTCTACAGTGCGGGCGGAACGTATACATTATGTCACCTGTCCTCTGTTGCCTTATTATGAGTCCTTTGCTAGAAGTCATAAGTGAGTAGATTTACATTAAATTTGGAAACGAGATCTGTACCAATATATGTCGATTGAGTACGTAAGGATGTGTTTATTTCCAACTAACTGCACATCTGTTCGTTAACATGTATATTATTAATTCTCCGACATGTGTCGGCTAAATAATAATAATAATAATAATAGCCACACTCAGGGAGTACCCAGTGTTCTTTGGTCAAGTATACCCCGTTTGTGCTATACGTGATTTATGATCCAACTAGGATCGAAGAGAACTAGTTGCTGTTAGCTGTTTGAATGCAGTGAAATAGAAATAGAAATAGAAACGAATCCAAATGTTGTGCAGTTTTAACCTAATTTTAGTAATGGACATTTTAAACACTTAATTTTATGATGTAGCACGAAGTACAATTGACAACGCGATATTTTAGCATCAGATGCTCCTTTGTGTTATTAATCTCCGAGAAGATGGGTATTATGATTAACCGAAACGTGGCTGAGAAGTGATAACATCGTACATGTTAGCCAACAAATGTGCAGTTAATTAGAAATGAATATATTCTTACGCATATCTATTCCGTGGGGGATGCAGAATATGACATGTCGGATGAACTCCATTCTGCTTCGAGACAGTCCCTTAACGCCTACCTTGCTTGATGCTGGAACCAAATGTATGAATGTTCCTAAATCATCATCATCATCATCATCATCGCCGTCGTCGTCGGAGAGGGGATAGCATCGTTATACTGTCTAAGCTAGGAGCCGGACGATCCGCGGCTGGAATCCGGACATGGACTGGACTTTTTCTCTTCTCCAAAACGTCCAAACCGCCTCTGGGGTCCACCCAGCCTGCTGTTCAGTGTATACTGCGGGCTCTTTCCCGAGTATAAAAAGGCCGAGGCGTGAGTTTGACCAGTCACCCCCATCTAGCGCCGAGGTTAAGAATGAGTGGAGTTATAGCTCTACTCCCCCTTACGCCTTGATGACGTGGACAAGGAAAGCTTTATTTTTTTCCTTTTTAAATCGTTGTCGTCGTCATTATAAGCCAACATTTCGCGTATAGCATCTGTTTCGTAGTCACGTGATTGCATACTGGCTTCTCACAGAGGAGCCTTGGATTTAGCTCCTGTTGATATTATGTGCTATTCTTGGATGACGAAATGGCAGTCGTGGAAGAAGGTTCGTCCTACTTTGAACTACTTCAAGTTTCTGCTGCTGATCATCATTCTGCTATTGTACCATGCACATACTTGGCCAAGCGGTACGTTACCACGCCCTCAGCAACCAAATATGAGACCCTTTCTTGAAGGAAGCAGCTGCTTTGAAACGTAAAGCGATAATTTCACGTTCAGAAGATCGTAATCAATTCATTTTATCCACACGGCGCGACAGCCCGTGGTGGGTCAACTCATTATCGAGGCTTAACGATCACACTCAGACACACACCACAATCGACAGGACTCCTCTGGACGAGTGATCAGTGCGACGCGGAGACTCCACCTTACAACGCTCAACACTCACAAGAGACAGACATACATGCCCTCGGCGGGATTCGAACCCGCAGTCCCAGCAAGTGAGTGGCTCAAACCCACGCGTTAGACCGCGCGGCCACTGCGATCGGCATTTAATCTTCATTACAAATGAAAGGATAAAACTTCATGAACAACTACGGCTGCAGCTGATTTTTAACCGGGATACTTCACCATCTAAAGTGATTGTCTTGTGGTTGGTCGAATGGAGTTCGGTTCCTGGCGGGTACTTCTCAGTCGGTAGCCTGGCTACAGGAAGGATAGCCGAGGAGTAGTGGTAACATTCATGGAAGGGGCAACGTGTCTCTCGTTTCCGAATCGTCCACACTGTCCGTGGGGCTCATCCAGCTTCCTATTCAGTGGGTACCGGGAACTCTTTCCGCGGGGATAAAGCGGCCGAGGCGTGAAGCTGGTCACACCCATCTACCCTGCAGTGATTAAGAATGAATGGACCCATACCTCCGTCCCCCCCCTATACCTTGATAGTGTGCACAGGGACGGTTTATCTTTCATGGTTTTTTACTTCATACGTCTTTGCAACACGTGTGTTGACATCCTGGCTTTAATTGTAATGTGTAATAAATTCGATGTAAAAAATGTGACCAGACGGAAGCGTCGTGGAGTAAATTAATGCGGTAAGAAGTGACGCCATTTTATTTTCCATAAAGTTTTGAGTCATGAGGACAACAGTGCGCAACATAGCTGAGTGAGTGGAGTGGAGAATGGTGAAGTGGGGATCCTCTGCGTTAGCACTTCATTGACAGGGGCCATCTCTAAACGTCTCAAGACAAGCTTCTCAGTCACGCTGCAGTTGTATCACAAAGCGTGCTGTGATATCGGGTGCTAACTCTGCTAGTTCGTACAACCTGGAGAAGTCAGGCGTACACGAATGACAACTCTCGAGTAAGTAAGTAAGTAAGGTGTTCACGGAGCCACGGCTGTGGGGTCGGTGCATAAAACCTCCGACTGCAACTCCTATTCTTACTCCTTCATAAAAGCTCAATATGTATTATATGATAATGGTAAACCTACTAGAGTGAAGAATGGTATCATAAGACATTTCATCAACACCACGTGAATCATCAGGCTACTTTTTAGACCTATAACCTACATTTAAGTATAAGTGTAATGGTTATTGTAGCTAGTATCTATTTAAGATTTTATATCGAGGTCGGAGTCGGCACATTTTTACCGACTCCGACTCCACCCAAAATTCCTTCCGACTCCGACTCCACAGCCCTGCACGAAACGTTTGGTGTGTATCTGAGACAGGGCTGTTGAGTCGGAGTCGGAGTCGGAGTTGTGGAGTCGGAAAGAATTTTGAGTGGAGTCGGAAGGAATTTTTTTAGGCGGAGTCGGTAAAAATGTACCGGCTCCGACGCCGACCTCACTCTAAAATCTTAACCAGATATTCCAACTCCAGAGCCCTGATAGCTACACTAACCATTAGACTTATACTTAAATATGGGTTATAAGTCAAAAAAGTAGCCTGATGATTCACGTGGTGGCGATGAAATGTCTTATAGGTTTACCGTTATTAGTACATATTGAGGTTTTATGAAGGAGTTGGAGTTTTAAAAATCGAGGAGTCGGAGTCGGAGCTTTTGTGTACCGACTCCACAGCCCTGATCTAAGATACATATTGTAAACACGTGGGGTTTCCCAGCGTTTCCAAGTAACCTGGTGCCTGCTTGTCTATCCTGAAGATGTATGCAGGAGGCTTCGCCAAGACGTGTGTAAATTTCCATCAGAATGCACAGTGTTCCGTCTCAGAAGACTATGTTGTTAAATGAAAATGGTGTGTCAAAATGCAGTATGGCACTACCGTATCGAGTTTCATCGAAATCAGTCTACTAGTTGGGGATACCGTGCCGTTCCTGGTGGTCTTGCGGTCTAAGGCGTACGTCAGCAGCTACTTGATTGCTGGGATGAGGGGTTCGAATGCCGCTGAGGGCATGGCTGTTAGTCTCATGTGTTTGTTGTGTAGGTAGAGGCCTCTGCGATGAGCTGGCCACTCGTTCAGAGGAGTCCTACCAGGTGTGGTGTGTCTAATTGTGTGTGATCTAAAAACTGCAACAACGACGTAGCCTAGGCCCGTTTTGGGCTGTTGCGTAGCAGAAAAAAAAGTTGGAATACGGGAGGCCAACTTACGGTTGGAGCCCGTCGATTTCGGCTTGCAAGACACCTCGTAGTGTCAACAGGGTTGGCCAGTTCCTGGAATGTGCATGCCATTATGGACTGAAATGAGATCGTGCGGCATATCTGTACGAAGAAACGTTGGTAAACTCGACACACCTAATGTGTTGCACTCGGGAGATTGGCTTTGACCTTGCAATTGGTTTTCGCGGGGTGGGGGGCCGGGCCGCCGGGCAGGCTGACCGTCACATATCTATTACAAGTAACCGATGTTTTCCAGTTCAAATACTTTGGACTTACGTGCAATTTTGTCTTGTGCGTGCGAGTTAATATTTTCTGTTGTGTTCCGTCCGGTTGAAACTATGCATAATTTTCACATCAGGATTGCCCTGAACTTAACATTTAACAAAGAGCGACCAGTAGAAAGAAGGGTGAAAACACTTGGAGTTACGCTAGTGATGTAATGCCTGTCAATCCTGTGAACCACGTATGTAAACAGTGGACAGAAGTTATAATTTTTCCTCTTTGTGCTGCGTACGAAAGAACAACAAAGTACTGTGGTGTATCAGTGACGTCATCATCCACCAGTCATTCCGTAGTCTGTCTTACGACACATCCGTAGCCTTTTCCAAAGCGAGTTCTCTCCATAGAGTGCGATTAGCGCTTCCTCCTTCAATTTGCAGTATTCTCACCCAGTAGGTGCTTACGTCTTCTTCATCGTCTTCACAGAAAGGGGTCTCGAAAGCCTGGAAGACCGAATAATTCTTTCGATTTGTGCGTGGCTTAAAGAATAGTCACGGACGGACATGCTGAGAAGAAAACTCTTCTATCTTGTATTGTCACCATAAGCGGGCAATTAAAGAAGCGTATTATAACAAGGACGACATTATTTCTGATGGTGTGGACAGGAACATAGTATCAAACACAAATGAAATTGCTTCGTCTGGAAACGAAAGGGGCACGATGATTGTCTTCTGGAGATGCGAATTCAGATTCTTCACTCTCTGCGCTACTATATCCCCTGGATTAGCCTGTCAGTAAGTACACGAAAACATTTCATGTTGCAAAGGGAAATAGAAACGAGCTGGCTTGCTTGCGAAATCCACAGTCGTCAGTCAGAGAGTTTTGCTAATTCTGATGTGTAATTTATCACTTTAATCGTATTTGTTAAAAAATCGCGTTATCCAGTGATAGGGACTTGTTTGCGTGACAGGATCTGTAAGTGTTCGCTGCCAAGGCTAGTGCAGAGATAAGGACCCACCCGACGCTGCAAAGTTCAGAGTCGTTCTCTTCAGCCGCTTTTAATGGTTTGTCTTCAGATCGGATTCATTAAAATTTTATCTGTGATGCTTTTTTCGTTTCGTTTTCGTAGTCCTTACCTCTTCTACCTACTTGTTCACAGTAGATATCGAGGTTGCTTATTTGCACTTGCTCACACTCAGACACACACCACAGTTGATAGGACTCCTCTGGTTGAGGGATCGGCCCGTCGCAGAAACCTCTACCTGACAACACAAACACTGTACAAGACACAAACTTCATGCTCCCCAGTGGGATTCGAGCCCACGATCCCAGCATGCGCTCGGCCGCAGACGTACACCTTAGACCGCGCGGCCACTGGGATCGGCGCAGTTATGTATTCACCAATCTTAATACGAGTATATTTCAAATAAAAGTTGCAGACCTTACTGAGCGCTGTGTACGAAGAACCATTTGTAATTAAACTGTTGCAAGGTCCTGTGTGAGTGGCGCGGCAGTTAAGTTAAAGTTGACAGCAGCGAGTTGGCATAAAGCTCCATAAACATGTGCTGGATACCTGTAGTGTTGGGCACCTTAAGACTGTTTATAATTATTTATTGCACCTGTTGTATATATCTCACTACTGGCTCTTTTATGTAGTTACTAACGTTGACTGCAACCTTTGGATAACTTGTGGAAGTCGTGTAGTTGAGGATGTACTATGAATCTTACCCACTGTTCATTGCACTTCCACCTTTGTACCCAAGTAGGGTAGCTCGGTGGTAGCTATCCATTGTTACATAGAACTTTCACATTTGTACCCAAGTAGGGTAGCTGGCTGCCAGCTAAACTCTATCTGTCCATGTAATAATGTCTCATGGGATTATTCGTCTGTGAGCTCTTTCTGTAAAGCCTTGCACTAGCGTCCATTGTGTGACTTCATCGAGACGTCCTGAAGAAAGCCGCAGCATCAGCTACTTGGAGTTTGTTAATCACGAACAACCCCAGTTCCCTCACCTACCGCTCGGTAAGGATCTGCGGTACAACACTTGTTGCACTGTTAAGCCTGCAATAGCAATGTCATTTGGTTCCGGACAGGACATACGGGCGGTCGAATAAGAAAGACATACAAATTTTGAGATCTTTGTTCTTCTGGGATGTTATGCAGTGAAGATTGGTAGTTATCGAAGTTTCGGAACAACCTATTGGTCCCATCTTCAAGGGTGTAGCAGTACGACGTTTCGGGAAAACCTGTCGGTCCCATCTTCCAGGGTCAAGCAGTTTTGCTTGACCCTGGAAGATGGAAAAGATAGGTTGTCCCGAAACGTCGGTAACTAGCAATATACGCTGCGTAACATCTCAGAAGAGCGAAGATCTCATTTACACCATGGCGGATGCCTCAAATTACGCATCCTAAATTCTTTTAATTTGTACGTGATTATTTTTACAGCAACGTTTGTAACTGTACCCCATTTCACAGTGTCTGAGAAGCGAAGTAAAGACTCCAGCAGAATGCTGGTTAAGTTACAGGAACGGAAGCGGGTCGTGACTGAAACAGCTCGTGCGTAGTACTCTCGTTCTTAGCCGCATTCGAGTCGGTAAAGGTAAGGGTAAATTTCAGCCCAGAACAGGCCATGAAGGTCCAAAAAAGGGAGCAGAAGTATATCTGTACTCTTTCTTGAACCTCTGTGCTCGATGGGGTGGGTGTTCAGCGCCACGCCTTGGCCGTTTTGTCCCCCGGGTAAGAGACCTGATACCCATTGTACAGGAGGCTGCGTGGGCCCCAGGGCCGGAAATACCCCATCGGGATTCGATCCCCATACCGACCAGCCCGTAGCGATCTGCTGTACCGACCGCACTCTCCAGGCCAGTAGGCGCGTTCGCATATTCGCGAAAAGCGGCCATTACTGTCGTCACCTCCGTCCGCCTCTGCGGCTACCACTGGACGGGTTTCTGTGAAACGTGGTGTAGAACACCTTTATGAAAGTCTGCCGAGTATATACAGATTTAGTTAAAATCGAACAGAAGTATCGGACACCTTACATTAACCCTTTAAAGACGAAGCGTATCTGTTTTATATAAGGACTCAGTGAGTACCGCGCTGTAAACACTCTCCACTTCGGTTATAAAAACCAATCTCTTAATGTTTTATAAGGCAAAAGTTGCTGTTTGTTCTGAGATCCGTACAAAACACATAAACGCAATGTGGGCGCCACGTAAAATTTTTTAATTTTAAACCTCGTCGTATGTAAAGTTACCGCTAGGCTTTAAAAGGTTAAGACCTATGTACGTTGTATTTTTGTCGGCGCCGGTAGATCGCCGTGATGTCAGGCTGTTAGGATTACAGACGTACAGATCCCGGGATCAGGTCCGACGTGTCTCCTGGATTGTTTGGGAGTCTCGCCGTGAGCTTGGTTTTGTTTTGGAGGGATGTAGTCTGACTTCGGGCAGCCAATGAAGGGGTTGTATGCCTGTGTGGTCGGAAAGTGTGTTTTACCGGCTTGGCGTGATCCTGTAAGATTGGTAGGTGGCTGGACCTGGTCACTGGGTGGAGGTCACGTGGACCAGCTGCAAACGTACGCGTTGCACCTGGCAGTCAGTGCTTCGTTCTCAGAAAGTTCAGACGAAACCCGGCGATAACTTAAAAAATCCTACTGGTTGTGTACCGTGCAGTTTATTCGTTTGTTCGAAACACTGCCACATATAAACAATCAGGCAACGTACGTATAACGTAGCACCTAGTTACGTTCGCGTAACCATTGTTGCCATGCAAAAGCAACAAGTATTATATATTATGGTGTGTATATGTAGCCTTAGTGACCCAGCGCGCGGAGCGCATGCAACATGTTATATTGTCACCTGTGGCCTGTCTGGCTGTACCATATTTTTCCGCATTATCTCATAAGCGGCACGACTTTCAGAAAAAACTTAATGAATATAAAATATGTGTTTTGATTTTCTCTACAGCTTTTGTCTGACACATTTCTCATTCTAAGAATAGAGCGAGATATTATCATAAATGTATATAGGTCCTCATGTAGAGTACCCGTTATTCTTGTCAGATTCTAATGAAACTTGAATTTTCACTACAGAATTTCGAAAAATACTCAAATATCGAATTTCATAAAAATCCGTCCATTAGGAGGGGAGTTCTTCAGCGTGGACGGACGGATGGACAGACACAGACAGACAGAGAGACACACAGCCACACATGACAAAGCTAATGGTCGCTTTTCGCAATTTTGCGAAAGCGCCTAAAAAAGAAATTGAACATATTTATTTGATTTCTTGTATGTAGTGAAGTGACGTGTGCTGATATGAGACAGTGAGGTAAACATGTCGTTGTTGAGACAGACGGCACCGCTCCTTGGGCCTAAGCTACTCTAGTGCTCTGTCCGACAGAACTGAAGACAATCCGCACACCTGGGAAACTGTCATGCTCGAGCTGATCCAGCCCGAACCTAGCTGACCTGTATCAGTTCTTAGCCTAAACGCGCCTCGAGAGGTGATGGCGCCCAGCCCTTGACTTGGTACAAGTAGGTGGTAAACGCGACAAAGGACTTCTGTTTGTTCGATTGTAGGGTAGCCGAGGAGGTATAAATATTACGCGCACACGCCACACTTTAACCTTTTAAAGCCTAGCGGTAAATTTACATACGGCCAGGTTTAACATTAAAAAATTCTACGTGGTGCCCACATTGCGTTTATGTGTTTTGTACGGATCTCAGAACAAACAGCAACTTTTGCCTTATAAAACATTAAGAGACTGGTTTTCATAACCGAAGTGGAGAGTGTTTACAGCGCGGTACGCTCTGAGTCCTTATATAAAACAGATACGCTTCGTCTTTAAAGGGTTAACGAATGCGTGCATTGCCTGTCATGTTTAAATATATGTTGTTGTAAGTAATATGTGTTTGTATATGATTTTGGTGCTGTGTGGGGCTGAACACCTGCGTAACAGTTATAAGCTTAGTAACTGCGGCTCAACGGTGCTGTGTTTTGAAATATCGGGTGGGGGGGGGGGGGGGGGGGACAGTGGTATGTTGGAATGTCCAAGGCTGTCTGCGACAATGACTGGTTCTTGCAAAGTGGTTGAATCATTCCATTACGTGTTGTGTGTTGTGGTGTTAACACATTGTTTACTGTTTATTTTTTGTGAAAAGAATGACAAGAGGTACGCTTGTGGCCTAGACCCAGTCTGTTCGAACTAATTTGTGCATACAAAAACAAAAACACTAATCACCAACAAATGCACAAAGAGAGTTTTATCATCAATCGTTAACACACTCCTACATGTTTCGACCCTGCTGGGTCATCTTCAGGAAGAACTTCTTGTTATCGTTACACTAATGTTGCACTTTACAGTTGAGTGTGTCAACAGCACATTCTCTCACTCAACTGTAAAGTGCAACATAAGTGTAACGATAACAAAAAGTTCTTCCTGAAGATGACCCAGCAGGGTCGAAACATGTAGGAGTGTGTTAACGATTGATGATAAAGCTCTCTTTGTGCATTTGTTGGTGATTAATGTTTTTGTAATACTGCCTTTATATCGGCCACGATCACTTCCTTCCCACACGAACATGAAAGTAATTCGACGCTAAATAATCGTTGAAGTAGATGCAAATTCCTCAAACAGCAGTGACCCCGCTACTTGGTGACAGACCTAAGAAGTGACAACAGCAGGTCATTTAGCATGTAGTATTCCGTCAGTTTACATTCCTTGGATCANACACTCCTACATGTTTCGACCCTGCTGGGTCATCTTCAGGAAGAACTTCTTGTTATCGTTACACTAATGTTGCACTTTACAGTTGAGTGTGTCAACAGCACATTCTCTCACTCAACTGTAAAGTGCAACATAAGTGTAACGATAACAAAAAGTTCTTCCTGAAGATGACCCAGCAGGGTCGAAACATGTAGGAGTGTGTTAACGATTGATGATCAGACTCTCTTTGTACATTTGTTGGTGATTAGTGTTTTTGTATAATATAGTGCACGGACATGGAACACTTAATTTGTTCATGTTCTAGAGCCTGTTGGATGTTTTTATAACAGGTAGTACAGAGGCACAACTGTGATGATCAAGGTGGATGGGTAGGGGTGTTGTTTACACAGGCATCCGGTGTAGTTGGAAAATTGTAACCTTACTTCAGCTTCGAGAGATCATGGGATACTTGCGGCCTTTCGTATGTTGATTTGTGGCGATTCAGTTTCGTCGAGGAACTAACGTGAGTGTAGGAAATGCTGCCGAGTTCCGATCTGCACTTACACTTGCCACAGAATGAGTTTCCTATGAAAGGCGTGCACCGTATCTACCATTGAAAATGCGTTACCAGTATTTCCATCACGTTGAAGATTTATGTTTAAATCTTTACCTTTGAAGGTGTACGTTTAAGATACGTTAAGTCGGGGAAGTCATGCATGACCTTGATGATGCAGTCGTATTCTTCGACAAGACAGGCAATATGCGTATAACGCAAAATTTTGGCGCGTTCACGTAGCCAGTGTTGCCGTGCAAAAGGAAGAAGTATTACATACTCTGCGTGTGCCTGTAGCCTTAGTTATCCATCATGCAAAGCGCATGCGCCGTATTATATTGTCGTCTGCAGCCTGTCTGACTGTACCATATTTTTCCACATTATCTCATAAACGGTACGATTTTCGGGAAAACGTTATTGAACATAAGACATGTGTTTTGAATTTCTCTACGACTTTTGCCTGAAATATTTCTCGTTTCAAGACGAATTCAGCGAGATAACACCATAAATGTACATAGGTCTCCATGTAGAGTACCCATTTTTCTTGTTAGATTTTAATGAAATTTGCATTTTCTCGACAGAATTTGGAAAAATGTACTGAAATATCAACTTTCATAAAAACCAGTTTAGTGGGAGCCGAGTTGTACCATGCGAACGGACAGACAGCCGTGATGTAGCTAATAGTCTCTTTTCAAAATTTTGCGAACTCGCGTAGAAATAACTGGACTTCGTGCTTCATTCCTAACAGCCACCTTAGCACAGTTCTAAGAGAGAACCATAGTTTCACTGTGAAATAAAATGGCTGTATACATTTATCTGTACTGATGTGCAGCAATGCAAAGGAAACAAGATTACAGACAATGCCAGTAACTCAAAAGAAAATTTGTCAGTAATAGCAGAATATAATATTTTGGCTGCCATAGTGCGAACCACTGCTAGAAGTTGAACGTTCTGGACGACATCCATTTACTATTACTGTGTGCTGTGTGTCAGTGTTCTGTAAGACTACTACGCATTTAGTGTTTACCGGGTTTTACGTTGATGAATGTTGTGAAGTGGATTTTACTGCGAGTGGATAACAAAACAAGTCAGTGTTTTATAATGGCTCTGTTACAGCTTACAAGTTGAACTTTCCCACGTGGTGGTAATGGCTGCCCCCGAAACATGTCGGAATGTGACAGTGATTTTGTAATAACCTTGAAAATCATCAAATGTGTGGTGCATATTGTTGGAAGTTTTTAGGCAATGGCTTAATAAAATGCACGGTATAGATAGGAATGTGAAATTTAAGAGATGTTTGTGTACTTCAAAACGTCCAGACCGTCTCTGGGGCCCACCTAACCTTCTACCCTGAAGATGGAGGCATCTTATTCCTCACAAATGTTGGTGACTGGCAAAGTGTCCGACGTCACGTGTCAGAAGGCAGTAATCTTTATGATTCGACTTGGGACACAGGGAAGTGGCTGACTGGTCTCACACATCACTTCAGACAACGAACAGTTGAGTATCTAAATTTGCATAAGGAATGAGTAAGCAAAAAAGATACACAAGACAAAAATGTCTCTCTGTACGACATGAAAGCATATGTGGGAGTGAAGGTTTAGCTCTACTCATTCTTAACCTCAGTATTACATGTAGGTGAATGGTCAGATTTACACCCTGTACGCTTTACGCCTGGGAAAGAAGCACCCGGTACGCGGTGAGTAGGGGACTGGCTGAGCCACATGTTTTATTTCAGCCAGAAACGATTTCTTTTCAGTCCAGCCAGTGGCCCTGTCACTGTACCGACTGATCCGTCCAGGCTTTCGTACATAACCTCCTTATTGAGTAATAAAAACACCGCCAAGCTCAACTGTATTTTTGTTGTTAAACAGTGTCCTGTTTACACTAAGATACATGTTTCGGCCCAAAAGGCTATCATCATGCTTATAGAAATACGCAGTCGAGCTCGGTTTTAATGTCATGAAAGGGACTAAATATTTTGTGTCGTTATAAACGTGTGTTGTTATAACCGAGGTGTGTAATGTTATGGCTAACAGTGAAAAATTAATTTGTACGACAGAATGTCTTGCCTTTATAGACGAGGTGTCGCATAAACTGATGTCGTTATAAGCGGGTTCGACTGTATAAAAAGGAGGTAAAATGCTGTTTTATTACATACAGTTATCTGTGGACTTAACATCATTCCGCACTTACGTCGTTTGTCCGTAAACCCAGTATGTTAAGCCAAGCGTGCAAATTCGTGCGTATTGTACGATGCTGAAGATATATTCGAGTTGCTGAATTTCAATGATCAATAGCTGAGGCTCGACGATGTTGTTGAAAGTGAGAAGCAGGGCGCCCTGCAACAAGCTGAGCCTAAGGAGAGGACCGTGACGGTTTCGAAATTGACTGTTGGACTTGACTGGCGTCAGGGTGTTTGAGCACATTGATTGGAACGAGCAGAGAACAGCAACAGATAGACAAGGAACTGTGAGCAGATTGTGAAGGAGAAGAAGAGGTCTTTGTCTCGTCAGACTTGTTTGTGTCTCTTCAAGTCATCTTCAGGTACTCTTGCATCGCCTCCTGTAATGTTGGGCGCTGGAGGTGACGATCCACGTAACCCGCCTGCTGTTCAAGAGGAAGTGCCTCCTCCTCCATCTCGTATTTTTGTGTAAGTTTTACACAAGTATGGATTTTTTCTCTTGGGCACAATAGACTGTCTTGAACCACCCTCCCCATTTTAATATTGCATTTGTGGGAAAATCTTCCTCGATTTACGTAGTTTTGACAAACGTCGCCGATCTCGGAACCACGTACGACGTAATGTGGGTGATGACTGTTTATCTTTCTGGTGTGAGGCCTCACGTTTGCATGTTTCCTTTGCAATTGTTAATTGTATTAAAAAGTTTTTCGTATTAAAACGTTTTCTCTTTGTCGTAGCTTATGTTACGCGGCCTGCGGAACTGTTTTATCTCCCTAGTATTTTAGTTTCTGTGAATATTTTCCGTTAAGACAACGGGTTAAAATTAAATAAAATCTGTCTTAAGTTACTGTTGCTGCTCTTAGATTATCATCAAGTTTTGTGTATAATATTCGCCTTCGAAGTTTTCTTTCCGTTTTTAGGCGCGTTCACAGAATTGCGAAAAGTGACTGTTAGCTTCGTCACTTCTGTCTGTCTGTCTGTCTGTGCATCCGCCCACATGGGACAACTCGGCTCATACAGGACCGATCTTTATGAAATTTTATATTTCAGTGTATTTTTGAAATTGTGTCGAGAAAATTCAAGTCTAATTAAAATTTGACACGAATTTACGTGAAGACCTATGTACATTTATGATAATATGTCGCTGAATTCTTCGAAAAATGATAAGTGTTTTAGAAAATAGTTGTAGAGAAGATGAAAACACCCATTTTATGTTCAGTAACTTTTTTTTTCCGAAAATCATGCCTTTTATTAGATAATGTGGAAAAATGCGGTAGAACCGGACAGGCCACAGGTGGCGATATAATACGGCGCATGCGCTTTACATTCTGCATAACAAAGGCTAGAGACACACACTCAGAATATGTAATACTTCTATTTTTCCATGGCAATACCGGTTACGCGAACGCGCCTTAATATGACGTGGTACGTATATTTGCCTGGCTTGTCTCTTGTGATCTCGTATCCTTGATTGTCGTAGAAGACCTGTTGGTTTTTAATGAAGATGCTTCATGCATTAATTGCTGTCTCTCTCTCTTTTTTTTTACTTTCCCTAGTCTTGGTCGCCATGTTAAGTGGGTCCCTGTCACCACGGCATGGCGCGTCCTCAGGTTGCGGATGGAGGAACTGCCTCCAGGTATGGAGGGTAGCTGCGAATACATTGAATAAGCAGTCGCGGACAGCCGACAAAGGGTGGTCCTCCAGCTTGGGGGTTGGGCGAGGTGCTAACAACTCCTCACCGTAAAAAATTGTGATGTTACGAAACAGCCTACAAAGCCTCGGACCTGGACCGATTCTTTGGTACGACCCCAGCTACGGAAAAAGGATATGAGTTTTGGAACATGGAATGTGAGGAGCATGTATAGGTCAGGGTCACTTATGACAGTGGCCAGGGAATTAGCTAAGTATAAGTTAGATTTAGTGGGTGTACCGGAGGTTAGGTGGGACAAAGAAGGGACTGTAAGAGCCGAGGAGTATACTTTTTTCTATGGCAAAGGGCAGGAAAATCATCAATTGGGAACAGGTTTTTTTGTGCACCAGAGAATGGTATCAGCAATCAAGAGAGTGGAGTTTGTTAGTGCTAGGATGTCATACATAGTGCTGAGAGGCCGCTGGTGTAATATCATTGTTCTGAATGTGCATGCACCAACAGAAGAGAAGGGTGATGATTCAAAGGACAGCTTCTATGAGGAATTAGAAGGGGTTTTTGATCATTTTCCTAAGCACCATATGAAAATTCTGTTAGGAGATTTTAATGCAAAAGTGGGGAGAGAGGATATTTTCAAACCGACTATTGGGAATGAGAGTTTACATCAGGATAGCAACGATAATGGTGTTAGAGTAGTAAACTTTGCCACATCAAAGAATCTAGTTGTTAAGAGCACTATGTTTCCGCACCGAAACATTCATAAATACACCTGGACCTCTCCTGATGGGAAGACTCACAATCAGATCGATCACATATTGATAGATAGGAGACGGCATTCCAGTATACTCGATGTGCGATCTTTCAGGGGAGCTGACTGTGATACTGATCACTATCTGGTGGTTGCGAAAGTTAGGGAAAGACTGGCAGTAAGTAAACAAGCAGCACAGAAGTTTGATGTAGAGAGATTTAATCTCAAGAAGCTAAGTGAACTAGAGGCTAGGAAACAGTATCAGCTTAAGATCTCGAACAGGTTTGCAGCTCTGGAAAACTTAAATGTTAGTGAGGACATGAATAGGGCTTGGGAAAACATTAAAGAGAATATCAAAATCTCGGCTCAAGAGAGTCTAGGTCTACACGAACGGAAGCAGCATAAACCATGGTTTGATGCAGAATGTGCAGAATTTTTACATAAAAGGAAGCAGGCTAAAATTCAGTGGTTACAGAATCCAAACCAAAATAATGGAGATAATCTGCACAACGTAAGACGTGAAGCTAGTAGACATTTCAGGCACGAAAAGAAGGAATATCTGAAAGCTAAAATTAATGAAATTGAAACAAATAGTAAGAACAAGAATAAAAGAGACTTGTATAGGGGTATCGATGAGTTTAAGAGGGGGTACCAGCCTAGAATTAATGTAGTAAAGTATGAGAAGGGTGACCTGGTTGCAGACTCCCACAGTATTTTGGCTAGGTAAAGGAATCATTTCTCCCAGCTGTTGAATGTACACGGGGTTAATGATGTTAGGCAGATTGAAGTACACACAGCAGAGCCACTAGTGCCTGAGCCCAGTGCCTTTGAGGTTGAGATGGCTATTGAAAAACTAAACAGTCACAAATCACCAGGTATTGATCAGATTCCAGCAGAATTGATTAAAGCAGGGGGTAGGATTATTCGGTCTGAAATCCATAAACTTATTACTTCTATTTGGAATAAGGAGGAATTGCCTGAGGAATGGAAGGAGTCGGTCATTGTGCCTATTTATAAGAAGGGTGATAAGACAGATTGCAGTAACTATCGAGGCATATCACTTTTGTCGACTACGTACAAAATTCTATCCAACATCCTTTTGTCAAGGTTAACTCCATATGCAGAGGAAATAATTGGGGATCATCAGTGTGGATTTCGACGTAACAGGTCAACTACTGATCATATATTCAGCATTCGTCAAATACTTGAGAAAAAATGGGAATACAATGAGGCAGTGCATCAGCTATTTATAGACTTCAAGAAAGCCTATGATTCAGTTAGGAGGGAGGTCTTGTATAATATTCTCATTGAGTTCGGTATCCCCATGAAACTAGTAAGGTTAATAAAAATGTGCCTAAGTGAAACGTATAGCAGAGTTCGGGTAGGCAAACATCTGTCTGACACGTTCCCTATTAAGAATGGCTTGAAACAAGGAGATGCTCTGTCGCCATTGCTTTTCAACTTTGCTTTAGAATATGCCATTAGGAGGGTTCAGGCAAACCAGGAGGGCTTGAAATTGAATGGTACACGTCAGCTTCTGGTTTATGCTGATGATGTTAATATATTGGGCGGAAGCGTACATAGCGTAAAGAAAAATGCAGAAGATTTAATGATTGCTAGTAAGGAGATTGGTCTAGAAGTAAATGCTGAGAAAACTAAGTACATGGTCATGTCTCGAAATCAGAATGCACGACACAATCACAACATCAATATAGATAATAAATCCTTTGAAAGGGTGGAAGAATTCAAATATTTGGGAGCAACCCTAACGAATCGAAACTCCATTCATGAAGAAATTAAGAGCAGATTGAAGTCGGGGAATGCTTGCTATCATTCGGTGCAGAATCTTTTGTCTTCCAGGTTGCTATCCAAAAACACAAAGATTAGGGTATACAGAACTATAATTTTACCTGTTGTTCTGTATGGATGCGAAACTTGGTCTCTCACACTGAGGGAGGAACAAAGACTGAGGGTGTTCGAGAATAGGGTGCTGAGGAGGATATTTGGGCTTAAGAGGGACAAGGCGACAGGGGATTGGAGAAGACTACATAACGAGGAACTTAATGACCTGTACTCATCACCAAATATTATTCGGGTAATCAAATCGAGGAGACTGAGATGGGCGGGGCATGTAGCACGTACGGGGGAGGAGAGAAGTGCATACCGGATTTTGGTGGGGAGACTCGAGGGAAGGCGACCACTTGGGAGACCCAGGCGTAGATGGGAGGATAATATTAAGATGGATATTCGGGAAGTGGGATGGGAGGACATGAACTGGATTGAGCTGGCTCAGGATAGGGACAGGTGGCGGGCTCTTGTGAATGCGGTAATGAACCTTCGGGTTCCATAAAATGCGGGGAATTTCTGGACTAGCTGAGAAACTGTTAGCTTCTCAAGAAGGCCTCTGCTCCATGGAGTTACTTAGTTAGTTAGTTAGTTAGTTAGTTAGTTAGTTAGTTAGTTAGTTAGTTAGTCTTGGTCGCATTTCACGTCTCTTTTATAAGGATCAGATCTTTATTTACAGCAAAAATTATTCTGCTTTACCGTTTATTGATAGCTAGTTCACATGTGCCAGTTTGACGTATGCATTAGCAACAACGAAACACTGAAACGGAATGTAGAGGAGAGATGTCACACCAAAAGAATAAATATTTGTTAGTACTACACACGTGACATTTTGACGTCAAACAACAACGAAACACTGAGGGTGTAACGGTGAGGTATCACAGTAAAGGGATAAATATGTAATGGAACCGGATTTTCCTTCTTTTGTATTTCTGTGTAAAGCCTGAAGGTAGCGCACTTGGGCCGAAACATGTAGCTTACTGTGAACAAGGCATTGTTTTACATTACGTTACAGTTACGTTCTACTCTGTTTTTATTAATCAATGAACATCTACATAACACAGCGTCATTCGTTAGAAGAACTACTTCGCTTATCGACGACGCAGAGTTTTCTCTCTGAGGCAGTATTTCATCTCTTCCAGGAATACAAAGCCCTGTATGGAACCCGAAGATTCATTGCTGTGTTTACGATAACCCGCAATTTGACCTTATAACGTAAGCCAGATGAGTCTGTTAACACCCCCCTGTCGTATTTATTTAACAAGTTGTGCCCAAACGTAGACGTAGGTTTGTCAGGCGGTCTTCAGGTCGTCAGAATACAATACTGTATGCACTTACTAACTCAATAATGCCTCGCTCGGCTCATCCATCACCCTAATGGCATTAGTTGAAGAGTCTGAACTGTGACGCTCCGCGTTATGAAATGCGTTTCCATTGTCCAGGCCCTTTATTTCTCGTACATCGCACACACTTCCATCAGGAACACGTCTTGAACCGAACACGGTTTGTGGTCTACAGCAGTGGTGCGCATTCTGTGGCCTGTGGAGCCTTTATCCCTTTAAAGACGAAGCGTATCTGTTTCATATAAGGACTCGGTGCGTACCGCGCAGTAAACACTCTCCACTTCGGTTATAAAAACCAGTCTGTTAATGTTTTATAAGGCAAAAGTTGCTGTTTGTTCTGAGAGCCGTGCAAAACACATAAATGCAATGTGGGTACCACGTAGAATTTTTTAAGCTTAAACCTGGTCGTATGTAAAGTTACCGCTAGGCTTTAAAAGGTTAAGTTTCTTGATTTCAAATTACCATAGCCTCATCTAAATGTGTAATCTGTAACCTCTTGCCTCTTAATAGCACTAAAATGTGGAACAGATGGGTATTTATACGAAGGGTTGAAGACGGTGACCTGCGAATAGTGTGTAACATGCCTCCAAAAAGTCAGAATTTCTCTTTACAGATTCGTGCTTTCGTTACCGTAGGTTTAAGGCGTAAGACATGGCAACAAAGAGAAAGAGTTTTCGAAGCCAAAGATTGTAAAATTGTTTCGAGTAGAATGCGATGAACACGCGTAATATAATATAAAGGTTTTTGCGTGGATATTATTGTATATCTGTTGAGGCTTACACATCTTTGGTTATTTACAACCAAAGAGAATTAGTTACACAACGCGTGATGTCAAAACAAAATAAAGACTAAGGAACAGTTAATACTAATGTAACATTGGGGAAACAAGGAAGTGAATAAAAATACCAATTCCAAATTGTAACGCTGAATTGACTTGTAAGATCACAGAAGACTTGAGGGTATAACAACGCTAGATAATTGGTCGCCATAATTTTGTATAGACTGAGCTGGCTCAGATTGCGCCCAGTTTAGAATTTTTAAAATTTATAATGAATCTATATAAAGCGCAGAAATAGCACAGCTTGCGAGGGATGTTAGTGCTTAGTCCTGTTGTGTATGCTGGTACCAACCAACGCGAGACGGCTTGAATTCCCCGTGACACAGTGCGACTCGACAACGTCGATATGCAACCCTCTGGACGCGGTATCGCACCGTGGTGCGGAATTATACACTTTGTAAATGTTTACGCACCTTCTGGGAGCTCCCGGCGCAGTGAGAGGTAGACTTTTGAACATTTAACTGCCTTGTCTGCTCCGATCTATACCGCAGCATTCTATTACAGGTGTTGAGTTCATTCGTGCAATTTTCCAAGGGCGCCGAACTGTAGTCCGGCGCTGGACGCTGTCGTTCAGCGCTGGGGTGTTACCAATGCATGGACCAACACTTACACCTACTGTGCGTCGTAACACACCTCTCGTATTGATTTAATGTACGTGTATATGTCACCATTGATGGCAGGCGGAAAAACGAAGCCGAAATTTTACCAGCCGCGTTCACGGACCATCATGCTGTGGTGCCACGCATGCCTTGACATTCCAGAATTACTCAGGGAAAAACATTTCTGGCAGCTCAATAATAATCTTCTCTCAGGGAACGAGATACAAGCCCGTTTCAGACGAGAACGGACTCGGTGGCGAACTGCCTTACATCAGTAGGAGAACAGAACATCATGGTGGGCGAAATGCAGGAAACGCAAGGTACGTTTCTCCTTTCAGTAAGAAGGGAAAAACACGTTGAGAGAGACCGGATTCAGGAAACTTCCTGTATTCTTGCATATATGTCTTGCATTACTCGGGGCCATTACTTGACAAAGTCATTCAGTTGAAACACCTTAAAGCCAAAATTATGCACATACCCTCTGTCTCGATATGGACAACGTGTGGTGCGCTCCTGGAGAAGGGCCATCAGTCTGTCATCTTTCATAGCTACGTTGACGGCGGCAAATGCATTCCATCACGGAGATAGCGTATACAGGAGGGACTTTACACTCGACGCACAACACCATAATGACAACTTAATTCCTGCGGGAAAAATGTGACACCATTGTGATAGAGGGAGGGTGGGTCGCCGATCTGGGCCCAGAGATCAGTGGTGTGGTTTTGACGGAGATGAACGACGACCTTCCCCAACGAATCACAGAAGTGTAACTTCGACAGGCAATGAGACAAGAAGCTAAACACATCCCCGGGGCTGATGACATGAGTCTTGAGTTTTACATCACAATGTGGAACAGCATTAAAGAGGAATTACTTCAAATTTATAATGTGATGATTCTACAGAGAAGCATATCCAGCGAACAGAAATAGGGCTTCTGTTGTTTCTTCTAACAAAACGTATATTCGAGAACACTGAAGGAATACAGACCAATCACACGTTTAAACTCCAACTATAAATTACTAGCTCGTGTATTTGCCAAAAGGCTGAGGCCTGCCTTACCTGGTATCATACACTCCAGTCAGCGCTGTGGCGTTTCGTTGCGTCGTATCCTTGAAGCCGTCCTGGGCATACGATATGCAATCTAATATGCCGAACTGACACGTACGCCGTTCTTCCTTCTCTCCTTGGAATGTTGCTCTGCATCCACCGCATCTGTCACGAATACCGGTACCGTGTCCTACAGGTGTATGGGTGCGGCGACAAGTTTGTCATTCTGCTAAAATCCCTGCATTAGGACGCAACTTCCGCAATCCAGATTAATGGCCATTATCCGACAGGGTTGTTCTCTAAGCCTGCTCTTATTTAATTTGGCCATGAACCCTCTCCTTTACCGGATTGATCGCATGTTATAGGGATTCACATGAACACTGGCCAAACAGGTACCGCAATGACAGCCTAGGCAGGTAACGTGACGATTCTTGTAACGGACCAATCGGGCGTAGACATAGTGGTGGATCTTCTGACGCGTTGTACACAGGCTGCTGGAGCGCAGATGGACATCAGATCGATAGCAGTACTCATAGCAATGTGGGATTCCACGAGATCCTTAAGGGACATGCCCTATAGCACGGCATGATGTTACCTGAACGCATCCTAATCTCGTCCACTGGAATATCTTTTGAAACCTTCCCTGGCAAAGCCGAGATAGAAAGCCGAAGTAATTTTGAAAACTTATGAGCTGTTTGCTTATGAAGACGTGGTCCAGGATTGGGCCACTCGCTACAGGCTGGAAGGTCTGGGGATCGAATCCCGGTGCGGTAGGCGAGATTTTCCGTACCCGTCCAGACCGGTCCTGGGACCCACCCAGTCTCCTGTACGTTGCGTACCGGGGATAAGGCGGCCGACGCATATGGCGTTGACCACCCACTCCCATCTAGCGCCGAGGTTAAAGAAAGAGTAGAGCTATACCTGTACTCCCCCTGTGGGCCTTCATGGACTGTTTTAGGGCGTACTTTACCTTTTTTACCTTATTTTTGGAGCCATGCATTGCCTTACTCATTTAAAAGAGAGCGAAAACTTTTTTAATTTAAATTTATCATATTATTATCAGCTTATTTTTATTGCACATGATGCATAGACAAATACACAGGCAAAATTGTACGTATATTTATACGTTTATTTATTGACTCTTCATTTTGTATACTGACGTTAATGCTGCCCGCATGCAGACCAAGTTTTGCAGAAGTTGTCCGCAGTATGCAAAAGGTTGAGAGGGCCTGCCGTAGGGGCAGGAGGTGACAATCCTCGGATTTCGGTTTGCTCCCTCCTGGATGTCGGCTGTCCAGCAGATCAATGTATTTTGCGAGAGACTTATTTAAGAACACATTGTCTTCGACAGAGGGCGTTCGAATTGTTCCTACCTTTTATCAACGCTTTAGTTCATGCCACGGATTTTTTCAATCACACCCAGCGGGACACGTGCCATAACGATGGCTCTGCTGTGGCACGTCTGGCAGGGAGACGTGTTCCTGTCTCCACCCTCCAACAGCAGCCAACGTCGGGTGGCATGTGCTTGATAGATTGGCGGCACAAAGCCTGACCCTGGTCCTCGAGAGATGCTGGCGTCAGTACAACGGGTGAGAGGGTGGGGGGGAGGTCCGTAACAGCCAGCAAGTTTCACGCGAGGACAAGCGTTATGGCGTTGGAGAATCCCCCAGACCTCCCAATCTGCAGATGGTTCACCGCCAGCTCGAATAGTCGACATCTGTCTTCGCGACTAGATGCACATCCTACCGCCGCAACCAGACGCAACCCATCATGCAATGAACAGTGTATGTCGCATTACGAGAGACGTGTTGTTGCCAGTTAACCCCGCGACAGATAAGAATTCTCATTACTACCACATCCACCGATTAGCCCAGTGCATGGCAGAGTGTCAACTAACCATTCCTAAAGGACGAGTTACGCACAACATCGTTCCGACCCGGATCCGTCTCGTCAAGGTACACGCG
Source organism: Coptotermes formosanus (assembly GCA_013340265.1). Taxonomy (NCBI): domain Eukaryota; kingdom Metazoa; phylum Arthropoda; class Insecta; order Blattodea; family Rhinotermitidae; genus Coptotermes; species Coptotermes formosanus. The sequence continues at coordinate 211,686 of BLKM01000738.1, read as the reverse complement.
CAGGCAGCTGGCATGTGTGAGATGCACCCCAACGGACACAGTGATCCAACGAATGACATCATGTGAGGAGGCTGCCACGATATGGCAAGGGACGCAAACACGGGCAGCGTTAATGTTGTGGATCGATTTTTGATACATTGCAAGTTTCTGGCTTCCTTTCCGGAATATTTCACTCTGGTCACGGCCGAAACATAATGGTTTCCTATGTCTCTTGGCCAAGTTGTTACGCTACGCCATCAGTAGCCGAACTGTTCTGTCAGTACTGCACTACATGGACGTCATGCGAAGGGCCCGGTGGAAGACATGCAGGTGGCGGAAGCGCGCTCCTATAGGAACTATCCGGATGTACACATGAAGAAAGGAAATCGCTCACTTGGCATGTGACAACGCACAATACGTTAAGAGAACGGAGAGACTACTGAGAGGCAAGGACAAGGACAGTATATATACATCGTTCTGATGACTCTGGGTTTTGATGTGTTTCAGACTGGTGCGCTTCACACACGCACACATATAGACGAAGTCTTTATGTCATAAATATTGAACAAAAAACGTAAATGAGGGTGCTGAGAGAGTACTACAACAAGGAAATGGGCGAAAGGAAAAGTTGCGTAATGCTCCTACATACCTGCGGGTCGGCGTAGTAAAGAAGCTGTTTAATGTTACTTTCGTATCTTATTTTTCACGCCATATCTGAGATACACAGTTTCCTTTCCGCACAATGTTTGATATTATTAGTCATCTTCATTCCAGACGAGCGAGCGCAGGGCTATGTCAGTATCACGTGACGTTTGCAAGTGGTTCCCCCTGGTGTCAGCGTATGCTACTGTGGATTCACTTTCAGCTACCGACCGGTCGTCAGGTCATATTCGGAAAGTTCCGGGTTCAAATTTGAGTCTTTCGATCGACTGTAGTGGGGGGAGATTTTTGTGGATTTCTTTAATTCCTCCAGGCCCGTTTCGGGATAGTAGCTGCCTGGTACTGGGTCACTACCGCGTCGTGGAACATCGTTATAAGCAAGAGAGGTAGTGTACGTATAATGTAACATTGAGGCGCGTTCGCGTTACCATTGTTGCCGTAGAAAATAAAACGTATTACATATTCCGAGCGTGTATTTGTAGCCTTAGTTATCCAGCATGCGAAGCGCGTGCACCGTATTATATTGTCATCTGTGGCCTGTCTGGCTGTACCATATTTTTCCACATTATCTCATCAACGGCATGATTTTTGGGAAAATATTTTTGAACATAAAATATGTGTTTTGATTTTCTGTACAACTTCTGTCTGAAACGTGCCTCATTTTGAGAGGAATTCAGCGAGATACCATTCATACGACTTCATATAAAGTAGCAGTTATTCTTGGCAGATTTTAATGAAATATGAATTTTTCGACAGATTTAAAAAATCTTAAAATATCAAACTTTATGAAAATCCGTTCAGTGAGAGCCGAGTTGCTCCATGTGCACAGACATACGAACGGACAGACATGACGAAGCCAATAGTCGCTTTTGGCAATTTTGCGAACGCGCTTAAAATATTACAAAATAAAGTACCAACATACATGCAGGCCTACAGTGCAGGCCTACAGACACTCCCCCAACTTACGCAAGTTTCATACTTACGAAATTTTACAAATCTAGAAGAATTTAAATAACAATTTTTCCTTGAGGGAATGCAAGTCCATTGAGACGAAGGTGGGCGGAAGAATACTGCTGGGCTGTAAGACGGGTGGGGCGCCGGTCAAGCTGCGGCTGATTAAGGTTCCACTGTGTTGGGGTTTGGATTTGAATTGGACCCGGCTGTATATGCGTGTATAGTTTACTGTACGCACACTCAGTTCTGACTTGCGCAAAATTCGATTTGTGCCACATAAGATGTACATAAAACACTCGCGGAGTTGTTGACAGGACCTCCCGAGCAATGTTAGGTAAGTGTCTCTTCAGAACAGCGCAAGGCACGTATCATAAGGCTTGGTGATACAAGCTTGCACTGAAATTTTTACAAATCTGTATACATTTGATCGGTTCGTTCCGAAATCGGGAGCACCCAATTTTTGTAAATGTGGGCAGTGTAAGTGGCTGTGAACTCTCTCACTGATTGCTCTCATAATCTCTGCGTTCGAGGATTTTGCGCTGCTAGGCAGATGGTTCTGCATGTCAAAGATATGTAATATCGAAGTGAGTTATCTTGATTGAATATGGTAAAAGGCAAGAAAAAAGGTAAAGCAAATATGGTAAAAGTTAAGAAAAAGGTAAGGCAGACCCTGTACAGGCCTGGTGAGCACCAGAGGGTTCCAGGAGGTTGAGGCTGCCAGATTTGAAGACAGTCGGCACATGAAGGTGGTAAAGTTGTCAGCCCTACGCACCGGCAGCGTTTAACCCCCTCCCAAGAAATATTCCTGGTACTCGTTTCTGTTAGAGGCTGAGTCGACCTCACGGCCACAGTGCGGCTGGAAGGATTATGTCAATGAAGAATTCCAATGACACCATCGGGAATCGAACCCGTGACTTTCCTGCTTGTAGCGCAGTGCTTCAACCAACTGTGCCCCCGCGTGCCCCAGATTAGATATGGAGCACTAAAATTGTAAAGCTGAGTTTCTGTGGGAAATTTGAATGCGTTCATTGTTATTGCATTCGATCTGTACAATGTCTGTTTTCAAACTGTGGGGCTTGTGAACCTAGGTGTCACGCTGTGAGTTATGCCCTTTGACCTTCACACATAGCTTCTGTGTTCCACCTTCACCCTGGTATTAAACTAGGCCTGCCGAGGATTGCCCGCTTACAACAAGGATTCTGAAACATCTGGACATAGCGAACAAGGAAAGTTTACATGAGATATAAATGACTGATGAAAACGGTTTATCTACAGTATCTCTCACTGGCAATCCCTTCAAATCCTACAAGAGAAGGAAATAACAGTGCTGAAAAAATTACTTTCAATTTATTAAGAAAACTCCCTAAAATGAACGGCTGAAACTATAAAGTAGAATAAGGAAAGGTAAGTGAAAAAACTTATAATATGAATTTATGTAAATTTTAAACATACGTCATTAGATAAGCTGCATAATAAGGACAGATAATGTGTAATGTATGGCCTTGTTTGTAGTTTATTAACGACTGGTTTCTACCTGAAGATGATTCACTGCGATTGGAGCATGTAGGAGGTATATTGAAACAAAATAAAGAACTAACTAACTGTGCGTATCATAATGGTCTGTTTTTCTCATGTTAAATTATCAAATTTAAACGACATGTAAGAACTTACTGAAATATGATACAAGACAGTATATTTCCAAAATGATCTTACTTCGACGTGTATGAGCCAGCGAAAGGCAAAGTGGTGTAAGTCATATTTTCATGGAGAACTTGCACCGGTTTGCACGTGGAAACGCGACAGGCGTGCCGTTGACCTGCTTTCAATGTGCGCTGTTCTCTCAGGGTAAATCAGTAACTATAACCTATACCAGTTTGCCTGTTCATATACCTCAGTGCTCTGGTAACGAATATGCTACCGCATTTTCTTGAAAAACATACACCACTTTGCCTGTCAGGGGCTCATATTACCGCAAAGATCATGTGGGAAAATCCTGAAGTAGATGACAACGTTATTTGTAATATATGGAGCACCGGAACATGCTGTGGCAGCCAACAGGCATGCTTCATTTGTAAGCAGGAGGCCACGTCATGAAGTGGAAAGATTTTGTTAGAAATAATTCCTGGACGGTTTCAGAGAACTGTCGCTGTGTTTGAAGTGATCGATGAAAGCCACGAACAAGTTTTGCCTCGCGAGATTTCGGTTTCTGGCAGCAGCGTCGATGAGGATTCAGGTCTTCTGGGATGTGACGCCGTGTATTTGGTCGAGTGGTTCCTGACTTTTCAAACAAAAGTGCTGTTGGACTGCTGGGTCTTAAAGACGAAGGCACTGCGCTCTTTGGAAATGCCGGGAACCACTCACACATCGACGCGTCACATCACAGAAGACCTGAAACCTCAAGTTGTACCTCAGTCAGGATTGCGTGATGGATCGCCCGTTCCCGATATTGCATATTAATTTAACAGACGTGTGGGGACGCAACGGGATTGAAGGCCCGATACGTACTGTCGAAAAAGGAGAAAAAGTAGAGGAGGAAGAAGAAGAAGTTTAAGAATTACCGCCAGAAAGAAGAACCATGAGTTTTAAAACATCTCATACAGTTTTCCATTTCCAGTTGTAGATTTTACGATGCTGAACGCTCGACCGACTTTTCCTAGAGGCCTTCCTGAGGTCACCGAATGAAGTGCGGCCTCTAGCTGTCCTTCGTATAGTTTTCGTCACAAATGCCCTTGGCAATGAATTAACATAGTGATATTAACATGATATATTAACCCTATAAAGACGAAGCGTATCTGTTTTATATAAGGACTCAGTGCGTACCGCGCTGTAAACACTCTCCACTTCGGTTATAAAAACCAGTCTCTTAATGTTTTGTGAGGCAAAAGTTGCTGTTTGTTCTGAGATCCGTACAGAACACATAAACGCAATGTGGGCGCCACGTAGAATTTTTTAATGTTAAACCTGGTGGTACGTAAATTTACCGCTAGGCTTTAAAAGGTTAACGTAATACTGATATTAACGCAATGATATTGACATAGTACATTACGATGCTGATACTATATCTATTTCGCAAGCCAGGAATAGTAAATATTGTTTACTATTTCCTGGTACCAGAGCCAGTCATTTCTTCTACGACCCGTTGCCCACCACCCACGCCTGACCCTCTGTCTCCTGGGTCATGATCAAGCCCTAAAGAACCCCAGGAGTTCTTCAGTTTTCAAGCAGCTCTTGTAGTCTGACCGCACGCTGAATATACATAAAAATATGTCCGGCTAATAAAGACGATTTAAACCCAAAAGATAAGGAACAGCATGTTAAGACCGACACATGAAAGGGCCTTCCAAACAAAAATCAGAACCGTAACCGCGCATGCGTAAGTTACGGAGCAGACGAGTGCCACGTGACTAGGACCGTACCGTACCGTACCAGAAATTGATTTTAACTGCTGTATTGGACAGTAAACAAAGGAGCCCAACAGTAGATACTATAATGGTTTTAAGAGTTAGAACCCCGCAAGAAAAAACATTGTAAATTAAGAGGTGTCATCAAGGTGTACTGTAGTACGCACTTTTTATTTGTAATATGCAGTCTTTATGCAAAATCCTGATGATAATCCCTATTGGATCGAAACACGTAGCTGAATACTTTAGAATATAAACTACCGTTGTGTTTAGACCGATCTTTGAGTTTTATTGAACGATAGTGAAAAGGCTGCAAGCTCCTCCGAAACGTCAGTTATTTACTAATCGGCATTGCGTCATCTCAAGAGCCTTGAATATTGAACGGCCATGTGATCAGTTACATTGCACACAACTTAAACAGGAACAAGATCGCACAAGTCAGGTGGTGTCTGCTGAGTTAAGGTTTCGTGGTGCAATTTCTGGTATAACGTGTTGTGACTGACTCATCTGCCAATAGTAGTACAATTATGTAGTGAGTAGTGGGGCCGCCTGTGGATGACACGAGTGATTGGCCAGTTGACCAACTGCAGATGTCATAACCCGGGCCTCGGCAGAGGCGCGCAGGTCTATCCTTAGGCGACATGCAGCGCGGAGTGCCAAGTGAGTGTATTATACTAGCTATGGGATGGTAGTCAGAGCTGCTTGTGTGATGCACGCTGGTTGCATGGATCCCTCAGCGACCGGCGTCACGTGTGTAAAGGCCGTTCACTGAATATTTTGCATCCGTGCAATTTGAAGAATTTTGTACCTGATTTGTCAAATTTTTTTTTATTACGACGTAGCCATTTTGGTGATTAATCTATAAACCCATTGTACGGTCTTCGTAAAGTATCGCTGCAAGGGTAAAGCAAGAACTCGGTGAGTACTGTAATTGGTACATACATATATATATATTGCTTTAAAATTTAGATTAAGTGCTCTCTTTGCTGCAAAAACGAATTGTCTTCAGCGATTGGTGGTTTTGTTACGCGGCGTAAGCAGATTGCAGTGCTACGTCTTGTCAGGAAGTGTTCGAGATGCGCACGTAGCTTTCTTATGCTATTATGTAAAATGTAAATAACCGTGGAAGACAATCGTGGAAGCTGTTTTCAGATATTCTTGACGTTCCAAAGTTTTTCTAGTGAAAGTGGAGGGCTAAAATATTCTCGGCTACTGTTAGGCGTGTGTCAGCTTTGCTGTTGGTTCTTCCCACTGCGTGATGGTTCCCGACAACGGGTTTCTAACATTTCGTGTTGCTTAGAACTTCAGATTTTTATACGAGTTTTCCAGCAGTCTTTCCTCATGTGACGCAGTTCATTCCCTTCACAGTTTCAATTATCATACCGGTGCCCGGTATTGTGCCCTTTTTTATTTTACTCTGTTCTTACTACGGTACATGGCTGTGCTTCATAGTCTTGCGTTCATACCTCGGCCGGGAGAATACTTATCCTGGGGCTTTTCGTGCTTTACTTCAGTCTCTTCAGGCTATATTGTTGTCTATTGGGAACATACATTGATTACCTTGTTAAAGTTTCAGAACATCAACTGTTTGTTACATGACAAGTTGCAGATACGCAAGGTTATGAGGTAGTAACAATACAGTGGATGTTCTAATGCTCATGTAAACCTTTTTAATTGCACTCGTAAAACTTAAGGTAGACGTGACTTCCCGGATGATAATCCTACAGGACCAAAACATTTCGGAATGTAATGGGGTGCCATTTACACCCATTTGTGTACCGAAATGGGGTTCATTTTATAATCAGCCGTACGAAATATTACACATAACCCTGCACTTCGCCGAACTCTAGGAATGATTGTTGTTATTATTATTATTATTATTATTATTATTATGCTTGTCAACTTGGTGATCGGGATTAAGGGATGAAGAAGTTACCGAATCTTCTGGTGTCCAGAAGCGGGGCCGAGGAAAGCTTGTGGAAATGTGTCATGCGCAATTTTACGTTCGATAGTGGCTGGATGAACGTTCAAAGGAATGGGTCGGCGTGGGAACGTGGGTAGCCTGCATATCAGTACGTTGATTCAACGAGGTAGGCGTACCGTTAACCGTTTAACTCGTGACTTCTCCCTTGGTTTTTTTTCTTGCTGCTTAAGATATGTTATCAGCTGTGTTGTTACAAATTTCTGTAATCTCTGAGGCGTTCCATTTATATTGTATGAACTCCACCTTAAAATTCTATCCCGTAAGTCATCAGCGTTTTGGGGCTGTGGATGTGTTATCAGACACCAGATGAGGTACTGACAGCGCGTGTCCTGTGGTCTAATCTTGCCTGGATTGATAAATTTGTTAGGATTTGCCGAAATGCTTGTGTCAGGGGCGTGAAACCCTGGCCTTCTGCAGTAAGCAGCTGGCTGACCGAGAACTTAAGTGTTACGGTAACGGATTATGTCAGTTACAATTATATTGTTTGTACTTGATTGTGATTAGGTTGAGATTAGGTTGAGCTGATTAACCGTATTTGCATGTGCGTAAGTTTCAAACTAATTTACGTTAAGCAAAATGAAGGAAATGTCTGATAATACAGTACTTTTTGTACGACAGGAAACGGGTTTTCACTTTGCAGATTCCTAAACCCATTCCTTAGGCGTACTGCAAGTGTCGTTTTAAAAACTGTTGCTTAGGAACGTGGGCTTACTTCAAAAACAGTTAACGCGTAGGCCAAAATTCTGACGGTGTTCCATTGTGAGTTAACAGAGAAATTATGCACGTGCTTAATTAAGTACCACAACGTGAAGTAGCTGAGTTGTGGCTCAGTGCTTTTTTAACGTCGGCTGTTAAGTCCGGCCGCTATAACTTCTCGGGAGAGAACCCCGGCACCACTGGATACAAGGCTGGTTGGGTGCCAAACATGGACCTGGACACTGGGCACAGAAAACTGCAGTCAGGAGTATAAACCGTATTCTTAATATGCCCTGTATATTTTTTTTTAACAAAATGTTTTACGTAATTTCGTCTTATTTACAGCACGAGTCGGGGAAACTTGGAATTTTGGTGTAAATGGTACTTGTGAAAAATGAGGTCTCATTCTAATTCTGACATTTTGATTGTACAATAGTACTTTTCCTCAATATGTTTTAAATGTAGTACCTGTTGGTGACGGGAAGTAGGGCCGAAACATGTCGTACAAATTGAAATTTAATTATAGAGATTGAATTATGAACTATGAATTGTGTATGACTTCCCTTGTTGTACAATTTACAGTCGGTTGTGTAAACCTCGGTTCAAATTGATCTTCCACGTCCAGGATTGAACCCCGGCCATTCTGGCTTCTTTTGTGGGAGATAAGATTTCATAAAGTTCCAGAAGGGAAGTGTTCCGAATTCTTTTATTTAATTTTGTTACTGTTGTATAAGTTTGACCTGTGTCTTGTATGTTCCGGTGACTCCTTTCAAGACACACACTTCGACGAAGGTCAGAAGTTCGCAAAGAATTCTACTAATTTCTTCAAGTCTTGGAATTCCAGCTTTGTAGTATTTTGTGGTTTGCGACGTTCAGGGACACTGATTTATCTCACTTTAAATCACTGTAAGACGAAAATTGTCTTCTCAGGAGTCAGATAAGTTTTGTTTTAAATTTCATGTGTTAAATTTGATTTACAATGCAAGTTGTCTTAAGGGAAAACAACGTTCATTATCAGGTGACGTTTGAACACCGTACTTCTATTTAGTAAGTGTGCTGTGCTGTAGGAGCGTAAATGCACCCTTCGCGACTGACATTATTGGAGTGATATATAGAGCCTGTTCACAGAGTTCGCTTCCATTACAAAGACCAGACGGTAAAGGCTGGTCATGGGAATAATCTGTGGTGAGAATCACACGAAGCACCTGCTCGTCCACTCCATAAAGGCATATGAACCAGTGGAGGTACAGCTCCACTGATTTTTAACCTCCGCACTAGGTGGAGGTGAGTGGTCAGCTTCACTGCCTGGTCACTTAGCCCCCGGGAAGGAGCCCTCGGTATCCACAGAGTTCCAGGTTGGGCGTGCCCCAGGGCCGGTTTTGACACTTTGGAGAAAGTAAAAATTCTTGCCTCTGATGTAAATCGAGCCACGATCTAGATTGTTAAGTCCGTAACCTAGTCACTATACCTACTGAGCTATGCAATCTCGTATTGCTGTAAATAGTAATACAACTTATGATTGGCACTAATTAGTTGCAAGACCGTTTAAGATTAATGAATTGCGCTGTTTCCGCATGTCGATCGCTATTCTAGGTCTCGGAGATTCCTTCCCTCCCTACCTCCCCCCCCACTTCCTTTCGTTTTGAACGGATGTTTGAATCATCATCTAATCTCTAACCACGCAAAGAAAAATTCAAACTCCCGAGCGCCAACGTTACTGTAGTCGAACAGTGTTGGTTGGTTGGTTGGGGGGGGGGGGGGGGGGGGAAGTACGCAACCGTTTGTGACAGAACTCAAGTTAAAAAGAATTTACTGGAGGTGGCGTGTTGGAAAAATATAATGCACGGACTGTAGGTTGTGCTGTGTGACATTCCGTTTTTTTTTTAGTGGTGAAGGGCCCCGCAGCAGACGTTACGGACGCACCGCAGCCGTGAGGCTTATTGTGCAACCCTGTGATGAAGGTGACAATGATGATGATTATTTTTTGTCCTTTTCCTAGTAATGGAGCACCGGTGGAATGAAATTGACAGGGGAAAACCTAAGTACTCGGGGAAAAACCTGTCCCAGTGCCACTTCGCCCACTACAAATCCCACATAGACTGACTCGGGATCGAACCCGGGCCTCCGCGGTGGGAGGCCGGCGGCTAACCGCCTGAGCCATGGCACGGCCTTGACATTTCGTGTTAGTAACTATCATTACTAGTGAGTCCGGGGGGAAATTTCCAGAAATATACGTTGGGATAGATAATCTTTGAATACAAGCTCGCTCGTTTGTCGTCGTCAGTCCGTATTTTGAAGGGCGTTATTTAGATATTGATGAAGACGTGATGTAAAGAAGCATCACACTATGAAGCCATTATTTGGGAGAGTGTAGGTAAAGCTCCACGTAGTTTTGTAAAGGTCATCCAGACTACTTGCGCTCGTGATTCTCGCAGTGACTGGTACAGACTGCTTGCTCAGTTATTTGAAGTATTCAGATTGCAGGACGCCTTGGCTAGCCTCTCTCTGAAGTACCGCCTGTGTGCTGAGCCATGCGAGCCCAGGTCTGCGGTGAATCGTGTTTCTTTGGCTTGTGAAGCCGTCCACATATATGGAAACAAGTCGGAGCACGAGCACAAGTAGTCTGGACAGACCTCAATGCGACGTCTTTGAAAACGACGAAATATAGACGATAATCATACGAACATCGATTGACCATCATAAGTCGCTGTTACGCAGGCTGTCTCTTTTACCGTGTCCCCGACCACCGTAACTTCATTGCGTAGAAAGCCGGCTACCGCCGGGACGGTTGCGGTGCTCCGTGCAGCGATACAAGAGACTCAATTATATGAGTCAGAGTGATGTCCGGGGAGGGGGAGGAGGTGTTTGACTTTTCTCGTGTCACCAAATGCACCAATTACACACAGGCACGGTATTCATAGACTGACATTTGTTTTTGTGTATACAGTCAAACGCTGATATAGCTCCACCTTTACTTAGCGGCCATGAAAGTTTGTAAACAGGAATTCTGTATTACGCAATATTTCGATTTACCTCCACCCTCAGTATTCCCGCCACAAATTGCGGTGAACCAACAGTGGCACTATATCGGGTTTTGACTGTGTATATGCACGAGTATATGTATATAGATCACTTTGTATTTCTCCCACTTGGACCCTGATGATGGAAACTGAGTGTGTCTGTGAAACATCGGTTCTGATGACGCGTTGGTTCGAGATTTTGGCGCCTCCGTTGAATGGTTTTAGTAGGGGTGTAAAATCGTTGGGCCTTAATACCAGATAGTTGGCAGGGTTTATATACTACGCTCGGTTTGTGAGTGGGTCACACCCGGGTTACTTTCACCCGTGTATGATTGATAGATAGCGTTAAGCATCAAGTGAACAAGACAGGAGTTCATCTTCCTGTGTGGTCAGAGTGCAGATCTGAATTTGAAGGTGAACAATATCAGAACAATATTACTTGTGTAGCCCCATTACGTAATTGTTCTAAGTAAACGTATATAAAGTAAGCATTAATATTTTTATGATGGAACTAAAAGTGGAACGGTCAAACGTTTGTTGGTTTATGATTATTTTGTACCGTAATAGTTTCAGTGGACGTATGTAATGTGAGGATTAACGTTTTTCGCGGTGGATGATTAAAATGGGTAAACAGGAATTGGAGGAAGCACGTTACAGAAAATGTAATGACGATGGAAAAACTAAGAGGGAACCAGCGAAAGTGGTGCGTTGGCGTCATTGAAAAGGTCATGAAAAGTCAGTGTTTGCTTTCACTGTACACATTATGGAGGAAAGGTTCTGGAACGTGGTGGAACACACAGGAAAAATGATTAAAACAGTTCTTGAACAAGTAAAGGTAAATGTGACTTTTTTGTTCCTTGAAATGTGCTTGACTTTTGTCATGCCGAAAATGACAGATTTCAGCGAGACTCACAAGAAAATAATTATTTAGTGGGCAGTATTGCAATGTCTTATTAGTCGTCAATAGCAGAGCAACTTCTAACAAAAAGACGCCGTGGATTAACGCGGGAATATTATGTTAAGCTGGTAGGCCCGTTTCTTCTTCGTTTATGACCCTCCCATTGAAGGTTGCTGCCAGCTGTGTGATATGTCTGTCAGTAATAACCTCGGGCATTACACTTCATTTCCCGCCATTTCATATGCTGTTGACCCAATCGTGACATACTCTGATAGCATATCACACAATTCTGTAATTACCATATGTTGTTCCTCTTTCCTCGCTTGGCGTTCTGATAACCTTTAACCCTGTTCAGTAATATGCATGCCGTGATATTATAGGGAGGCAACTCGGGACAAAAACTGGCCTGTTATAAATGCAAATGAAGTAAGTTGGCTTTGATCCAGACTTCATAAGTGCAGGCTAACGCTTTGCCATCAGCGACTTTCAATTTTTATCCAGTTTTGCCAACCGCCGTATTTCATTTTGTGTATTTGTGGTTTTTGTGTTCACATACGAGAAACGCGATGCACGTAGTCATAACCGTCATCAAAAATGCCCTGACCCTCGCGTAACAGCCTTCATAAAGTCCGTGTGAACGCCGTGAGAACATATTGAGGAGTGGAGGTACAGTCTGGCTCCACTCATTCTTAACCTCGGCGCTGTATGGTGGTAGGATACGTGCCTTGGCCGCTTTACCCCGGAGGAAAGAGCCCCCCGGTACTGCTGAATAAGAGGCCGTGTGGACGAGGAAAACCTGGTGCCCCGTTCGGGAATTTAATCACTCTTCTTTGGACGTGGAGCCCGTAGCATAATCAGTGTACCAGCTGAGGTATCCTGTCCCTTACATCGCCACCGTAAATAGTGAAACTGAAAACATGACTGTGGTATCGATATGCTCGGCCCAAGGCGATTATGTTAGTTTACTATGTTGCGTTTGTCTGCAAAGAAGGGGTGGTCTTGGATGAAGATTTTGGAAGTACTCGTGTCTACATATTACGGAAAGATGTGTGTGATGTTTAGTTCTGTATGCGGAATGCCATAATGCTTCTCAAGTTCGGATCTTTTGTGGTTATGCATGATTTTACTAGGTATACAGCATACAGTTTATTAAAACAGGACATCAGCCGCCGCCGCCGGGATGCAAGCAACGAAGGTCTGGAAGGGACTTGCCGGTTTTCGAGGTTTTTGCAGCGGTGTGGGTGAGGTATATCAGTGCTTCTGGGATGTAACCCTGCGTCATATACTAGAAGAACTGACAGTGGAAGAGGCTTGTCCATCATATTGATGCATCACGGTTTCCTAACGTAGGCCGCGAAGGACTTCGGCATTTACGAATTCCCTTGCAGTGTCGCTTTGGTTGCAAGTAAATTGAGACCAGGCATCGCTTTGTGAAATAAAGACCAGGCAGTTCATAGATACATGTTTATGAGCTTTAGAAAATCGCGTGCCATACGTATATCTGACTGTCGCGTTTACTCTGCTCAGGCGCGCACCCAGGATTTTTCTTTGGGGGGGGGGGGGGCCCGGACCCTCGCGCTATTATAATTTATGTTTGATTTTAACGATTATGTTATAAAAATCATGTTTTAAGTGCAACATAACCCTGTCTGCAACTGCATTATATACACGCGAATGTAACTACATGTTCCGTGACTCAATCACAGTGTCCTATCCTTTTGTTTTTTTTAAATTTTATTGATTTATTTTTTAAAATTCTAATGTACTAGTTATAAGCCAACTTCAGTGGCCGATTTCGGATGAAGGCGAAATCACGTAAAATGTTTGATATCATAATATCTACAAAATCTGTGTTTTAAATTTCGGTTTTGGGGGTTTGGGGGGCGGCTGCAGCCCGGCAGCCCCCGCCCCTTGGGTGCGCATTGACTCTGATTCTGACAGCTGCAAGTTACCAGCCTTCAGACAACTCAGAACATGTTTGCCTGTCGTACGTGCCACCGGGGCTGCAGAGTCGGTACACACAACTTGCGACTCCTCAATGTTTAAAACTCCGTCTCCGACCCCTTCATAAAATCTCAATATGTGTTAATAATGGTAAACCTGTAAGACGTTCCATCAGCACCACGTAAATCATCGGGCTGCTTTTTTGACTTATAACCTGTATTTAAATATAAGGCTAATGGTTGTTGCAGATATCAGGGCTGTGGAGTTTGAGTATGTAGTTAAGATTTTGAATTGAGGTTGGAGTCGGAGTGGGTACATTTTTACCGACTCCAACTCCACAGTGCTGCGTGCCACCCGCTGGCCGTCTGCAACGACAGTATAGGTTATTGTAGCAAGTAGCCCAAAAACAGAATCGTAAAATGTGCTTCCTCTCTCGTAGATCGGAAACGGAGCGTAATTAAATGCTATATTTGAAATTTTGACTGAAAAATATTAGCCGTAAAACTGTCAAGTTTCGAGATTGAATTCGACCAACTACGTGGTTCGTGCATTCGCGAAACGTGCATCAGAGTGTAAATGCCAGACGTGTTTGGCTGGTTGTGTAGGTTACCGGCTGGGAATTCCCCGCGACTCAATAATCGATGGCCCCTTCGACCGTAAATATTAACGACTTTATTCCCGGATCGTTCAGGATTCTGCCTTCTGTCAGAAGGGCGGAATTCAGTCCAAAAGAGCAAATAACAAATTTTAGTACCCTCTGTGTTTGGGCGTCCCCTCGCCGACGGGGCTCTCTGCGCCGCTGGGACTGCTGGGACCTTATCTACCTCACTGGTTCATAGTCAGATGAGTATGTTAGTTCGTACTTGGTTCTTACGTTCTTTTGCATGAGGTATATTAAACTAAATCTGAGGTGGGTGTCGGTCCGCCCGCCCGTGTATTTCATCTCTGAGAAAAAATGAGTTGAGTGCCGTCTGTTGCGTGGACCAACACTTCGTCGAGTCGAAATACATAATCGATTTTATTAGTAATGGTTAATCGTGGAAGACATCCAGGCTTGGTGTATAGATTTGAAGATAGTCTTCTGGAATACGACCCCGTGATGAGGGATAATTTGTTACCTACGTTTTGGATGACCTTACTGCTGCCATTTCAGGGTAGTCTAAATGTGTTACCGACGTTTCGGAGTAGCTGCTGCCTCCATATTCAGAGTATTAGCCTGCCTCTGAAGCGACTACAGACGTTTCAGAGGTAGGCAAACGCCAAGGGAACACGGCGTCACATGTCAGAAGACGGCAGTTTTCAGGAACAGCGGCCCGGTGCGTACAGTATAGAGCCCAGAGTATGTTTCAGTTGTATTTTAGTCGTATAACGTCTTTCATCACGTTGGTATAGAAGGAAGGAGATGTTGCTGTGTGATCTGATGTGTGCAGTGGCGTTCGTTTCGTGACTGTGCATGAATGCTATAAACAGGAATCAAGGCATGCAGAATATTGGAGAACACCTTTGGACAGTACAGATGCTATACTAAGAGTGTGTGCGCGCCGTACTGACGCTTTACTGTTGTTTATTTCTTCGTGCCGCAGCAGCCACCAGTGGGCCACGGCCTCCTTGTTATCGAGGCTTCGCGATCACTTACTCACACACACACACACACACACACACACACACACACACACACACACACACACACACACACACACACACACAAACACACACACACACACTCTCACACACAAACACACACACACAGAGGCGCGCACGCACGCACAGTCAGGACTCCTCGGGGTGAGTGATCAGCTCGACGCAGAGACCTCTGTCTGACAACACACAACACTTACAAGACACAGACAGACATGCTCCCGGCGGGATTCGAACCCTCAATCGCAGCAAACGAGCGGCCGCAGACCCGCGCCTTAGTTTACTGATATACTGTTAATAATTTCAAGGCAGAAAGAAGCTTATCTGAATAACACATAAAACGTCGGTTCTTACCCCACAGAAAATGCAATACACATGTTTTGAATTTCATTTGACTGTTGATGTGTACGTACCTTGAAATTAATTTGGCTCACATGTAGGAAAATTGTTGTTCATCTGAGAAGGAACTGAAAATAACAGAACACTCCCCGTCTGGGCGACATTTTGAGCTCTAACTTTATGCCATATATGACTGTCGATACGCAGGAAGGGGAGTTTGCTTTGATTGCAGAATTTGGATGCTGAAGTTGGAAATGGCAGGTGGTGATGAATGTTATGGTACGCAGCCAGACGTAGATTTGTATGCATACACATTAATCTTTTGAAGCCTAAAACTCTTCGAAATTATATTTAAAAGCAGAGGTCCCTACCCACAGGAAACATGCTGCTTCTCGGTTATAAAAACCAACCGGTTAATGTTGTGTGAGAAAATATTCCGTGTTATTTGAATTCTGCAAAACGTGACTGATTGTATAGTATGCTGTATTACTTACGTGAGTAACTGTCACCCTGTTAGTTCACGTTATGAAATCGAGAACACGGCGTTTATCAGATACTCGGCCACTTCCTTTCTGAATATTTATTCTACCCGAGGTATGTTTGAGTGACATTGTGTGCGCGGTGTGCAGAATTTTGAACGTAATGACAGGTGGCGTACTTCGATTACCACTGTGCTTAGAACGACTAATACACAAACGCGGAGGTACATCTATGATACTGCACAACCCAAAGCCATGATCTGTGCGCACTGATAACAAGAGGATGATTCTGCAACGCTGAATTATTGTTTGTTGTTCATAGTAACTTTTGACTAGATATCCACATGCACGAATCCGCATCGTCTTCAGAATTTGTCCGAAGTCATGAGTTTATTTTCTTCAAGAATCAAGACGCTTTAAAATGTTTTTATTCTAACCGTTAGTATGGTATCCGGAATTACATACCTGAATAACTTTCTCCTTCTTATTCTTAAGTCAGGAAATGGTAACCCACACATTTATCTACTGTTACTTCACTTCTTTCCTAAATACTTCTTCCGCAGTGGGTTTGTTTGACGACTGATACACCACACTGTCTTTACTGCTTTCTCTCCGAAGGGAACAGATAAGCTCCCCACAGAACGTGCTTTCTCGTCAGTTACACAGGCCAGTATCTACTGCATGGGGCTGTTGAAACAGCACACACGTGAATATTGTAGACAGTTTGTGTTAGGTTCAGTGACCTGGCAAGTAAATAAATACTGAGACAATCTCGGCTTAAGTTTAAAAACTTGGGCCAGTACACTACCGCTTATCCGTG
Source organism: Coptotermes formosanus (assembly GCA_013340265.1). NCBI lineage: Eukaryota > Metazoa > Arthropoda > Insecta > Blattodea > Rhinotermitidae > Coptotermes > Coptotermes formosanus. Next base: position 194,874 of record BLKM01000738.1, on the reverse strand, counting down.
ATATATATTGCCTGTCTCAGGTAGTGTTTCAGGGTTTATCCTATTTTGGTTGGGATACAGGCATAGGTTTTCAGTTTGTGAGGTCGTGACGTACGATCTTCTATCGTTAGCCCTTGGGAAAATGTAGAGGGAATGTGACTTAAACGAGTCTGGCCCGCATTGCTTAGAGTCGCAAAGCTGATACCCAAAGTGTGCCGATTCGTGGGCTTCGTATAATAATTGCTTAGAGAGTCACAAAGCTGATATCCGAAGTGTACCGATTCGTGGGCTTCGTATAATAATTGCTTAGAGAGTCGCAAAGCTGATAGCCGAAGTGTACCGATTCGTGGGCTTCGTATAATAATTGCTTAGAGAGTCGCAAAGCTGATACCCGAAGTGTACCGATTCGTGGGCTTCGTATGATACGACAGCATTTATTTCTCTAAACTTCAAGGCGAGTGACATAGTCCTTCATGCAAACTGTCTGAAGACTGGGATATTTTGTACTGGACTGTTCTGTATAACTTGTCTCAAATACAAGAAAATTACAGCACACGTGATTGCTTGACATTTTAGGGCCTCTAGCGCTGTTTCAATTAGTTTAATGGCTAGACCCCTGTGCGATACTGGATGATAATGGAGTTCTTCATGGTTTTACCAAGTGTCAGGGACGTAGTCTGCGTATAGCCCATGAGGCCGTCGCAACAAATTATTATTTCTGCACTAGCTGAACAATACTTGGCCGAATTGGAGATTTAAATAACAGCTTTATTTGAAGACCGGGTGTGTTTGTGACAACTTTTCATAAAGTTGCAGTGTACCGCATGGGTACGACAGGGCTCATCCTTAGCGTCCTAAAAACCATAGCTAGGCCGCTGCCAAATTCCTTCAAACACCTTCAAGTGGCTTGCCGTCGTATGCCTCCATATACTGTATTTGTGTGTTCATAATGTATGATCTTATTATTTTTTTTTGTCTTTACTCTGCGGTATCTACAGCAGTTGAAAGGCAGTCCTATCCAATTGACATAATACCAGACTCCTCCTATGAAACGGCTGAAACTGATCAAGGAAGAGGTGGGCAATGCATCAGGCTAATGCGCATGGGGGAATGAGAAATACAAATAAACATTTCGTTGTGTAATATCAAGAAGAGGGAAGTTGAAAGAGGTAATTGTGTGTGCGGAATTTACAGTGAGCGTTAGGCGTGGATTACACGGGGCTGCTTTATACGTTGCTCGCCAGCGAGTTCACTAGCAGCTTTTAAACTCACCTTGTGTAATTTTAAAAGCGAGTAAACTCGCTGGCTAGTAAATCCGAGCGAATGAAGTTGAAATCATTTCAACTTTGCTCGCCACTCACTTGCCAGTTTACTGTCCCGCTAGCAAACTCGCCCAGTGTAGACGTCGAGTAAGTAGCCTGTGATGAACCACGAAAACTCTGCGGTTCATCTCTGACATGTCGAAAAGAGAAATAAAGGGCTGACTGCCCAGCGTTTTTATTCTTACGTATAATAGGCGTGGTTAGTTTACTCGCTATCTTCTCACTAGCTGGTGAGTGAACTCGCTGGCGTGTAGCATGTAAAGTAGCCCCGTGTAATCTCCGCCGATTAGAGAAACCGAGTTTAAACTTTCGGGTTCCAAACAAGTACTGAATTAAGATCAGCAACTGCGTAAAAGCCTGTACCGTGTTAGTAACGAGCATAAAAGGGATCTGAGAAGGCTGTTGCATGGTGCTGTCAGTCGAACGGGAAGCAGGAAGGCTCCTATGACAAAGCCTCAAGGCTACTCGTCTGCTGATTAGGCGAATGTCAACTGTCGAATTTTTTTTTTAAATGGCCACTGTGTCAGGCTGCTGTGTTTCACGTGTCAGTCTGAACCGTCACGACGCATCGGAAGCCGTACAGATTTTCCAGCTTCCGCAGTTGCCCAGCGGGATTACTGATGGAGTGACTTGGGTCTTATTACAGTCGCTGAGCGAGACGGTACGTACGGCGCAGGAGTGACACTAGAATATCTCTCGGAAACTTCATCTCTTCGTGAAACTCTTTTTTCTCATATAGAATTGTAAAACTATAGGCCAATACGTTATTCGGCTGGGATATCATTAACGGTAGTGTTTAGGCTACAGGCTGAACGTCCTAGGAATCCTTCGGTCTTCGAGGGGAACGTAAGAAATCCTTCTCTTTTCCAAAGGACCTCGACCGGTTATGGGGCCCACACAGCCTTCTTTTCAATGGGAATTGCGAGCTCATTCCCCGGGGGTAAAGCGGCCGGGTTGTGAGGCTCACCACTTCGTCTACTGTGCGTTACTCAGGAGTAAAGTTTTGGCCTTGAGAACCTGGATGGTGGCCCCATTTTTTACGGCGAAGCTTGCAGAGATAACATATAGATCCTGTCATTTGACTTTCCACTGGTTGCCGTTTCTCGGGTGTTGAGTTTATAACAAGCCTAGAGTGAAATCTGTGCACAGCTCCAACAAGCTAGCACAACAGAAAATTCGCCCTCACAAGACACAACTGCACGTCCGTCCATTGTATTTTTAACTGCAGTGCATACGTTACTGGTCATAAAAACCGAACGGTCTGACTTCCCAATACGAAACCACTACCAATGTCAAAGTAGTACTTTACGTAACGGTGAGTAGTACAAAGGTTGGTAATTACCAAGGTACATGGGGAAATGGAGTTATGCGTATAGCCCCATTTCCCCCTGGACCTTCGTAGCATCCCCAGGGCACATTTGCTGTCACCGTTTATTCCACTGCCTAGGGCGTATCCAGGCCGTGCATTTAAACGAGGTGACCACCCAGTTTTTATCTTTTGGGGGGGGGGGGGCGGCAAGTTGTAAGTTTTTTTTTTGGTTGCAGGAACTAA
>BLKM01000738.1:12126-191921 GCA_013340265.1 Coptotermes formosanus | reverse complement strand
CCCCCCCCCCCCCCCCCCCCCCCCCCCCCCCCCCCCCCCTCCCCGCGAGGGCGCCCCCCCCCCGACCCTGAAGCTAGATGCAATTTATGTTTGACTTCAAAAATTATGTTAGGAAAGTCATGTAAGTAAAACATAACGCTGTTTGCAACTGCATTTATATACATACAAATATAACTGCATCTTCCACGACTCAGTGTCCCAGCTTCGTGTTTTTTTTTATTGTATTAATTTATTTTTCAAAATTCTAATGTGCTAGTCATCAGCCGAGTTCAATGGCTGATTGTGGCTGAATGGGAAATCACGTAAATCTTTTCTTGTCATATCCTCAAAATATTTTTTTAAATTTCAGTTTCGGGGGCTGCAGCCCGGCAGCCTGATTTAAATCCACATTTGATCCGTCTGTAGCTGTATAACGGCGGACTGCGGCGTGGGGAGAGGCCGAGTGCCATAATGGGTATTGTCTTTGTGGTTCAGGAAGATCCCAACATCACAGATAGTGGAAAAATTTTTCCGGTGACGGCAGTCGGTACTGGAACTGGGTTAAGCGCTGCCTGGCCGAGGAATCGGGTTTGATTTCTGGCATGACCAATAGCTTTAGTTTCTCTGAACGTTTCACATTCACTCCGGGGCCCAATGAAAAGCGGGGGCTCATTCGCCGGGAGTAAAAGGGACGTGGTGTGAAGCTGGCCACTCACGTCCATCTTCTGTCGATGTTAATGCATGGAGCTATGCATCTACGTCTTATTCCTTTTTGGAATGATGCTTCATAAACGCTGGGACTTACCTTCTAACCTGCTGAAGCCGACCACTGCCATTTAGTAACGAGGTCGAGAATGCACGAAGCTGTACCCCCAAACAACACATACGTTTTCATAGGACGATCCCAAATGTTAATGACTGTGTTGCGGGCTTGACTATTTGGAGTTCGTATCTAGGCGGGGGTAGGAGATTTTTAACTTCTCCAAAACGTTTGCGTCGGCTTTGGGTGCTGGGGGCTGTACCGGGGGTAAAACAGCCGAAACGTGAGGCTGACCCCACTCGTCTGCATCCAGCGTTGAGCTTAAGAATGAGCAGAGCTATATCTCTACTTCTGTATGCCTTTATGGCGTATGTGACGGGCATCTGTACCATATTTGGCCATAGTGCACGTAACTTTTAACGTGACCCTGATGATTATGTTTAAGATGGAAATCTGTAGGAGAAAAGTGTAATATAAATGGGTATGACATTTACGTAGGTGTACTGTGATGGTAAAAATGCGCTTTCATTAGGATCTTGTGTGCGGTGTGAAACTTGACTGCTGCATAGTGCAGATCTCTAATTGAACCCATAAAAGACATGGCGCCACAATGTCTGTAATGTGGCTATGGCAGTGAAAGATGACCTAATGTTTTGTTCTTCATTGTGTACTGAGATACTGAACTGGCATGTCTAGCAAAGTCTTTATCATGTTTATCTTCTGTAGTTAATTCATATTTTAATAGCTAATGGCAATCAATGTCAGTATTTAACATGGATGTTATCTCTTAAATGTGCTCGTCTGAGTGGTAAGCAGCCAAGCATGGAATCACTCCCGCGTTCGCTGTACCGTAAACAGCACGCGACCAGAAGCGCCCGACTGTTAGGCATCCCGCGTTGCTTACACAACATACCGTTACGATTTCCCACACGTATGACGTAACGTCACTGATACTGCCAGGGTGTTACAAACTGTGTAAGGCAGCAGACGGCCGCTGACGTTGCTTACAGTAGCTGTATTCAGTGGCGTATATTTCGGGCGCCATTGCAAATCTTACCGGCGGGGGGTGTTGTTCCCATGAGGTACATGGCCAATTCTTAGGCGCGTTCGCAAAGTTGCGAAAAGCAACTGTTAGCTTAGTCGTGTGTGTGTGTGTGTGTGTGTGTGTGTGTGTGTGTCCGTCCGTCCGTCCGTCCGTCCCCGCATGGAACAACTCGGCTCCCGCTGGACGGATTTTTATGAAATTTGGTATTTGAGTCTAGAAAATTCAAGTTTCATTAAAGTGTTACCAATAATAACGCGTACTTTACATGAAGACCTGTGTACATTTATGATAATACCTCGATGAATTCTTCTTTGAATGAAAAACGTTTTTCACAAAAGCTGTAGAGAAAATCAAAACACATTTTATGTTCAATACTTTTTTTTTCCGAAAATCGTGTCGTTTAAGAGATAACGTGGACAAACATGGTACAGCTGGACAGGCCACAGGTGACAATTTGCATGTCGAATGACTTAAGACAAGAATACACACACTCATACATACTATTTCATAATTATTTCTTTTCCACGGCTGAAGTTGTTACGCGAACGCGCCTCAATTTTGCGTTACACGTACTTTGCCTCTCCTGTTATAAAACCGACAGAAACAGACTTTGTTTTGGAATGAAGCTGTTTATTTAAATATCTTTTCTTGTCGGGGTAAAAACTCGTATCTTACACCCAATTAAGTCTTAAAATTTTCAATTGCTGTTCGTTAAGTTTGTAATAACTAAATTTATTTTTCATGAAATGTGAAGATTCTTAACACTTGCGTTCGGTAAAGGAAGGACGAATGTGACCATAACGTGCTTGAGTGGTATTGCTGCCTGGAGTTAACTGTATGCTTCGCTCCTTGAAAGTGTGGCCACCTTTTAACAAAAGCTTGCCCACCCTGGGTTTATAGGTATGCGGTAACTCTCAGACCATGCAAAGCATCTTATGTCATGTTAGTGAAGTCTGCCTATAACCGAATCGTAAGGGACAGGAATTTTTTCCGTTGCAGGCAGATTCCGTTTCGTACAGGTACTTAAGTTTGGCGAAGCAGTCTGCTACAGTGTCGTGAGAAACATCGCCAACTTCACCAAAGACGTCGTTAAACAATTTGATGTCTGTCTGTGAATCGTTCTAGTCATTGATTGGATGCCCGAAATTCAATGTTGCCCAGCTTCTTAGTCACTTATTTTGCATGTTTCTTTACCGTTGCTTCAGATACTGAATGGTTCTAGCCCTCGCACTTAAAAAACACTCCCACACAATCTCATCCTTGTATTCATTTCCCGTTTTCCTTAGTTTCCGCTTTAGCGGTATTACAAATTAGCGACAGGTTTCTTATTTCCGACTTAGCCTTTAATATGGTCACACACTTCATGTTTTCTCAACGTTAAAGCGTGCTGCAATTTTTTACTACAAACTTTGCCATTTGCTTCAGTCACTTTTGCTTTAGCGCCGACATAAAGCACCACTTTCCTTTGGAGGCCGTGGCTGCAACGAAATTAAAAATCAAAACCCTTTGGATATTTTACCTTAAATGGCATTGGTGTCCTCAGGCTTGTTCAAACTTCTGCATGGTGCGAGCAACTTCAGAAAAATTTGGCCTGCACGCGGACAACATGAAATTCAAGACACGGTATGAAGATTGAAGGATAATTTTATCTGTGCGTTTTTCTTTACATCATGTGCAGTAAAAATACAGTCGAACCCGGTTATAACCGACATCGGTTTATGCGACACCTCGTATGTAACGTCAGATATTCTGTGGTACAAATTAATTCCTCACTGTTAACGATAACGTTATACTCCTTGGTTATAACAGGACTCGTTTATAACGACACAAAATGTTCAGTTCCTTTCATGACGTTATAACCGAGTTCGACTGTATAAGCTACTGATGATAATAGTAAACATTTATAAAAAGTGCAGCTCACTACATAGGCTAGGATGTCGCTATTTGTAGCACATTTTAACAGAATTCGTGATGTCTGTATAAGTTTTCAAAATTGCTTCGGCGTTCTATCTCGACTTTGCCTGGTAAAGGTTTAAACGACGTTTTCTCATTCCATATGTCTCCGCGGGCAGCCTAACGCTGTGTCGGTTGCCCGCGATCTACGGGTTGAGCGGGTCTGGACGTCCTTTTCTCTTGTGGTCACACCTTTCGACAGCAAGTCTAATTATGTTATTTGGGCTGATGCTTGTAAACATTTAAGGCGGCCGTTCTTAACCTGGGGCCCACGGACCCCAAAATTTCAGGGGATCCGTGAACTTGGGTGGGGGGAAAAATTACACCTTTGTTGTAACTAATCTACAACTGAAATTTAAATTTTCATTCAGTAATTATGATAGGCAACAAAGTAATTTGTGGCCTTTTAAAGTCCAAAAATGTTTGTTAGCTTCAATAAATCTCACTATCTAAAATTCTTGTAGTCTAGGAGAGGAAAGCAGAATACTTTTGCCTTCGCACTGAAATGTCTTTTTTTTAAATGGCGTGTAATTTCAACTTGTCTATCCTTTTAAGTTTATTTATTGTCTTGTTATTAATCTAATGGATTGATAAAGAAGCACGTATATTACATATTTGTTACTTCTTAATATTTTGAAAACTATTTGAGCAAAATTGGTTCCTTTGTATTGCCATCTATAACATAGATTGTATAGATTGTAATACACATATCTAGATTATGTTGCTATGTATTTTTTTGCATTTAATTACGTTTTTCTGAAAAGGAGTCCGTAGGTTTCACCAGACGTTCAAAGAGGTCCATGGCATGAAAAAGGTTAAAAACCCTTGATTTAAGGGATGCCGCTATTTGGGATGTGGTGAAGGAGTGTGTGCATGTAACCACTACACACAAAAAAGTTGCTACCTACTCTGAAGGGGTATTTAGCTCTTTTCCAGTGAATCAGTGTGGTTCTGCACTGCTGATATACATCGTTCCATGTACTGACGTGTTCAGCCCCCAAACTTAGGCAGCATTTGGTCCAAAGCCTCCCCCCACTCTGCTTCTGACGTAGCTACACGTTCTAAAGATGACGGTATCTCTCATTGCTGATAAACAGTAGACATTGGAAGGGCACGGTCAAGCAGAAAGTACAGTAAGGAGCACAATTAAATGAAAACGTGGACTATTTTCAGCAGACTCGCGTAATTCCCGTTTCCGCGTCAGTTTCCGTTCCTGAAAGGTGGTTTTATGTCACTTACATTAGATCCTCGGTGGTTTTATAACACTTCTTACACTGGATCTTCCGGACTGTAAAGGCTTTCCGCTACGTTGAAATTTTGGTTGTTTCCAGGTTCCGGATAAGGTAGTTTCACTGTGATTTCAGGCTTGCGTCGCGATGTTGGTAAAATATGAGCTCTTCTGGGACATTGCGCAGCGTCAAGTGGTAATCCTTTACCACGGTGTGTGTGTGCGCGCGCGCGCGCGTGCGTGCGTTTGTGTGCCAGGTTCCACGATGTCTGCAGTACTGAGTTCTATCAAAGTTTGTTTTGGCCGGAACTGTTTTCGTGCAGGAACTGAAGAGCAGGATGGATGTAGAAAATCGGAAGTGGCGTCTTGAGTATTGCTACGATCTGAACAAACTGGTCAGACGTTTCTTCCTGTCCTCCCGCGATACGGTACCCCTCCTGTTAATATTGGAAATTAAACCACTGAAGACGTGTGCCTCAGCCTATTGTCATAAAATTCCTTGCAGATGCCGAGCTGCCTGTCCTGATAAATGAAGCCAGATTTGTGGCAAGTCTGTGCTCACTGACTGACGCCAAAGGTCACAGCCGAAGGGGGGGGGGGGAGTAGATGCTGAAGCACCAGTTTCAATTCCCAGGGAATGACAAACATGTTATATGAAGAGATTAAATTAGGTTCGCGAAAAGTACGTCGTAGCTCACCTCTGCACGCCTTGTTGCTGGGAACGCACGGCCAGGTTGAACACCAACACTCGGAATTGCTCCCATGCTGTGTGCGAGTTCGTATGATCCTCACAATAAACAGCGATTTGACTATACAGCGTTCAACATTTATCACCTTTAATTGAAGAACACCATGTTCCCTGTAAGGTATTAACTCAAAACTTTCAAATCGCCAGCATCTCACGGCGGATGCCGGTTTCGATTCCAGGTAAGTTCATGTGATTTGTGGCGGATAAAGTGGCATTGAGCTAGGTTTTTCTCCGAGTACTTGAGTTTTATCTAATCAGTATCATTCCAGCAGTGCTCCATATCTGTTTTGATCTCAATACTACTGTCATAAGAAGGGAGAAGCGGGCGAGGCCTTGGTAGTTTCAAACAAAACAGTGCACTTCCCCATGTGGGGGAGCTTTGGATAGGAAAGTAATTTCGCACTCTTTTTATCACAGTTAAGTTGTAACGAGCGCTAAACAGAACTATTTATTGAACAAATTATTTTATTGTCACGAGTATGACAGCTATATTTTTCGGTTTGCTCCTCTTTAAGCCATCATAACGCCGCAGTAGAAATTACATAGTGATCAGAACCACTTAATGCTATTTGTGTTAGTTTAACATGGTAACTGATTTCTCAATTTTAAATTTATATCGTGTTTTCTTCAAATGGTCGGATATTCGAGTATTATTACACTTTTCAGATTATGAACTTGCCATAATTTGAGATGGCAAAGTCCTAATTGTTCATGATGGCGTGCGAATGCAGCTACTTAAAATTTCAATCACGGGTGGACCTTTTTTGTCGTCTTGCTTGGGGGCCAATTAAGTAGACGGAATTCCGATGTGAAAAGAACAGTGTCGTGTAGTAGAAGGCCGTGTTTCATCATCCAGAAATTGATCTGTATTAACGTGTCGCTGTCATATCTGCACTCTTCTGGGGTATTACGGAGCGTCGAATGGCAATTGTTTGAAGATGTAAGGATAAAGGTAAAGGATTACCATTCGACGCTACGTAATACCCCAGAAGAGTGCAGATCTCATCAACAGCGCGGCGGAAACCTGAAATCACGGATGTTACCTTCAGGTTATATTGCTTTTAATAGCATTCCTTGGAAGAATGAGCAAACTAGCTAACTTATTTTTTGTAAGCGGAGTGCGCCAGGGCCTGTGATTTTTTCCGGCATTGTGATGTAAGAAAGGACCTAACTAATGATAGGTGATGTTCTGTTGTAGATTATCTGTTATAGTAAGAGAAGGGGTCAAGAATTAAAAGTTAAATAAAACGATACCAACAAACGCACCGTTACTAGTTAACAGTGCGTTTGTTGGTATAGTTTGTAATTGATTGTAATCATGCACGGTATGAATAATATAACGTTTACTAATGACAAACAGGCGAAGGAGGTCAATCTGTATAAGAATGTTAAAACAAAGATACACAACACGAATGCTGCCAATTTGGTATAATACAACGTGTAAGCAGTTACAGCTGACGCCTGCGTACTAACAAATAACAGTGCATTTGCTTGTATAGTTTGTATTTGATTTTAACTATCAGGGCTGTGGAGTCGGAGTCGGTAAAAATGTACCGACTCCGACTTCAGTCTAAAATCTTAACTAGATATTCCAACTCCAGAGCCCTGATAGCTACACTAACCATTAGCCTTATACTTAAATACGGGTTATAAGTCAAAAAAGTAGCCTGATGATTCACGTGGTGGCGATGAAATGTCTTACAGGTTTACCATTATTAATACATATTGAGGTTTTATGAAGGAGTCGGAGTTTTAAAAGTCGAGGAATCTGAGTCGGAGTGGGAAGTTTTAAAAATCGAGGGGTCGGAGTCGGAGCTTTTGTGTACCGACTCCACAGCCCTGGTAACTACGCACAGTATGAATAATATAAAATTAACAGTTACTTGGTGCAAGTGTCATGTGTACTTACTTACAAGAAGTCTTGAGTCTTATATTTGTTTCCGTGTGTTTTTAGGTGGATTAACGGTAACTACTGATAATGCGCATTATGGCGTGGAAGGTTGTAGGGGAAAGGCAGCTTCAGATATACCTTTTCGCCTTGTACTACGATATGGTGTTAGAGGAGACAGTACGTTTATGTACGTTATCGGCTCTTAGTCTTCAGAAAGTTGAACATAGCGATGTTTGTGGTTCCTACAGCTGTAGTGCTGAAGATTCGGGGCCGTGATAGCTCAGACGGGGTAGCGAGTCGGTGTACCGTCCGGACTTCGAGCCCGGTAGGAGCAAGATACCCGTTTAGAACGGCCGTTAGGCCATCCAGTCTCCAGTCCAGCGGGTTCCGGGGGCTAGTCCCATGGGTAAGGCGGACAAAACGTGACTTTGACCACCCGCCCCGTCTAGCGCCGAAATTAGGGCAGAATAGAGCCAGAAGTTGCAAAATGGATGTCGTAAATTAAACAAATTGAGTTCTGCGGTCAGAAATTTTTAAATTATTGGGGAAAATGAAAGGAAATTTAACAAATTCTGAGATCTGTGATCGTCTGGGATATTACGCAGCGTCAATTGGTAATATTTCACCGATGTTTCTGTAGAACGTATCGGTCCCAACTTGAAGGGCCAAGAGTCCAAGATGGGACCAATACGTTGTACCAAAACGCTGGTAAACAGTTACAGCACGACACTGCATAATATCCCAGAAGAGCGGAAGCCTGAAGTCACGGTTTAAAAAATCTGTTTTTTTTTAATTCGTAATTTCTGTCAGGGGCAGGCACTCTTGTTAGTGGCCCTGGTCGTCAAAAAACCTAACTGTGCCTCTGAGTATAGCTATACCCCTACTCGCTGCTATGCATTTGTAGCATGTTGTACGAAGGAATGTAGCTTTTCACTGCCGAAGATTCAAGTCTTGTGGATTGTTCCGCCTTGGTGATTGGCAGCTGCCGACGTTTCGAAGGAACGTACTCTTAATATTCGGTTTAAAAAGCGTTGCCCATTCCGCCCCCCCCCCCCCACAATTTCCCTCACTGGTTACAGCAGGCATAAATCAAACCTTAATAAGAATGTCATTTGCTTAGAGCTCTGTTCGTGAAAAGACGATAACCCGCCGACCTTGTGGCACAGGAGGGATACAAACAGTGCAGTATGTACAGTTTAGTAATGTTGAAAAGGAAAATAAGGAAGAACATAAATTTTATTTTGTTTGCTTTTTAGATCTCCCAGTGAAGGCTCGACGGCTGACAGTTCTTTGAAACCAGTGTTCGCGATGTGTCCAAACGACAACAGTGCCTGCACCAAGCCCTTGTTGCCAAGAAGGTAAGCACAGTAAGAGTACAGAAATAGTAACTTATGACACTAATAGAAGTGGATGGAAACTGTAGGGGTGTGTGGGTAGTCGATCTGGAAGTGAGGGGAAAAGCAGAACAGGTGGATTCGTTCTTTAGTCACATTCTGTCCCATTTTGATGCCAAGAGTTGTGTCAGCTAGTCAATAAAATTGTATCGCACCGTTGTGAGCTCCGCACTTAATTTGGAGGATCTCATTTCTAACCGTTTTTGTAAATTCACTAATTAATAAAGACATTTAAAACGTGCATATTTTAGTGTATATTTTGCTAACCGGTTAACTGAATTTTGGGTCAGTCTGTATTGCTAAAACACGTGTGTGTCTCTTTTTGTCAGCAAATTGATGAAGGGTAATGAGGGTAGCAAAGGGTGCCTAACCATGTCATAGGCGTAACCTATGGTGAGAGTGGAGGTAAGACTCCAGGCATTCTTGACTTCAGTATTAGAACGAAGGTGAATAGCCAGCTTCACTTTTCTCCAGAGAAACTGCTCAGGTTAGACGAAGTGGCCAAGCCAGTGTGGACTTGATGACTGAGGTCTCTCTCTGTAGTGTTAAGTGGCAGCTTATTGAAGTCAAGTTATCGCGGACACGCCCGAATAGAACAAACCTGTAATACTTTACGGAGACGGTGAGACTAGAAGCGAAGTATTCGCGCGAATCACGTGACGTTCCAATTTGATTTTTTCCTCGCGTGAATGAACACTTTTTTAAATTTATGCAGCGATTTCTTCATTGTAATGAACTGTTAATGTATCAGGTGTCATCCGGTAATACTTGTAAAAATTCTCGGGCTGCCAGGACAACTGTTCAAAGAGTTTTGAGTATCCACTTTTATTGCGTTGAAATGAAGCATTCATACACTAGTCTCTATTGTTTCTCCCAAAATAAAATACAGTCGAACTCTGTTACAAAGTCGTGAAAGGGACTGGGTATTTTGTGTCTTTATAAACGATTGTTGTTATAAGCGAGGCGTATAATGTGGTTAACAGTGACGAATTAATTGGTACCACAGAATATCTGAAGCTGTAGACGAGGTGTCGCTTAAACCGATGTAATTATAACCGGGTTGGACTGTATCTCAAAAAAAAAAACCCCTCCAAGGTGGGATCCGTGACGACACTAGAAGCACCTTTGTCTTCCGTATTCGCGCGATGTAGCGCAAACCAAGCATCACCTACTTCACCCCTTTCATACGTGCGAGATATTTTGTGATATTTGTAAAGTTTCTTTAGGGTAAATTACTGGATTTTTCAGAGCACGTGTGTTGACTTTCATTTATCATAAACTTCTTGCCTGTTAAATCAAAGTTCAGTTTGCACTAGGGTAACGCTTGAATTGTGCCCTCGTCCGTTCAGTTCTGCAGGTGCTAATGTTCTGAGCAAAGAGAAGACAAATCAGGAATTATCATAAGATAGGAGGTTGAATTGCAGAGGTCGCCAGTCCTGTTTGCTGTTTTGAAGAATGTTTATCTTGGTTTCCTTCAGCCTCTTCATGCAAATCACGGCCAGTACTGTCAAACACACCTACCTAATTGCAAATCAGTACTGGTATGTTATTTGGTCACGTTTGATGATATAGTGGATGATTCAGGAGGGAAGGTGAATATTTTGGGCGGTGATAATATCGGTGATTGTGAGAAAAAAATTCATATGAACATGTGTCGAATTCTGAATAGGTGCTGAGGTGGAGCTGTTTGATCTATTGATCTCCAGATCTACCTCGTTAGATTTTTGTTTGTGGGGTTGGATTAAGAGCAAAGTTTATAAAAGAAAGGTGGATACACGAGATGAATTGCGCACTTCCTTTTTGGATGCTGCTGCCAGTATAAAGAAACGTGAAGATCAACTCAGATCAACAACACGCGATCTTCGCGCAGGAGTTGCCAAGTGCATTGAGGTTGACGGTGGGATTTTGGAACATTTATTGTGAACTCTAACAAGTCTTTCATGTAAGCATTGAATTAAAATTAAAATAAAATAACACTAAGTAATTTCTCATTCCTTATTACCCTTGACAATGGTTTTGTGTTTGTAGATTCAAACAGCTCTATCTCGGTAACCATTTGAATTAGATACATGTTCATATGTACATACTTTTTTCTCACAATGAGCAGTGCTAGCATCTCCCAGAATACTGACCTTTCCTCCCGAACCACCCTGCGTAACTTCTGAAAATTAAATAACGTAGCCAACGCATTAACATGTACCATCCAACCCACGTTAGCATCAACATGGTGAACCCACCAACACACATATTTTGGAGTACGTAAACTCCACCTGAAAGTCCGTCTTGTTTTTCTGGCTTAACAGAGTGAAGAATACTGTAGATTGGGATATGACACCGTGCAGTCTGGCAGAAAGTGAACGTTTCGCCTAGTCTAAAGATGGAGCATAAGGTTCTTGCAAAATGTTTGGAGGTTTCTACCAGATTAGTCAGTGTCATATTACAGAAGATGGCATTCTTCACAGTAACTGCTGTGAGAACTTCAGAGCTCACATTTATGTAGGTATGTTGCTAAGGAACGCCCCTTCCTGCTGACTTGCTATTCATGGTGGTAGTGGCTTTGACCAATGACGTGCCCCCTCGTACTCTGTAATTTTTATAGAGTAATGCGTGTGTTCTGTCTGCTCAGGTGGGACTCTCTGTTTGACAGTGAGGCAGGCAGTGATGTCGTCTTTATTGTGGGACCTGAACAGTGGCGTTTCCCTGGTAATAGGGCTGTACTGGCAGATGCTAATTCAGTATTTCGGGCAATGTTGCATGGTCCATTGGCCTCTGTGGAAACCACCATTCCCATTGAGGATGTTGATGGTCGAGCCTTTGACAATCTCCTGCGGTAAGTAATAAACATACATTTCTGTAATCAGTAGTGTATTGTAGTGTAGTGTAGTGTAGTATTGGATGTTCAAAACAAGTAGCAGTTGTTAGGTACTGAGAAGCAGGGATTCTCAGATATGAAGGAAGAATGCTAAGCATTTGACTGCAACATTTGACAGTGCATTGATTTGGCAGGTTGATATAAAATGAATGTTACACAAATTTAACAACAAAGAATATGCTTGTGATGTTTGAGAGTCTTACAGGAGTGTTGATGGAGATTCAAATCGTCTGGGGTATTACACCATGTCAGCTGGTAAACAGTTACCGACGTCACTAATGTGCATCTTCCGGGTCTGTCAGTCTGTGAAGAGTAGGCATGCCAAAATACATGGGTATATTTTGTAGGTGGGGACGACTGAGTTAGTGAGCCAGTGGGATAGCATAATATAGCATAGCGTAGCATAGCACAGCACAACATAGCATAGCATAGTATATCATCACTGTTGCCACTGGCTTACTATCCCAATCGTCTGTATCCATGCAATATATTCATATTTTCCAGTGAAGCTATTCTTTGGGACTGATGGACCATCAAGATGGATGCAGCACACTGCTCCTTGGCTACTGTTTACCAGTCAACATGGCATAATGTCCCAGAAGATCGCACTGTTCAAGAACATGCAAATTCAGTAGTTAGTGCCACATGTTGCATGTCTGGACAGCAGTTGTGACTACATGTTCATTTTATAGGTTTCTAATTGGAGAAGGTATGCCATTTTCTGGTTTCATTAGAAAGTTCACTTTTCAACATATCTTTAAGACACTAAAAGGAAATTTATATCCAGAGGAGAGCTGGTAATAGGGGTAGGTGAGGAGGGAGCGGCCTAGGGTGCCAGCAAACAGTGACACAGAGAGGGACAGTTTACAGTACTTTGTGCTATTTACGGCCTACATATTCTGAATGTTATACAATTTATCTGTTTGGGGTAGATATTTACTCCGTGTAAACATTGGTGTTAAAATTGTGTACATGTTTTTACTGGGGGAGGGTGTAATATTCTTCAGGCTTGCCTAGGACAGCACCCATTGCTTTGTTAGGGCTCTGTCCCAACATCTGTTCTGTAGATATTACATTCAAGATTGAGTAAAAATGGGCAGGGGATATTTTTGCTTGTGTGGCAACAAAATATGTATCGGACCATGAACTGTGTTTGGACAATGTATTTTTGGTTCTTTACTGTGCTATAATAACCTTGCTGTAAAAAGCAGTCAGCAGCCGTGAGGAGGAAAACTGGAATTCTGTTCAGTGCAAAGTGTAAGGCAAAATCTGTACTTCCAGAGTAAAAATGTATTTGAATTTAAACTGAAATGAAAATGTGCTTGTTTCATTTAGAATATGTGAAAATAGTTTCATTACTTAGACATACTTCTTGTACCACCACCACCACCACCACCACCACCACCACCACCACCGCCGCCGCCACCGCCACCGCCGCCGCCGCCGCCACTGCTGCTGGGGCTGCTGCTTCTTGCTCGCTCACTTGCCTGCCTGCCTGCCTGCCATACCCACCTGACTCCCTACCCTGCCTGCCAACCAGCCAGCCTATATACCTTCTTGCCTACCTGCCTGCCTGCTTGCTGCATTTAAGTGAATATTAACAGGGTGGTCATGTGGGTGAGGATTAGATGGGTGGGGCATGTGGCTGAAAATGTGGCAGAAGAAAAATGCATATAGGTTCTTTGGTGGGGAAACCTGAAGGAAAGAGACCACTTGGAAGGACTGTGCATAGATGGAAGGGTAGCATTACAGTGGACCTGAAGGAAATTTGATAGAATTGCAAGGCCTGGGTTCATGTGGCTCAGGATGGCACCAGTGGTAACAAAGTTGTTGTGAACACAGAAATGAATCTTCTGGTTCCATAAAATGTGGGGAAATTTGTTACTAGCTGAGGATCTATTAATTTTTGTTAGTTGGCATTACTGAAGTGCAGGTACAACTTGTGTAACAAATGTTTGTCGAACTTGTGTTTCCAGGTACTTGTATAAAGAAGCAGTTCAGTTGCAGTCTGTTCCAACGGCTCTGCACACACTGTATGCTGCTTTTAAGTACCAGTGTGGTGGTCTGGTAAAAATGTGTGTTCTTTATCTCGATTCTAAACTGGATAGCTCGTCAGTACTTGAAGTTTACAGACACCTTCGTGTTTACTGTGACTCTACACTTTCACCACAAACAGCCATTCAGGATGACCATTGTTCATCACAACAGCCATCTCTCAGTCTGTCAGCACCTACTTTGGAACATACTTTTTACAGGGACCATATCCCAACAATCACAGATGGAGGCTGCTATTTTCTGCCCACTAACAGTGAAGCCATCACTGATGCATTGTTATACTGCAATGCACTTAAACATAACTGTCTGCAATATATTGACCTGCATACCAAAGAAGTTTTGGAACAAGAAGAGTTAGAGGAATTGGATTGTGAAGGTCTTAGACTGATCGCTCTGAGGGAGACATTAACTGTACCCTTGGAGAGTGTCCTCTTTGATGCCTTGGTGAGGTGGTGCAACTGCGAATGCAAGAGGAGGAGACTGGAGCTGTCAGCAGAGAACAAACGAGCTGTTCTTGGTGAAGACACTTTGTATGCTGTACGATATTTGCTTATGAGTTCAGAAGAATTCTTGGCAGGTCCAGTGCAAAGTGGACTACTTAACCCTAGTGAGATTAGTGAATTTCTTGGATATATTCTTCATCATCCAGTTCCTGAAAACCCTCGTCTTGCAAAAGTCATTCGTCAAATGCAGACACCAAGAAGTGGGCCTCAAGGGCGACCTGTTCCTCTCAGTCAGAGATCAAATCTTGAAATTTCTGATATAACAATGTCACAGTCAGATGGTTCACAGTCAGGGAACATGAGACTGTGGGGTGGAAAGAAGTGTGGCAAGAAAGATGCAAAGAAGCAAAAGAAGGAAAAGAGCAAAAGCATTTCTCCAGAGAGAGTTGGTCTTGAGGGACAGAAACGGAGTTTTTGTTCTCGCTTTGTAGAATACTTTTTCAGTGCACTGTCATGTTTGTTTGACTGACAGCTTTTATTCTTTATTGTATTACTTAATTTATTCATCTCATAGATGTAAACTTATAAATGTTACTAAAAACGCTTGATGCGGTTATTTTATATATGCTGTGTTGCTATAGTGTGCTTGCATGTCCTCAGTTCTGTGGCCATTAGAAGGATACAGTGTTCACACTATTTTGCATTGGCATTTTGACAGTTATAAAGTACTTTTTAAAAATATGATACTTGAATTTTACTTGAGAGCTTGCAGGATTGATGTGTTGTCATTTTATATGAGTGAACATCTGTACTTACCTTGTTGACCTGCCTATGTTCAGTGTTCACCATCACAGTAGCGTTAAGAGTGTAGACTATTTATCATCATGTTGTGCTGTGATTAATCAATAATTTACAGAAAATGTTGTTATAGAATGGTTAAATTAATCAGTGTTACCATAATTTTTTTGAAAGTGTAAACATTTTATTGTATGTTGAGTAATATTTGTTTGGGACCTGAGGTTGAAAGCTATGAGCAATTGATGGATCTTTAATTGAGATCAGTGCATGATACTCAGTGTGCAGTTTACTAGTTGTCCATTGGAAGATTGGTAAGATGTATTGGTTTGTTACATGGAGACTTGGAGGTACTGAAAGCATAACGTTTATTTTAACTCTTTAAATCTCAGCAGATTCTGTTTTGTAAGGTATAGGTAAAGGTGTCCCTGTGCTTATTTAAGTGCCACACCATGAAAGCATGTGGGAGAGTGAAGGTACAGATCCATACATTTTTAAACTTGGCTCTCAATTGATGTGCGTGATCATGTTCGTGCCCCTACTGCTTTACCCCCAGGAAAATAGCCGTGGTATCCATTTAATAGGGGGGTGGGAGGGCTTCAGAACAGGCCTAGACACTTAAGGGATGAGAAAAATCTGTTGTCCCTGCCAGGACTCAAACCATGCATGATTCCTTGTTTGTCCAACCCATAGCCTAGCCCCTATACCAACTGTTCTATCCTGGCTTGTTTCTTCTTCAACGTTTTAGATATGTGGTGTATTTATGTGTTCCATGTACAATAAAGACTAATTGCTTCCCTACCAAGGGCGCACCTGGCGGGGGGGGTTTGTCCCAGGCTGAAGCCTCCTCCCTCCCCCCAAACCCCAAAACTGAAATTTAATAAACACAGGTGTTGCAGATACTGTGATATGAAAAAGTTTTGCATGATTTCCTCTTCATCTGAAATCAGCCGCTGAAATTGGCTGATGACTAGTACATGAGAATTTTGAAAAATAAATTAATAAAATTAAAAAAACAAGAAGGTAGGACGCTGTGATTGAGTCATGGAACATGTAGTTATATTTGTACGTATATAAATGCAGTTGCAGACAGTGTTACGTTGTACTTACAACATGATTTTTATAACACAATTTTTAAAATCAAACGTAACTTATATATAGCCCCCGGGTCAGCCTCCCTCCAGGAAAAATTCTGGGTGCACCCCTGTTCCCTATACAGCATTAACCAGCTAGTCTTTTTAATTGATACTGTGTGTATTTCTGTGAGGTAGGAGCTGACATTTTTATATGAATTTCACACTTTGTGGGGTTAATGAACAAGTGTTTCTTCTCACTTTACAGTTTCGCTAATGAGTTATACTGCAATACAACCTCAGTACTGAAACTAATCATCTGTGTAGGGGTGTGTACTGGCTGGCGTCTTCAAATTGGGTTGGCAACACTGACTTTAAATTTGAGAATGCTGATACTGTGTGTGGTTACATACACATTTATATATATTTTCTATATATTTCCATACACCTGACAGAATTGTGTAAATGGTAGCATCCAAGAACATAGTTACTGTAAACCATCCACCAACACTGATTGGATTATATGTGGTTTTCCAAAAGCACTGTAGTGGCATAAGAAAAACACCTCTCCTTTTAAAAAGCTAAATGTAGTTTAGCTTTTGTTTATTGTATAAGTGTTTAACCTTGATGCAGCCCTTCTCCCATTGGGTCTGGGTCAGTGTTACTCCAACCAAAAACAAAAGAGTAAAGATTAATGTCTTATGAAAGTACTACTTTTACTGCATGACTTTTAGTGCAATGCCCTGTAGTGACAGTACAGCCCTGGTTGCTGACAGGCCAGTTTATAGGAGATGCAAGCCACCAGTAGTTGAACCAAACCCATTTTTTGCATATAGGGTATATATAACAGTGTAAATATGCAGCTCAAGTGTCATTGCAAAGCAAAATTTCTTCATTCCACGTCTTCAGTGACCCACTTTGTCTCACAAAAGTGCATGTCCATTAATATCACTACTGTTTATTTCTGGTTTCATTCTTTATTGACTTTTCATGACCACATGCTGCTATCCCCATTAATCCTCTACAGTATGAAATTCATCCAACCCAGATTCACCTACTGTGCTGCCTGTGCACTGAGCAAGGGTTTACCATTTCCTTGAGAAATTTGTACTGAATGTGTTATAGTTGCTTGCTTAGCATGGTGAAGTCACCAAGCACTGGTAATTTTAAGGCAGTTCAGTAGCAGGGATAATGTAGTTGGTATAATGACTAGGCTATGGGCTGGATGATCTGGGGTTCAATTCACAACAGGATAAGGGATTTTTCTCTTCTGTAAAAACATCCAGACTGGCTCTGGGGCCCACTTGGTATCCTATTGAATGGGTACCCATGATTTCTTTCCCTGGGGTAAAGCAGCCAAGAGTAGGAGGCCCACCACTTGGCTCTCTCTGGTGTTGAGGGTAAGAATTAGTGAACTGTGCTTCATGATGTGGACAGGGGCAACTTTACCTTTTAACTTTAATGTTGGCAGTTGGGCATATGAGCAACTCCCGTACTGATAAAATATTTTCTGACATGCAGTTTAGCAGTGAAGCCCAAGGTGTTTACTTGCTGTCATGGTAATCTTCCTTAATGTGCGTAGATGGTTGGTTGGTTCATGGCTTTTCTGTATTAAATTTGTTTGCCGTGTAATGTAGCACTTGCACATGTTATAGCTGTATCAGCTTTGCGTTTTTATCTGAAGTTAAAGACTGAAAGCCAATTCCACATTACAAGAAGATCCCAGGATTAAGGTTACACCTTTTTTTTTCAGCTTTGTAGAAGCTTTGATTCTGCCTCTAAGCATTTTGCTAAAAATTTTTGAGAAAACTTTTTAAATTCTGAAGGGGTGGAAGAGCATGTTTTTATATACATTTTAGAAAAAAGATGACAATTGGTATAACAGTTATTTCCTGTGAATATGAATTCTTGTGCTGAAGGATGTAAAGAAAAACTGCAGGCCTGTGGACTAAACATCAGGACTTGTATTTCATGTTGAGTGAGAAACACAGTGTTGTCCTACTTCCAGAACCCTTTTAAAGTCTAATCTTGCATGATTTTTAGGTGTCAGGTGGTGTATTTTCTGTATAATAATTGCTGTTATATGGAAAAATTTTGCAAGCTTCAGTGGAGCAGGGCCATCACTGTTTCAGCCTGTACAGTCTCTTGTCTCATATATTGTGCTTTTCAAGTTGTGGAGTTTTCACACACCAAAAATATAAGAAAAGATACTTGTTGAAGTTTTAAAAGCAAATTGGTTTTTTGAAATAGGGTAGTTTGTTGGTATGTCTGTTTAATAAATCAGGTTATTAGAATACATTGCAACAAGGCTGTTCTTGTCACACTTGTCAGGTGTTTTCAGCATTGTGGTACAGTAGATAGGACTGCAGTTCTAGTTGTGTATTCTACCCTTGAAAGACTATGGATATTGAAGTTCTCCGTATTTTCGGTTGACTGTTGCTTGTATTTCACCATTATATCACCATTGTGTCTTCAGGTCTAGGAGACATGGTTCTCATCTGACCAGCCATCTGGTAGTGGCATCTCAAACTTCAGCACTGATAGTATCAAAGCATACCATTCAGTATGATTCTGGTCCAGTTAAAATCACCCGCCCACTTTCACTAGCTGCTTCCATAATGTTAATAAATTATCTTCTATCTTTCTTCTCACTTACTAGGGCATATAGTGTGAGGTATATCCACACAAAATTCTGTACAGATTCCTTGTGCCTTTCATCCTTGTCATGCCCAGCTCATCACAGCCTCCTAGATTTTTTTAACCTACCAGTATTAGGTGACCTTTATACATCACAAAGTTCCTGATCACGTAATATTTTTTGCTTATGGCTTTGTTTGGATTGTTATTGTACTGTATAAGGAAATCATATGTGAGTTAACATGTTCCAGTAACAGCATTCTTACTGGGACTTAAGTGTCAACATATCACTCATGAAACAGCAATTTGTCGTAACTGACCAATACACAATTTTACAGGAGACAGAGAAACAACTTGACTGTTCCTCAGTAGACCAACACTTACACATGTTATGTTTTTATGAAAACTTAAGGACAAGAAGTTTTTTTTTTGTGGACAGAAGGTGTGTTTGCAACCCAACTGTCTAGTAATGTGGGAATCTCAGTTTGATAAATTGTATGACTTATGACAAATTGCCATTTCATGAATGATATACAGGTTCAGTGATACTGTGTTTCAGAATCCTTGATACTTAGAGTTCGTGGTTCGTAAGTGCAGCAACTACATATTTTCATGGCTAATGATCACGTTTCTTTGTTGAGAAACTTCTTTGTAATCTTAAGACAAACTTTCTTGATACCATCTCTAAATTCATTGCCTGATTTAACATGAGTATTGTACTCTGTGCTGCATGGATCCAACCCTGTATCTTTGCGTGTGTATTTGTGTGATGTTGTCTATGTGTGTGACATTGTTTTGTGGCTGTTGTGTTAGCTGTGGAAGAATGGCCAACGAGAATGTTAATTATTCAGTATGCTGCTGTAAATCACATTTTTCTTACTGTTTGCTTGAGATTGTAAATTAGTAACAAACTGCCTTACAGGATTTGTTTTACATATAAAAAGTTACATGTGTCAAATTATATGGGCATAGAACATGTTTTTAACTTTTAAATGTGGCAACAGAAATACATACTTGAGAACAACTGTTAATTATTTACATCCTCTTGGAGCCTGGATAACATGCATATATCTACATTACTAATGGGCAAAAACCTTAGAAGATCCATCAATGTGCTTAAAATAGACATGAGTGGTATAAATAGTTCAGAAGAGCATGGTGCAGGCACCGTATAAGTTCTGTGACTATGTTGTCACAAATTGTGATACATATTTTATCTCCTGGTGCTTCATAAAAGTATTACTTAAAAATTTCCATGCTTGTAATATTATTGTGGTTGTGTTGTTCGTTGATGTTAAAAATGTTCGTTTTGTAAATCTGTTTGTTGGTTGTCTCCTGCTTGTTTTTTTTACAGTCATTGAACAATCCATTTTATTTGTACCTTCTGTAGCTGCTAATAACTGAAGTTGGGTAGCTGCTAATGAATGTTGTAATGTAGATACAGACAGTCTGAAATCTAGTCACAGTACACTTGCAGTTGCTATGCCAACTGGTACAGGTGTCAGTTGTAATGACCTTGTAATTGCCATAAATTTGTCAAATATACCATTCACAAAGATGACACAAGGATAATAATTTTATTTGGATCATGCCAATTACCTGCATTCATGAAAAATCATCAAGAATACCAAATGAATATATGTTCAGGGTTGGGGGAGTGGGAGATCCTCTTTCCAACATTTTCCAAACCTGGCAGAAATATATTCAAAGCAGAATTTCTGTTCTAAATGCTCAGAGGTACAGAGTGATATTTAGTATGGTATAAGGCTAGTATAGTTTTACAATTGAAATAATGACTAGCAGCCTGGAAAGTCTTGACAGTTCCCATCCCTGCAAGGCCAGCGGTGCTGCACAGTTGAGCTCAGGATAACGTCCATGCCATATGTGGGTAATGCGTTGCTTTATCTCTCCCTTTACTTTTCCCCATGGGTTGAAAACAATAGTGGCCCTAGGCCACCCCATTGTTGACGTTTCAAGATCACACTCAGTTGGACACCACATTTAGTACGACTCCTCTGGATGAGTGACTGGCCCGAAGCAGAGGCCTCTACCTGACAACACACAGCACTCACAAGAGAGATATCCATGCTGTCAGTGGGATTTGAACCCACAGTCCCAGCAAGCAATAGCTGCAGACCCCATGCCTTAGACCACGTGGGGGAATGGAGGAGCGATAAATAGATGGACCATCATATGACAATGATATTATATTTGAGGTTCTGGCAGTGGTGAATGTATTCTCTTTACACAGTAATTTAATGTTCCAGAGCATAATATCTTAAATGATGATGATTTTTAAGAAATATGTATGGTCATCCATTCAACTACTGGGTAATATTTGCATGGTGGTGAAGTTGTCTGATAGTGACGCTGACCACTTGTTTCCATCTAACACAGAGATTAAGAATTTTTGGAACTTTGTATGCACGCATGTTGGGTAAGTACAGGAACAGCTTTATCTTCCATTTGGTATTCTAATAAGCCCACTCTTGCATTTGTGATTTTATAAATTAAAGAGAGCAGATTTTAAGATTTTGCACTATCAGACTTCCTGGATGATTATTAAATTTTTAATTGAATTTATTTAGTTATTTAGATTTGAATGTATTTCCAATTTTTAATTGCTCAGTGATGCAAAACGGATGAAATTAAATTTGTGTGATGGCAGGGGTGGGTTGACCCTGAGACTATATATAAAAATCATGTCAAAAGTGCAACTGTAACATAACATTGTCTGCAACTCGATTACATACATACAAATATAATTACATGTTCCATGACTCACTTGCATAATTTAAATCACGAGGCCTAACCTTTATTTTTCAAAATTCCAGTTTACTAGTCATCGGCCAATTTCAGCTGAAGGGTAAATCATGTAAAACATTTTATATCACTGTGTCTACCAAAGTCTGTGTTTTTTAAATTTTGATTTGTGGGGCTGCAGCCCCAGTCCTTTGGATGCACTCTGGTTGTTTGTCGTGATCTTCAACGTCTTTCATCGTCACTTCTTTATCTTTCATTCTGAATTTCTGACATAATGCTGAAATAAAGGTAGGGCCCCCATCACAAGTGATTTTGTTTGCACAACATTCCATGAATTGAAGTGACAACAAATCTTGCAGCAGTTATGATCTGAAGCCTATTAACTGCATAACTGTAATTTTGTCCTTCTTTTAGCTTCACTTGTTTCCATGCCATTGAAATGTTTCTATTACACAAACAAAACCACTTAATGGACAAATCAACGCAGCAGTTGACATGAACCACAATGGTTCTTGGTGAAGTTTTGTAAGCCTACAGAGTGATGTATAAATTAAATATTGAGACCTTCCTTCCCATGTCAGTAATGTCAAATTTGCAAAGTATTCTTTTCCTAAAATTTTTCAGAATTTTTATTCATTAAACATGATTTTAACTGTGATCCTAATTAAGGTAGGAGAGCCCACTCTCTATGAATTATGTGGCTCGACACATGAAACCTATAATCCACACTTAATCCCTTCTGAGAAAATCGAAGTTTCATGCATGGAAAGCGCTACTCTGAAAAGAATTACAACAGGCTGCTGCCACCGGTACTTCACTGTAGACACTACCTAATATGTTCTGTTTTGAAAGGTGATGGATACCTGGGCAGCCAACACACAGACAGCATCTCAGTGGGTTATGGATTTCATGCACGGAGCCACAGAATTGAAACCTGAGACAAGTTATGCAGAATTTACAAGTAAGATTATAGCAAGTTACTGTTCCAGATCTTTTATTGTATTAATATTGATACACTGCAGCACAAAAATAGAATGTTTTCTGTATTTTATCAAAAAGGACCATGGAATGGATCACTAATCTTTGACATGATGTGAAGTTTGGAGAACCTAATTCGTTTATTACACATGATTCAAATGTTTTCATGGACCAAAGTCTGAAGAGCCCTGCAATTCAGGGTTGATATTGCTGATTACACCATTATGCTAACATTTCACCAAAACATACCGTATGTCTCAGAGGGCGATAAATGGGAGCACAGTGAGTTGATGCTTGTTCCTAATGAAGCATTTCATTAGTCAAATTTGTGTCTGTTCTACTGGTCTTTGGGTACCAGACACTGCTTATGCACTTGATGCAGTGGCGTGTCGTGAATTTTCAGCAAAGGCATGCAACATGCAATCAACATTTGCTTAAGAAATTATATAAATTGTTGTTTTCAAAAGAATTTATACTTATGAACTTCTTCAGTACTGAAATTCTACTTCATAATTCGAGGATATTTAAATGTCCTAATTTTAAACATCCAAAACAAATAAACAAATTTGAAAAATATAATATGATAAACGCATGACTTTATATTAACATTCTAGTGCCAAAGCGAAACAATTTCAATGTTGTACACACCTACCGTAACGCTACTCTTAAACTCCGAGTCCTCTGTACTCAAAATGGGCAACACGCTATGGCGACAGTGTAGTCGTAATTCAACGAAGGACCGGTAGGGGCGTTACGGTCGTCTGTGACAGTTAAAACTATTCTCGCCGAACAGAGTGACAATGCCACCCAGCGGACAGTGGTGACATTGCTAGCTAGGGTGCCTGAATGCAACTTCCAAGTTTCTCTGCAGGCAGACATATCCTGCGCATGCGCCCAGTACCATCAAATTCACGAACATGCGGGTGTCAATGCCGAGAATACAGTAACGCAGCACGTCGGCACTTCGGTGAAATATGCTTGAAGCGCGTGTTTTGTGTACGAATTTAAATTGGACTTGCGCGGTCATTACATATTTTCTATGAAAGAAAAAGTTACAAAGAAAATCTAAGGGCATGCAATGCATGTCTTACATTCATGGAGTTATACGCCACTGACTTGGTGAGGATAATGTGTGTGGAAACGGCACAGTTTGTATGGGTTGGATTGTCGGTTACAAGGGCTGCAAAACAACATTTTACAGGTAAGTTTTCAGTTCTTTTGTTCCATGTTCTGCAACTTTTAAATATATGGAGAAGAAACGAATTCCAGATTCTGAAGCTCAAAGGTGGTTATAAAAGTTGAGGTTTGTCACAGTTTTTGTAAGGTACGGATTTATTATATGATTAAATATCATAATATCATTTGTGATTATCACAAAACTTAACTCACACATTTTTAACCATTCACTTGGCACTGCAGTGTGAATGAATGACTAATTAATGTATACGTACAACTGCTTGTTGTTCAGGTACAGTTTGAGTAGAACAACTGTATGATTCCCCTAAAATATGCATGTGTTTTTCTCAAGGCCAAATCAGAACCAAAAGTAAATGTAACTTCACATATTACATGTTTCAGTTGTGCACTGTATACATGTAACAACAGCTCCATTTAACAATATATCAGCCTACCTTCATACTTATAAAATATTATCAGTGAACACTACCGATGTGAAATATGAAGATAAATATGAAGATAATAAACATAGGAGGGCATATCTAATAGTTCCTGAACTGAGTCTGTAATGACATACATGCATACCAGTACCTTTGTTACTAGCATTGTTGTCCCGTCCCAAGATCATGCAAATGGATTCAGCATTTCCTCAAATGATGGAAGCACATCTGGAATGGATGGCCAGCAAATGTTCCTTAATTTCAGGGACATCCTGGAAATGACACCCTCAAAAGTGCGATTTCATTCCCCGAAACCAGGAAGTCACAAGGGATCAAATCAGGTGAGTGCAGAGGATGTGGGATGACAGCCATATTTCTAGCAGCCAAAAATTCCTGCACTAACAAAGCAGTTAGTGCCGGAACATTGTCACCGTGAATTAACTGGCGTTGGTTCCACCATTATTCTGGAAGTTCTCGGTGGACTTGCCCTGTCAGATGTTGCAAACATCTCGGTATTAATTCTGGTTAACCGCTTGGCCAACAGGAACAAATTCCTGGTGAACAATGCCTTCATAATGTGTAAAGATCATAAATGTGCAGTTTATGTTTGACCTCACTTGCCATGCTTTCTTTCGACGTGTGGAGGATGGGCTCTTCCACTGAGAGCACTGCTGTTTAGTTCCTGCATCCAAACAAAAAACTGAGATCTTGCCGCCCCCCCCCCCCCCGCAGCTTTTCCTATGCAGTTTTACCGAATTTGAAGGAATGCTTAATGCAACTGCTTTGCTCATTCAAATCAGTCATTAGCAAATTACAGATCACACTTAGCACACCCAACAAGAAACAGCGATACTACGGCACTTTGTGGCAGAAAGCTACACGTATGCTAACTGCTGCCGCTCCTGGTCCTAGCGGCAAGTTTTGGGACTTCGGGCTCTGCCTTTGTACAGGCCTACTATTGTCATAAATCGGAAATAATGACATGATACACATTTCTGTATGAAACTGTGATAAACTGGAATTAAAAATATCACATATGTGTATAAAAGTGTTAGACTAACCTGGTGGATAAAATAACATTCGACTCATATTTAAGTACCAAGACATGGTGTAGGTAGGAGAGGAAGTAAACCTCCACACATTCACATCCTTGGCACTGATTGATGATGTGTAGTCAGATTCGTGTAGTCAGATTGGTACCCTGGTTGTTTAGCCTTGCAAAACAATCAGTAGGCCTAGCCTTAGGTAAGAAGCCAGGTGGGCTTGCCTGTACTGGAAATTAAATACCGTCCTTGGGGATGAGTGTGTTGTATAGCTATAATTTGCAACACACCATCATAACACACAAAGCATAAGCCCATTATTTGTTTTATATGAGAGTTCCTACATTTTTCTGCCCCTCCTGATGATCATCAGGGAACAAGGTACATGCAGACATTACAACATATGTAAAGCATTAAAGGTTTAATAATAATTGTTACAGAATGCAGGCCTAGATGTAGTGTGTTTTCATATCAAAGCATTGAGTGCCATGAAGTTTATTTGGGCCTTATGTACCACAAAAGCCTTAACAACACCCATCATATAAAAAAAAACCGGCTTCATACTATATTTTTGTTAAACTGTTAATTCAGTTTGGTACAAAGTGGATCTTTGTAATTGGCTGAGAATCAGTACTGAAGAACATTTGTTTTCTGGGATTGGCAACACCAGAGAACATGACATGACTTGCCGTTGCAAGTTTCTTGGTTAACAATAACTAAAGGAATATACTGTTGATCACAACTTAATCTGTATGGTTACTTAATAAGTCGACCTCGGTTATAACGGACTTCGGCTATAACAGACGTTTTTATCATTCTCCGACTTTTTTCCTATGCTTTATCATTGTAACTACCTCGGTTAAAACGGCCTCTCATATATCGGATCTTCGGTCACATGGGATTTACCCGACATTCCCAACAGTTGATTTTCCTGGGATATACCGTTTTTTTGCAACATAACCTACAGTTCACAACGGTTACCGTGTGTTCGAGCGCACGGTGCTCACCCGTCACATTGACATGAAGACTGCATGTGTAATTTGATAGCATATTGTACCCGGAGACGCCGAGGAGACTTAAATTGTGCACTCTGTTTGGCTTTCCTAAGGACAAGGTCCAATCATTAGCGGTTATAATGGGTAAGCTGGGACAGTCTACCTGATGGTTTCTCTTGTTTATGCACCAGTGGGAAAGTAATTGTCATATGCGAGCATCTTCATGGCGTTTGGGGGTAGAGTGCCGTGTCATAAATCAATCTACAGATCTACAAGCATAGCAAGAAAGAGTAAAACTAACATACATTTTGCTGATTTCTGTTCAGCGGGAAGCTCACTCCAGTTTGTGACAACTGACTCGCAAACTTCGTTCCAGAATTTCTCTTTCAAATTCCTGTCACTGTATTCTTTCATATTTTTTATACAGAGGTGGTCTTGTCGCCACCTCCAGTATCAACTTTGCCACGTCTTCGAAGGCAGACATAGCCGCGTGACAAAATGCGCAAAGGTTGTTCACTTTACAGCACACAGCAAGCAACTGCTTTGTTGCCAGTGCGCGCAGACAGGCTGAAACATGTGCGTCCTATTGTTACGGGCAACAGTTCCGTTGCCTCGAGAGTGAGTCAGGTTGTAACTTTTAAGTTTCCGCAACAGCAAAGATGCCTGTGCGTGCGCCCTCTTATAAAACAATGTTCTCCATCCAGGCAACTAAAATAGTTGAGCAACGAAAGTTGCCAGTGTGCCCCTAGCCTTAGGCTACTTCAAGACTTGTATTGCACTTGTGTCAATTGGTTCGCTGTGATCTGTTGCAACTAGCGGAAGTTACCTTAATTTCGGCGCATACATATGTACATAGCAGGTATGTACACTGTAAGTTACGCAACTCCTACGCACTCACCGGTCGTGCACTGGCTTAAATTTGTAGCAGGCCAAGACGTAGTGTGTTTAACTTTTATTCATTTTGCAGAGCAGCGTTTAAAACAACTTTTCACTTTTTCGCTTTACAGTTGTAAAACCATGAAGCGCCACCGCCATGCATTAACTTTATCTAAGAAATATGAGATTGTTTCTTTCTGAGAAAGTAACAAATATTTAAGTCAAAGGGATATTGCTCTACGCTTTGGAATTCCAACCAGTACGCTAGGAGATATGCTAAAAAATGCAACAAATTTAAAGAGTCTTCTGAAAACAGCAGCTATAGTGCTGACGCAAAGCGACAGAGGAAGACCTGACTCGACAACGTCGACGTAACTTTGCTGGCCTGGTTTAAGAAAAGAAGAATGAACAATCCTGAGGTGGCCATAAGTGGTCGAGTGCTGTTGGAAAAGGCACATTACATGTACAATGAAACTGAAAACCTGCGTAACTTAGGTGGCATTAATTTAAACGTTATTTTAAACGTAATTTAACCGAACCTCGGATACAACGGACTTCGGCTATAACGGATATTTTTAGGACCCCCTTGGGATCCGTTGTAACCGAGGTTGACTGTATACGTATTACACAACATGTTTCAGGCTTTATGTCCATCATCAGGTATATGAAATCATAGAATATACTTTGAGGAAGGTTTAATTACAAAAGTAATTTTCAAATGACAGAATACAGTCTTATTCTTCATGGTAAAAAATAGGACTTCATACACAAAGAGCTTCATATTTTTTACATAAGTAGTGTTAAGGTGTATTGAGAGAAACTGTTGTAGAATTTCTATAGCCAGTACTTGTGTAGATGTTTTGTACATTGAGTGTAATTAATGGTATCTGCTCCATACCCATTTTTTGTAATGAATCTGTGGATTGATTTTCATGGTTTAGGTTATGCTTCTTGGCCGATTATTAGTTTGAAGATTCTTCGATATTTTGCGGCCTTTGAACACATTTTGGTTACTTAGGTAATGTAATGTCCCTTTGAGAGACAGTACATGTGGATGGAAGGTATGCTGTTATTATACAGAAGCTTCTACATGATAACATAAGTTCCACATACCTCAGATAATGAACAAAACCCAACAGTGTAAATGTTCATATATTATCAGCTTTACGATTGGTTGCTGCAATACATGGAATTTGTGTGAAATTGTGTTCATCACTGCGTAAGCGAATTGATTATTATTACTATTGGACTGAACATTATTACTCTTACTGCTGTAATAATAATAATAATAATTACTATTATTCAATTTTTCTTGTCACAGGCCTTTTCTCCTTGGTATTTCTCTTGAACCAATAGTGATCCCCTCTGCTCAGGTTGCAAACTTCAGACTGCAATACTTTATGTATTATGTGTGATGTTGCAAGTATGGCTGTCTTTTGTAGTGAATCTATGGAATGTTTTCCTGGTATTGCTTCTAAATTTCTCTTTAAAGCTTTTGTTACTATTCTGGTGGCTGCAATTACTACTGGTATAATCATACATTTCATGTTCCACATTCGTTGTGTCTCTATACATAAACTCTTTTATTTTAGTTTATTTTCTGCTTCCTTTTGTGTGACATTTCTGTCCACTGGTATTACCACTTCTATCAGTACGCATGTTTTTTCTTTTTTGTTTTTAATTATTATATCTGGCCTATTTGCTGTAGCTTCCCTGTCTGTATGTACCCCATGATTCCATAACAGTGTCACATCTTCATGTTCACATACTGGTGTGTGTGTGTGTGTGTGTGTGTGTGTTTACCATTTAGCTGTCTTTTGATGCCTAGTGCTTTGCATATTGAATAATGTAAATTTGCACCAACTTTATAGTGTGTCGTAAAGTATTCATTCTTCTCCATAATTGGGCATCCTGATGTTAGGTGGACAGTAGTTTCTTCATGTGGTTTACATAACCAGCATTCATTGTCAACTTCTTCCTTCAAACTTTATTTTTAAGATAGTTTGTGCTAATTGCTTGGCACTATTGTACTTTCTGTTTCGCCCTTGATCTTTCCAAATTTTAACCATCAGTATGACTGTTCGTTAGTATGTCAAGTTTGCGGCGTGTTTTGAAGAAAACTGGGATTTAAGTGGGAGAGGACCCAAGACAACAGAACAGTACTGTCTGAAAGACAAGACATTAGATTCCAGAAGACGACTTTCGTTAGAAGAATAAAATAATACAGGCAATAAAAGTGACCGGTAGTATAGAGAGATGAGCGGTGCCGAAGCAGCAGTTACACAACACCGTGTTCTTGGCTGATGATTCCGACAAAGGTATTCATGTGCCCCTAGCAAAAGGGCGAAAGCTAATAATTGCACATGCAGGTGGTGAATGTGGATTTTTTACTAATGCCCTCATCATCTTTAAATCAAATTCAAAAATCGGTGAAGTGGCTCAACGAAAAACTTATCCCGATTTTGCCTCCATGTTCTGTAATCTTGTTTTAGAAAAACAACCCTTCCTACCACCAGGTACAGGACAGACCCGCTCCCCCTTCGAATTCGAAAAAAAGTCGGTGCACGATTGGCTGATAGGCAGAAACATTCCTTCCTCAGTAGGGTAATTCCGGGAGAGACGCCACACTTTTTGCAACTTTTGTTGTAACTCAATCCCAAATTCGTCAAAACGGCTGAAAATTCACAGATATTATATTCAAGGTCTCTACTTTACTAGGCTGTGTGCGAAATATCTCTGAGTTACTCGGCGACGAAAAAAGTTGTCTGTGCGGCGTCTGTCTCAGATATGCCGGTGGAGACGCCGCTTTCTGGCAGAGATAGATGCCATTCTTTCAAAATGTCCCGTGAATTCGAGAAGCAATTAAGTAAATTAAAACTGTTGAACTTTATTAAAATTAAAGACGCAATATCAACATTAAAATAGAAAATACATCACGAGTACACAATATTTCATTCCGATGAATTCAAGAGTTTAAACTGTAGTGAACGAAATATTCTACATCGTCTTCTGCATATTGCTGTCTTTCTCTCGCAGTGACTTTCTATCGCAGTCGAAGCATTTGTCTTCGTATGGAGAACAGAACTCGTGCAGCCAGTATTTGCAACTCACACATCCGATCCAGTCGTCATCCTTAGTTGCTTGCAAGTAGTTTTCCCAGCGAGGACAGCATATCGTGTCAGAATCTTTGAGGTGTATCGTGATTACAAATATCGTATTTTATTGAGTTCTTTTTCTACATTCCCTGATCTTGTAGATCTGAAATATTGAGAGTGTTTACACTTTCCATTTTCGTCTTCTCTTTGACTTTATTTTATTCTTGAGTCTTTCGCTTTTCCGTGGAAACAAAAAAAGTTGTTTTTCTGAAATTGAGTATTTTCTCTGTATTTTCGGTACTAGACTGATCTACAAAAGTTTGGAGAGAGTAACTTCTTCAGGGGAAGTGTCAGAAGGCTTTGTAGTATTCAGAGTACTTAATGGCGTTTCTGCTGAGATAGGTAACACGGTGAGGTGGTTCCATATCACAGCCATATCTGGAGGTGCTGTTTCCATAAAAAATATCCTACACTTCCGCCGGTATCAGAAATGGAGAAGAAATATTCAGGCAAAGGAAAAATACCCGTTGACTCAAAAGTACTTATATCAACACCCATGCAAGCAGCCTTATTCCAAGCAAACCCGATGAGGCGCGCACTCGGTAGACGAATAATAACGGCGTTATTTTCAACAGCAGCCTGAAGCAGTAAAGGGGACCTACAATGAGCTTTGGGGCCATCTAAAAGTAGAAAGACTACCCCTGAAGTTTTGTGTTTGAGCAAATGCTGTCTGTACCACTTGATGAATAGGTCAGTGTTAATGTACGACTATTTCCAGTTCGTATACACATTTGACCCTGGGGATAAGATGATAGAGCAAAAGAACAGATAGTTTTTAGTACTCTATAGTGTATATGCACGACATTTCCACACTTATTTGGAATTGTTTAAGTGCGGCATCTCTCACTTAATTTTTTGCGGCGTCTCTCCCAATCTTCAGGGAGAGAAGCCACAACCCCCCCCCCCCCCCCACTTGCCGAAAGGATTGAAGAACATGGCGGCTACATTATTTGAAGGCAAGATCAACAACGCCGGAAATCTCTAATGTACCGTGAGTGCATAAGTACTTCGACTGGAACTAATTAAGACATATTTTGTGGACACTAGAAAAAGTTCAAGCATAAAGTTAATAATCTCGCCGCATACAATCAGTCATAAGTCTCGCAGAACAGTGCACTCACAACACTTCACTGGACTCATTGAATAAGCACATGTGCTGCGGTCTGCAGAGGATTACCAGAAGCCACCAAACTAGAAAATGCGGCATCTCTTCCGCCGCAGCAACTCTGTCGGGATTTCTGTATATTTGAAACCGAAATATGTGAACTCATTAAACTGAAGGCGCCCCACTTTAAATGACATAAAGCTGATAAACTCTTAGCAAAACACGGCCATTCTGTTCTCCATCTCCTTCCTTACCATCCAGAATTAAACCCCACTGGAAGAATATGGACACTTGTTAAAAACTGGGTTGCTTCGCGTAACGTAACCTGCAAAACAGAGGTCCTTATGCAGTCAAGTTCTCTTCAGTGACACAGGAGACATGCAGTTCTGGATGCCTTCGTTTTCAGCGGGTTGAAGCAGAGTTTTTTGAAAGTGAAGGCGGAATCTTCGAATACGAAGATGGTGGTATTGGAGGGATATTTTGAAATTCATATAGAACAACATTCCAGTAGCAACACAGAAGAATCAGACACAGATTCCGACGTCACTGGAATTTGTGTACTGCCACCTGACAGCAAGTAAATGAATGTGAGCAATGAATAAAAAATCGGAACCGTTTTTATGTGTGCCATTAAATTATATGCGAACACGTATGTAGGTATGCCGTATAGTAGAACGTCAACCTATTGATATTTTTTGAAAATGCTATCTGCCTTCCGTCAAAGTTCTCTGTACGCAACTAGACAGAATACAGCGCATGCGCTGTATCATATCTTTCGCAACGGAGCCGTCAAGGGCGTGTATTGTGTGATGCTGGTAGTGGGCAATATTGTGTGCAGTGATCATGGCAAAAGGTAAGTTATTTTGCTGGCCTGCTGCTGAATTTCATTTCATAATTCTAAGCAATTACTGGTTTTATATTTCTATCTGTGGTGCAAAAAACGCAGAAATACCACTTGGTCTGCTAGACGAAAATGTCAGCGGAAATGGACTGTTGAAAAGTGACGTACTTTCTATAATGACTAGAGTTCTGTGTTTGTATCTGACTGTACTGAGGTATGCGACAGGAATAAGTTCTTGAGTTACAAAGGATAAAATGAAAAGTCGACAGATTAAATATGCCGATTTCGTCCAGCAAACCTACAGACCATGTTAGGAAACAGCGAATATCATTAACCATCTAACAGCCTAGCGATCACCTTATATACCACCAAGTTTAATATTAAAAGAATTAAAAGTTCTGCCCACTGTGTATTTTGAATAAATATCAGAACAAACAGCGATTATTTTCCTGTGCAGCATTAACGGACTGGTTTTTGTAACTAGAGACAGCGTGTTTACTGCGCGATACGAATAATATTATACATATAACTAATTCAGGTTAAATTCAGTCGTCAAAGTGTTGAGAGAGTTGTGTTGTTTTGATAAACACCTTCACACAGCCGCTGCGACACTGTGTACACTTGTGCAGTTTACGGTAATGGTGATGGCGCTGTTTTGTTGCGCTTACTGCAGTACCGGCAGGTTGCCTTCGTGTAGCTGCACATCCAGAATTTTTCGTTGGGGTCGGAACTGATCCTGAGACTATATATAATAACTTAAATCACAATATCTACTCTTCTTGGTTTACTTACTTTCATCCAAGACATCCTAATTTTTCTATTTCATTTTTAAACATTCTAATGTAAGTCTACTTGCCATCAGTCGATTTCAGTGGCAGATTTCCGCTGATAAGCAAATCACATAAAACGTGTTGTATCATCATGTCAACAACACCTATGTTTCTGAAATTCGATTTCGGGGCTGCAGCCCGGCAGCCTCCCGCCCCCCCCGCCCCTCTTTGGGTGCACACGTGCTTGATGACTAATTGTAACTGGCACGAACAATTTCCACATTGGAAGTGAAGTTTGAGATGGGCTGGCTAATGAGCCAGTCTCTGTTTTGGTTGAAGAATATTTGCGCAGTCCGTAATATGACGAAAAATAGTGCTGTTGATGGGGCAGAAAAGAAGGAGTCATCTTAGTATAATGACGCAGCATTCGGTTGGAATTTGTAGCATTTATATTGCTGGTGCATTTGGCGAAGACAATTCACCGTCACTCATGTGACGTAATCACTTGTTAGGAAGGTACAACTTTCCAAACACGCGGATGTCCGGTTCAGCCGCAGGGCCTAAGTGGGATTTGTGGTGGATGTAATTAATTGTATAAGGGGACAGTGAAGTCGAGAAAATGGCAGACGAATGTGGCTTTAAATGGTACGCAATGCGGACAATTTAAAAGAATGGGAAGGGAAGCCATTTTATGAGTATCTTCGAACACTCGGAACTGATGCGGAAAGAATTCCAATGTCTGCGGCCGGGTGAACAGTATGTCATGTGACCTATTTCACATGTCATGTGACATATGTCACATTGTTCATCTCTCAATTTACTGTCATCAGAATGGCATAGCGTCCTCTCTGTCAGTGCAGCCATGATGAATGTGCCAAGGCGTGACCGAAGAGATTGGACATAGCGGCAGTGAAAGTGTAGAATGCTGAATGCGGAGTACTGTCCAACGTCTTATAGATAAGTTATCAGCGTCAGCTTTCCGGTAACGTGCATTGATACTACGTTTCGGACCAGCTTCTTACTAGCTGTGCCTTTGTAGCATGGAATATGCAGTTTGTGTCTACGTAGTGTAGAAAATTGAAAATTCCGCAGGACGCTGAAACCAGCAACGCGTTTTTGTGGGCCCGATTACTGCCACGGGCACGCTCACAGTTCGCTCGCGGTTCGCTCGCGGTCATGGAAAGTATTCTTGTTTTGTACTTAAGTGCGTATGTCCGTGACCGTACCGTGATCGCCAGTGTGGATTGGAAGATAGTGGAGAATATCGACTGGCTCTTCACCGGAACGTGACTGTCGCTGTAATGTGGATTTGACCATAATAAGCTCTTGACCGGAACGTGACTGTCGCTGTAATGTGGATTTGACCATAATAAGCTCGCAGACCGAAACGTGACTGTCGCTGTACTGTGGATTTGACCTTAATAAGCTTGCAGGCCCAAGCGATGACTTACTTTTTTCCCGAACCCTCATAATCATTCCTTTTCTAATACCCTGGCACACAGGGCATTGAAATTTCAACCCTAAATAGTCAAGGACAAACCTTCAAGAAGATAAAAGTGGGATAGTGTAGGCAGTATTTTGAATAGGCTACAGACTGGGTAGTTCGAATCCCGGCACGAGCAAGAGACTGATTCTGGAGGCCACTCAGCCCGCTACTTAATGTGTAGCGGAGTTCTTTCGCGGGCGTAAAGGGGCCCGGGATGTGAAGTTGACACCTCTGTCGAATGCCGTGCCTATGAATGTGTAGAGCTGTACCTCCACTCCTTCTAATGCCTTCACAGCATGTACAGCGGCAACTTTACCTTTTTACCTTTACGTTTAAGCCTTCAAAAAGTACATAACCTCAACCCACTCTAAACAAAACAGGTAAATTTTTTAGTTACAACTGTACCAACCGTAAACAGCGGTGGTCGAGTTATCTGCTCTGTCATACAAAACCGATACAGATATAATAATTCACAAGTGCTGTGTGCACCTATCCACCACGCGTCCTTCTTTCCGTTTTGCGTGTCATAATCTTCGCGTTTACATTATACATTGTGCACGATCCGTCAAAGATGATGCAGAATCATATTTTTTCATCCTCTCCGTTCTTTCTTTCGTGCTTCTCTGTCCAGACTTTTACAGAGCCATAGAAAATTACTGCTGCGCTCAGCACACGGCATCCAAAATACTGACCTCACTGAACAAAGACAATCCCGTAAGGATGCGTTATTTTAGGTTCTTTTGAACATTATTTTTTGCGGTGTGCAGAGCCTAGTTTTCGGATGTGATTTTACTAGTTAGAGTTGGTCCAAGTTAGAGCTTCTGATGGCCTCCGTCAATATACAGGATATACACAAAAGAATGGTGCGGTTTCAAAAGTTAACAAGAAATTTATTTCTCACTTTGCACGGGCACAACGTACACCGTTAGCAGCGGCAACTGTCCAAGTTTCTCATGCGCTACCAGCAGTTCGCTTCTCATGCTTACTGCGGGGCCGCGGGCCCAGTTTCCAAGATGGCGTCGCAGCAGGAGAAGGCGTTCTGTGTGCTCCGTTTTGAGGTGTCCAGACCTGCCACCCCGTTCGCCGGATCTAACACCATGCGATTTCTTTCTTTGGTTGTTCGTTAAAGACAGCGTTTACTTACCACCATTGCCCATGTCCCTC
This sequence comes from Coptotermes formosanus, assembly GCA_013340265.1. Classification (NCBI taxonomy): domain Eukaryota; kingdom Metazoa; phylum Arthropoda; class Insecta; order Blattodea; family Rhinotermitidae; genus Coptotermes; species Coptotermes formosanus. The sequence continues at coordinate 156,256 of BLKM01000738.1, read as the reverse complement.
AAGGAACTTCGTGATCGGATAACGCATGCATTGCAGACCATTACAGCGGACATGCTACACCGAGTCTGGGATGAATTTGATTACCGTGTGGATGTGTGTCGTGTGACCCAGGGTGCACACATCGAAGGACTGTGATTAATGCATGAGAAACTTGAACAGTTGCCGCTGCTGACGGTGTACGTTGTGCCCGTGTAAGGTGAGAAATAAATTTCTTGTTAACTTTTGAATCCGCACCATTCTTTTGTGTATACTCTGTATAATCCCCGGTCTGAGAGCGCAAAGAAGATTGTACACACCAACAGGGATCTTGCTGTACTGCTACTGTTATGTTCCAGAGATTCTTTTTTCTGTATGAAACAAGAAAGGTAAGAAGGAAGGACGCAAAGAAAGAAAGGAAAAGAAGGAAAATATTGGACAAACATGCTCATATGATTTTTATTATTACCAACAACTGGACAACAATTCTTTTTACTTCTACATATTTCGGCCAACCATCGTAGCCATGATCAGGCAGTCACTTTTTACAGACGTGTGCAACTTACAGTATGCCAGTGAATGGTAATATGTACAGTAACTATTTACAGCAGTAGTCACTATATATTACCAGTCATTTGATATAGTTTAAATTATGTATCGTGTTAAAACATAGTGTGTGTTAATATGTAAGATATAAAGTATAATATAAAATATATATAAAAGCCTGTCTCCAAATATCTGTCTTGCAAATCATTTCTAGTTTTGTTGGGTGGAGACCACCGGCTATGGTACCCGATGTTTATTCCTTGCGTAATATGTGTGTACTCGGATACAGAAGATTACAATTTTCTGGGATGTGACGAGAGCATGATATCCTGGAAGACAGGAATCTTTGTCAACACTGCTCGTGATAACAAGAAGTCCCACATAAAATGCACGAAGATTCCTGTTTTTTGGGACATGACGCTGTTGCGATATCCCAGAAGACTGGAAACTTCGTCAGCACTGCCCTTGAGAACCTCAAATCCCGCAAAAAATGCACGCTTTATAAAGGAAAAGCAGAACTTGTACCGTGAGTTCTAGTGTCATGAAAAAGTCAGGAACTGTAGCATGAAGTCAGGAACTGTAATCATCCCTTTGAAGACTAAAATAAATGTACATTTTGTATAAAGATGCAGTTGATACCTCACAGAGCACAATATTTCAATTAGAGCAATCGGTGAATATTACACAGGGCAATAAATTGTTTTATTGAGCAGACGTACAGCATAAATACATACACTATGTGGACAAAACACAGGTATTAATGTTAAACGTACGGTACATACAGTTACCACTGGGCTGTAACAGGCTGGTCCGTGAGGCATTTGTAAGCTGTCGACTGGCCGGTAGTTATGAAAGTTGTTGCATAAGGAGATGGTAACGCCTAGGAGGGCAGTGCCATGGCTGACGCTCTTAGTCGCCGACCTCTCATCGCGGAGAGGAGGTGTTCAATCCCAGATCATACCATGTGGGACTTGTGGTGGACAAAATGGCAGTGGGACAGGTTTTTCTCCTAGTACTTCGGTTTACCTCTGCTAAAATCATTCCCCCAATGCTCCATACTCATTCATCTTACTGATTTAAATGTGAAAGCTGCCGTATAAATAGTAGGTTACTACGTATCTGCAAGGTAGCAGTTGTATTCTGCCTTAAGACAGTGTGCCATTTGAGTGGAAGGACGGAAAAATATGCGATGCAATATCCAGCCAGATAAGAGTAGGATCAGGAAATTCTGGATGAGAAGCAAAAATCTGGGCCGGAATAAGGGACGCTGCACCCTGGCAGCGCCAAGAGCGCCAACCTATAGGTGGTGCCAAGACGTCACTGGAATGATCGGGAATATGGTGCTAGTAGTCTGAGGTTCCAAGACGCGAAAGAATTTTTCAGAAATGAATTGACATTTTGGGTATGCGACAACAAAAATTCAGTCACTCTTGTCGTAGGCCAGAAAAATGAAAGAATATCGGTTTTAAGGGGTGCTACATTATTAGCGTGCTGGGGGTCCCAAATTATGAACTAGGTCTTGGCGCCTACATGTCTTGTGCCGGCTGTGACGAAAATGATAAAAATTCTGCTATTGTTAAAATTTTCTTCCTGTAGAACCATTAAGAAGGCATTTAATTTTCTGGAATCAAGGTTGTAAGTGTGCAGTCCCACCAGATGGGCCGTCATTTGTGAACTCCTGAGAAGACACTACAATAAAAATTAATTTGTTCACAGAATTTTACACAGAAAACAACCTTGAGTACCACTTTATTCCTGTAAAATCAGGAGAGCTGCATTTTAAGGTGAGGGCACCAAATGATGCGCATGTGGCCCTGACAACTGGTCCCACTGAAGGGGACCCAATGTATGAGGTGAGTTACATGATATTATTCTGAAGACGCTTTAATGACCACTTTGTGCTTAGTCCAGTCTCTTACGCTGTTTTCTTAACCAGTTTAGATGTTTGTAATTGCATTTGATTAGATCCTTATTAGGGTGACAAAATTAAGAAGGATCAAAAGGGCAGGGCATGTGGCACGTACGGAGGAGAAGAGAAATACGTACTGGGATTTGATGGTGAAACCTGAAGGAAAGAGACTGCTGCGCAAGCCTAGAAAGAAATGCGAGATTAATATGAAAATAGCTCTTACGGAAATAGTTTGAGAGGGCGTAAGCTGGATTAAATGTGGTTTGGGATAGTGACAATTGGCTGAATCTTGCGAACATGGCAATTCATTTTCGGGTTGAATAAAATGTAGGGAATTTCTTAAGTGGCTGTCTTAAAGTGGAAACCATGTGACAGAACTTCTACTTTGTTTGGACCCACCATACAACAACGCACATTGTCACGAAATTTTAACTTAAGTCGTGCACAGGGGTGCCAGTTTGAGCAGTCGTTTTCCGTTGGCAAAAGCAGTCACTTTATTCTCAGATTTTCATCGGAGGCTGGAGAAACACGAAGAGTGTCATCAGGCGAAACCGTGTGAAACCTGACAAGGCTGAAGTTGACACACCTTACATCCTCAGTAACGCAGAATATCGTGGCTTCTGGATCCGCTGGGAGGGTGGTTTAGTGGAAGTTGGCAAGGAAGGTGAAGTGACTGCCTTTTTAAAGTGGAAGGACCCTGAACCTTTTGGTGTTCGCTATTATGGTATCTGCACTGGATGGGGAGCGTCTGGCTCATGGATCACAGAAGGTGAGTGAGTTCCAGTATTGTAAATTGAAACAGGGGCAGCAGAAAACCCAGAAAAAAAATCCTGAGACTGAAATAGTGACAGCATTAGTGACAACATTGTTAAAAATGGAAGTTTAACATATAGGCACGTGTTCGATTCCAGGTTATAACAAGTGGATTTTTTGATGGACAAAGCGGCACTGCAACAGGTTTACATCTGAGTACTTTGGTTTACGTCGGTCGGTATCATTCGACCACTTCTCTACATGGTCAGCTATTTATCTGCAACGAGTATTATATAACAGAGGTACCCAACATTTCTCCATTCAGCCACACCTTAAATTAATTTTTCTTTCCCCAAGGTGCTCTTACATATGCAAAGATTTACAGGCCAAAAAGAAAAGGGTAGTTTGTAGCGCAGGAGGATTACACCAGTTTTGCATGTTTGGCCAAAAGTTCCCGCATTGTTTCGTGGGATATTTGGAATTTTCTCACAATGTCAAAATTTCAATTTATTTATTTTACACTTTCTCATTGAACCAGTAATGATGTTCTGCAGTGCCCAAGGTTTCCGTAAACACTGGTTAAGAAACACTAGTAGCTATATAATCTTGCAACTGACACTTCAAAAAATTATTTTTACGCGCAATATGAATGAAGATAAATTTTATATTGTTTTCGCCGTGCATTTTCAATATATGAACAAAATCACCAACTAATGCACTTTTTATTTTTAACAACCATTACTTCCCAACATATGTTTCGGCGTCTAATGTCGCCATCATTAAGGGAAACTCACCGTGAAGAACACTGGACGTCCATATGGTTTATAATAGGAGTCTTAAGGAGATAAATGTCTGAAATATGATCCAGTAGGCCTATATGTGGGTGAAGGGTTATCGCATGAAGAGAACTGTAGGTATGAAAATGGGAGAGTGACTGGGTCTGAGTTTCAGATGTATGGTGCACTGGGAACCCGTGTTATTTTGAGGGATCATGTACCCAAATGTTATGTTTGTTTCTCAGCTTGAATGAAAAACTATTGCACCGAAAGTATCTCTTCAAAAACGCGCGCACCCAGAATTTTTTTTTGGGAGGGGGGCTGACCCTGACGCTATATGTAATTTAAGTCTGATTTTAAAAATTATGCTGTAAAAATCATGTTGTAAGTAAAACATAACACCGTCTGCAACTGCATTTACATACATACGAATATAACTATATGTTACATGACTCAATCACACTGTCCTATCTTCTTGTTTTTTTAGTTTTATTAATTTATTTTTCATAATGCTAATGTACTAGTCACCAGACGATTTCAGTGGCTGATCTTGGCTGAAGGGAAAATCACATAGAATGTTTGATACAATAATGTCTACACAATCTGTTTTTTTCATTTTTAATTTTGGGTAGTTTAGGGGGGCTGCAAATCGGCAGCCACCTTGGGTGTGCCTTTGTCTTCAAATAGAAACATCTTGGAAAACACTGCAGTGGCTTAATCTCAGTGGCGTATGGTGAATTTTGAGCAAAGGCATGCAACATGTAATCAACATTTGCTTAAGAAGTTATATAAATTCTTTTTTTCAAAATAATTCATACTTATGAACTGCTTTAATATTGTAATGTTACCTCTTAATTCGAAGATATTTAAATGTCCTAATTTTAAAAATCAAAACAAATAAACAAATTTAAAAATATATTATGATAAAAGCATGACTTTATCATATACGCCTATTAATATTCTAGCGCCAAAGCAAAATAATATAAGTGTTCTACACGCTTACTGTAATGATATTCATAAACACTGAGTCCTGCTGGACTCAACAGAATCGCGGGCAAAGCGATATGGGGAGACTATAGTCGTAATTATACGAAGGACCCCTCGTGCTGTTACTGTTGTCTGTGACAGTTAAACATTATTCTCGCGTAATACAGTAACAAGTAGTGCTTCGAAATGGACAATGGTGAAATTGCTAGCTGAGGTGCCTGAATGCAATTTCAAACCTGCATGCATACAGTAGATATTTCCTAGGCATGCACCTTGTACCATCAAAAATATACACGTCTGAATTCCAATGCCGAGAATACAGTAAAGCCACACGTCGGCATTTCGGCGAAATGCGCTTGAAGCGTGCCCTTTGTGTAGGAATTTAAATCAGACTTGAGTGATCATTACGTACTTTCTATGAAAGAAGAATTTTCAAGGAAAATCTAAGGGCATGCAATGCATGCCTTGCATTCATTGAGTATACGCCACTGCTTAATCTGTAGAAACTTTGTACGCGTACATGATCCATAGTTTTGAGGACTTTAACATTTTGTGGTCAGTACCAAATATGCGCATGTGAGTATTGAAGGAAGACGGTGGAAAATGCAACGGTCTGCACTTTGTGACTTTGAATTTTGTGTTAATATTGATGCACGGGAAGCATTACAATTGTGCTGCATGCGTTTGGCCTGCTGCCTGTCATGTTTCACTTCCATTAACAACTTTGATAATTTTGCATAAATTCGAAAGGGCTGATCCATGCTGGAGCTTTCATAATGTATTGAATTTAATTTGTTTTCTTCATTTTAATAGTTGCAAGTCACGAAATAAGTGATAAAATTCTTATCACTTCTCATCTATTGCCTGCATAACATCTTGCTTCTTCCAGCAAAACTTATGGTTAGTGACTGCAAGGGCTATCTTTCCATAGTGTTGTAAGTGGGAGAGTGAGGTTGAGTTTAGATGTATGCCAGGTTCCACGAATGTATGAAGTCGATGTTGTCCCAGTCTATGCCATGAAGACATATAGGGGAGTAGAGGGATAATTCAAGAAATTCTTAACCCATCTGGAGGTGATTGGTGAGCTTCACACCCGAGCTGCTTAACCCCTGTGGAAAAAACCCCTTCTAATCGTGAATGGGATGCCAGGTGGTCTTCAGACCCCGTCCGTGTTTTGTAGATAAGATAAGGAACCGCCCTGCCCCTGCTGGGATAAAGGTTTTATGCAATTCAAATAAAAACATCTGTTACTCAACGAGGAATAAAATTGGTGTGACATTTGTGGTTCTTATGGTGATCTATATAAAACTCACGGTATGTTAGATTTTCATGCTGTGGTTTTGGCATGTAGGTAATATTGTTTCGGAGGATGTTTCTGTCTCTTTCTTCAAGTTGAAGCAACCCTCTACACAGAATTTGGAGTTTGTAGATCTCTGCAATTTATGGGTCTCTATCAAAGTACGTGGTGACACACCTCAGATATAGAATCTTAAAATTAAAATGCGTATGTGGCAGACCGATGGCCTAATTCTTTCTTCATGCTGTGGGACAATTTTATTGCCGTGTGCAGGGAACTGGTAACTGAACGACTGAAAGCATAAGACTGTTCACAGTGGTAATGATTGCGTATGTGCTGTTGAAGCGTGCGGCATGTGATGCACACTCACAGAGTCACAAAATATTCAGGTGTACATGTGTTAAGCGGACTAATCATAAGTTGTTAAATTACTTCATACTATATCCAAAGATATAAGAGCATGGTTAATTAGATATTTTAGGCCTTGTTATACAAAGTCGTCTGTACAGAGAAATATCTGTTAATGGAGTTGTAGCTCAGCATGCAGCATGAGCAGACGATAAAAGTCGTAGGTGTAATTTATGTGCGGGTATGGTGTGGGAGACTTTATGAAAGAGGGAAGAAAAAGCTAAAATATATGTTATGGAAATTATATACCAGATTCACACGGAAAAACAAAAAAGAAATGTAATACCGGTGTCATTTATGTCACCAGCCACTCAAAGGTCTACCGTCGGCCATCTTGAGCGGTTTCCACGCTTGCTGTCAATTCAGTAGGAACACAAGGTTTCTATTCACGTGATCTCAGGTTGGTCATAATGACGTCTTGAATACAGTGAAGTAGCGTTTATACGAGGATGATGTGGGCTAGCGTACGGAGTTGGAAATTACTTTAACTTTTCGGTATGTAGCATCACCATTTCCATTCAAGATACCATGCCATTATGTAAAAATATTCGTACAGATCGTGGAAACCACATCTCTCACGGCTGTAATGCCAGCTTGTCTGTCACTGAGGAGTGAATATTACGAGTTGCGTGGGCATGATAAGACACTGGCTGGATGTATCCTGCCTCGAAGAGGAAGCATAAAGTGGCGGTCACCTGAAATCAAGGACGACATGTACTCCGTTGGGCTGGGCACATAGGCCTACTGCATATCATGGAAGACCAAATATTATATGAGTAACACAGTGCGTTTCTTATATCTATATCCTGAGCATCGCAGCTGACATGGGATGTCACGTTAGACGTTGGATTTGTTTGTGATAAAACTTCCCGTGTCCCGGGAGATAACAGTAGAATGACACATTATTTGAGGACTGAAGCAGGTCTAAATCAGGTCCACTGAAACAGTAGCTCGCGGGGAAATGTGGCTCGCGACACAGTGTTGCATCGGTCGCGGGGACATCGTAAATGAGAGTGCGTCTTTCAGACATATCCTTGGCAAAGCCGAGGTAGAAAGTCGAAGATATTTTTGAAAACATATAAGCTGTTTTTTATGAAAAAAATGTGCTCAAAACAGCGACACCCTAGCCCGTGTTATGAATTTCATTTTCTATATATTTTATTATTGTTATCAGTACATTCTTACTGCATATGATATATAGAAATATAAACAGACAAAATGACGCATATTTACAAATATTTAATCACTCTTCAGCCTCTGTATCGAATTTTATTTTGCCTGCATGCACAGCAAAACTGCTGTTGTTGTCCGCTCAGCACAAAATTTGAGCAGACCTGATTTAAATGCAGCCCAAAAGGAACGTGAATGTACCTCAAGAAACCGCACGGCGTGTTCTTTACATAAACCAAGAGAGTTCATGCTGTTTGAAGAAGCTGCCTGTTTATTCTGAGAATCATATAAAACAGAAGGAGAAACACTGTTAGTAAATGCAGAATTTTATTGAGTGCTGAAACCTCGGGTACATATAGACATGAATGTTCTAGAGAGCGTTAATATTAGGACAAGTTCTTTCATGTCAAATGGCAGGATATGAAACGTGAAGTTTTCATGTGATGAAAGTTTATACTGCGCTGTTCTGGTATATGTCAGTACGTTGGCTGATGGACGGGCACCTGCCTACAGGTGACCACCTGCCACACTAGAGCACGGTATCTGCTTTAAGGCAGTATGACATTTGACTGGAGAGACAGGTGAAAAAATAAGGTACAATATCCGGCGAGATAAGAATAAAATCTGGAACACCTGAAAAAGTCAGGGTCGGAATAAGGCGTGGGGCAGCCGGGTAGGTGCCGATGTCGCCAACCTGTGATTGGTGCCAAGGCGTCACTGGAATAATTGGAAATGTGCCGGTCGACTCAGATTTCCAAATGCGAAAGAATTTCTCAGAAATTTATCTTCCTTTTGGGCAAGTTCCTAAAAAATTTGGCCAAATCTTCCGTAGGCCGAAAAAATTTAGCAATATCGATGTTAAGGGGTGCTAAGTTGTTACCAGGTTTGTAAGTGTGGAGACCCAGCAGATGGGCCGTCATTTGTGATCTCCTGACAAGGGGCTACAATGAAAATTTATTTGTCCACAGAATTTAAAACAGAAAACAACCTTGAGTATCACTTTATTCCTGTAACATCAGGAGAACTGCATTTTAAGGTGAGGGCACCAAATGATGCGCATGTGGCCCTGACAACTGGTCCCACTGAAGGGGACCCAATGTATGAGGTGAGTAACATGATATTATTCTGAAGACGCTTCAATGACCATTTCCAGTCGCTTAGTCTGATTTCGTAAGCAGTTTAGATGTTTGTATTTGCTTTTAATTATACGCTTTTTAAAAAAGGTGGGTAAATGGGACCCTACACAGGCCATTAGGCCCAAAGGGGAGTAGAGGTATAGCCGTTCCCTTTCGCTAGCCTCGGCGATAGAAGGGGTGGGTTGGTTAGCCCACGCCCCGGCCGCCTTATCCCGGGGAAAGACCCGCCATCCATTGTACAGGAGGATGGGTGAGCCCCAGCGCCTGTCTGGACGGGAGCGGAAAATCTCGCCCCCACCGGGATTAGATCCCCGGAACGTCCAGCCCGTAGCGAGTCGCTATACCCAGTCCACTATCCCAGCCCTTAGACGTTTTTAGGCTGGTCGAATTAAAAGGGATTAAATGGACGGGCAAGTGGCACGTATGTCGGAAAAGAGAAGTACATACTCGGATATGGTAGTGAAACCTGAAGGACAGGGAATACTTGGCAAATCTACGAAGAGGTGGGAGAATGATATGAAAATGGGTCTTACAGAAATAGTTTTAGAGGACCTAGGCTGGATTAAATCTGGTTTGAGATAGCGACAAATAAAGAATCTTGCGAACATGACAATGAATTTTCGGGTTCAATGAAACGTCGGGCATTTCTTACGTGGCTGAGGTATTGTTATATTCTCAAAGGCGATTTTCCTGCGCGAAGCACTTAATTTCTTTTGAAGTGTTAGTCATTAGATTCTTTCGCTGCGGAATCGGCCTGTCACAGAGTCTCTACCAGTATAATCAGTTCACAATACTGACATTATGAGTGTGACTCAAAAGTGCAGTCGCAGTGTTTTGAGTGATTTGACCAGAACTCTGAATCTAGTTATGTGGTAAAGTGTCTTGTCAATGCGGAATTCTATAGCACAATAGGATGAATGTGGATGAGTTGGCAAGCATGTTGCTGCTATAAGGTAAACTACTCTACTACCATGGGCTTGACTGTACCCACTGATATTTACTTCTTTTCCCGTGTTTACATTAATGGAACTTGTTGCAAGAATACCACAGGCAAGAACACTGATCATGTGTTGGTGACAATTATATGCCTGCCAAATCTGCAGGGCAAGTGACTGCTTGTGTAAAGAAAGTTTATACATCATATCTCTACTTTATTTGGAAGTACTTCGGTTTTCGGTATTGGTTCTACTTCTGTTCTAAAATGGAAAACAGATGAAAGAATTCCTACTTGATTTTGAACCTCCACGCAGCAATGCACATTGTCACGAAATTTGAACTTAATTCGTGCAGGGGAGTTTCAGTTTGTACAGCCGATTTCCGTTAGTAAAACAAGGTTCTTTGTTCTCAGATTTTCATTGGCGGATGGAAAAACACGAAGAGTGTCATCAGGCGAAACCGTGTGAAACCTGACAAGGCTGTAGTGGACACACCTTACGTCCTCAGTAATGCAGAATATCGTGGCTTCTGGATCCGCTGGAAGGATGGTTTATTGGAAGTTGGCAAAGAAGTTGAAGTGGTACCTTTTTTGAAGTGGAAGGACCCTGAACCGTTTTGTGTTCGCTATTATGGTATCTGCACTGGATGGGGAGCGTCTGGCTCATGGATCACAGAAGGCGAGTGACTTCCAGTATTGTAAATTGAAACAGATCATTGTGAAAGTACGGATTTCATTATTGGATCTACACGTGTCATTCTGCGATGTTTCACTTTAACCTTGGAATGAATACAAATACCAACTTTACCCACCAGCTGAAACTGTATTGTTTGCAGAGATAAGCAACGTACCACTAGTCTGCCTGGTAGAAGATCAGTTTCTTTGTTGATGTAAAAATATACAGCAGATAGAACTTAAAGAAAGGGTAATGAACTCAGATCAAGAAATTAAATTTGAGGTTGTGATTGAGGATCTACATGACATGCAAGACTCTGCTGCAGGGCTTGTATGTCACTTGAATGTTGTGGCTATTCTAAATGTTTTACAAGATTATTTGGTACATTTAATAAAATATTAGGGAGTTACGTTACATGGCCGCAGTACAAAATGAAGAAGTTAATTGTATATTGCAGCTGTAGTGTCCAGTGTGGTGTTACATGGGTGGTTTCAAAACACCTTCATACACCCAAAATTACTGTCAAGATAAATTCAGAAATTAGATCGCATTGCTGTTCAGTAAACTGTTCTGGATACTCCTTCTCTACATGAGACCTTACAGGCTGACGTTGTAGATTCTGCTTACTGTACGTGCGTTGCACAACACCAAAGGATGGGACAGCTTGACCATGTTGTTAAAGAGAAAGTCTGTAGATAGCACAGCTTTTAATAGTACACTCGTGAGCCATGTCAATTTAATCTTTAGAAGTAAATAACCTGTGTGTGTGTGTGTGTGTGTGTGTGTGTGTGTGTGTGTGTGTGTGTGTGTGAGTTATCTTGGCAGAAGTGTCCGAAGTCAAATATTTTTATCGTATGCTTTAATACTTCTTAGTTGTGAGGCCCCATGTTCAAATGTGAACTCAGTGATTGGCCGTCATGATCGAGCTTGCAGAAGATTTGCTTCACCCTCTCCGGACCCGTGCCTCTTAGAACTTCATGATATTCCATGATTGCCTCAGAAATCACCAGCCATTCCATGATTCACTGCTGTATAGCCTGACAGGGCTGTTCCATTCCAGTAATGCAGGCATGTGCCTGGAGTGGTATTTTAGCCAGTCTTTTGGTTTCATTTTTTAAAGCATCAAAATATGAAAAAATGCAAGGCAGAAATTTCGCAGGAATGATCTTCAAATATTAAACCATTCTAATTAAATGTACTCGAGATCTGTGTGGGTAAATATGAGACAAATATGGGGTGCTGTTAAAGGTTACTTTTCTTCTGGAGCAGAAGAAGATATAGAGCCTGTCCTGAGTCTGATATAGGGAGAGCATTGCTACTACCCGACATTTGACCTGGAGGCATGGTTTCGATTACTGGTCATATCACGTTGTGTTTGTGGTGCAGAATATGGCACTGTAATGGGGTTTCCCCTGAATATTTTGGTTTTTCTCCTGTTACTGTCATTCCAACAACGCTGTCAGTTGTCATTTATTCACTTGCCACAAGCATTATAGAACAATGTTTCCCAAACTCAAGAATGTTAAAAATTCTGCTGTTAACCACCTTCTGTGTGTAGAACCATTAAGAATGTATTCAGTATTTTGAATTCATGATCATAAGTGTGAAATCCCAGTAGCTGTGTCGTTATTTCTGCACTCCTGATAAACCGTTACCGTATAGTTAATTTGTTCACAGAATTTCAAACAGAAAACAAGCTTGAATACCACTTTAGTCCAGCAATATCAAGGAAGCTACATTTCAAGGTGCGAGCAACAAATGATGCCCATGTGGCCCTGACAACTGGTCCCAATGAAGGAGACCCAATGTATGAGGTGAATTACTTGATATTTATCTCAAGACACTTGAATGACCACATTGTTCTTATTCCTGTGTCTTATTCTGTTTTCTTATCCCGTTGAGATATTTGAATTTGCTTGTATTTAGACCATTACTATGCTGATCAAATAAAGAAGGATCAAATGGGCAGCGCATTTGACACGTATGGAAAAGAAGAGAAATATATACTGGGATTTGGTGGTAAAAGCTGAAGGAAAAAGGCTACTGGGCAACCCTAAGCAGAGATGGGAGAATAGTAGGAAAATATGTCTTACAGAAAAAGTTTGAAAGGGCGTGGGCTGGATTAAATCTGTTTTGGAATAGTGACAAGTGCCACGCTGTAGTGAATATGGCAAAGAATTTTCGGACTCAATAAAACGCTGGAAATTTCTCACGTGGTTAAGGTACTTTTGTACTCTCCAAGACGATTTTGCTGTACGAAGTACTTAATTTCGTTTGAAGTGTTAGTCATTAGAATTCTTTTGCTGGGGAAACGGTCTGTCAGAAAGGCTGTACCAGTAAAATCGGTCCACGGTACATACACTGTGAGTGTGACTCAGATGTGCAGTTGCAGTGTTTTGAGTGTTTCATCCAAAATATTCAATGTTGTTATGTGATCAGGTGTCATTTCATTGCAGATATTGTTACAGAATAGGTTGTATGTGGATGAGTTGGCAAGCATATTTCTGCTATAAGGTACTGTTACTATATTACCAGGGGCTTAGCTGCACCTAATGGGCTTATTGTCAAGAATACCATAGGCAGGATTACTGATACTATGTTGATGACAATTACATGCCTGCCAAATCGGCAGTGCAAGTGGCTGCTTGTGTAAAGAATTTTTATCCATCATATCTCTACTTTACCTGGAACTACTGTGTTTTCAGTTATTGGTTATATTTCTGTTCTAAACTGGAGAGCATATGGAAGAATTGCTACTTTATTTGGAACCTCCATGCAGCAAATTTGAACTTAATTCGTGCAGAGGAGTTCTAGTTTGTACAGTCAATTTGCATTAGTAAGACTAAGGCACTTTGTTCTCAGATTTTCATCGGCGGATGGAAGAACACGAAGAGTGTCATCAGGCGAAACCGTGTGAAACCTGACAAGGCTGTAGTGGACACACCTTACATCCTCAGTAATGCAGAATATCATGGCTTCTGGATCTGCTGGGAGGGTGGTTTAGTGGAAGTCGGCAAGGAAGGTGAACAGGCACCTTTTTTAAAGTGGAAGGACCCTGAACCTTTTGGTGTTCGCTATTATGGTATCTGCACTGGATGGGGAGCGTCTGGCTCATGGATCACAGAAGGTGAGTGAGTTCCAGTATTGTAAATTGAAACAGGTGATTGTGAAAGTACAGATTTCAATATTGGCTTTATTGTGCTCTTTTAGCTCACTCTGTACAAGAGTATAAATACCAACGTCATCCAGCAGGTGGAAAGTTATTGTTTACAGAGATAAGCAGACGCACCACTTGTCTGCCTGGTAAAAAGTTAGTTTCGTTGTTAATATAAAAATATATAATAGATAGAAATTAATAAAGGGGTAGTAAACTCAGGTCAAGAAATTGAAATTAAGGTTACGACTGAGGTTCTGCATGGCTCAAAAACTGCTGCAGTGCTTGTATACCACTTGGAAGTTGTAGCTATTCCAAGTATTTTGCAAGAATATTTGGGTGTTATGTAGCATGGTTACAGTATGAAGTGGAGAAGTTAACTTTCTGTATACTGCAGATGTAGTGTCTTATGTTGTGTTACATTGGTGGCTTCGAAACACCTTCATATACCCAAAATTATTGTCAGGATAAATTCAGGAAGTAGATTGCATTGCTGTGGAGTAAATTGTTCTGGACGTTTCTTTTCCGAACGTGAGTCTGTAGGGGCTGACAGTACACGTTCTGTATACTGTATGTGAGGTGCACAAACGTCAAAGCGTGGCTTGAAACAAGTACGTAATATATCGTTCTTGTTGAAAATATTTCTACAGATAGAACAAGCTATACGTTTTTATTCATCAGCTATCTCATGATGTTCTTGAGAGGTGACAGTTTACAGGATTTGTTTAATCACATCAATAGTTTAAGTCCTGCCGTCATGTTTACTTTGGAAATAGAGACAGACAGTGAAAATCTGTTTCTGGACGTGTTGGTCATCAGAAAGGGATCTACGTTGAAAACAAAGTTTAGACGAAACCTACACCCTGGCCGTTACCAACATTTCCTTTCGAATCATCCATCACATGTGAAGAGAGTGCCTGTGCGCGGCATATACCACAGAGCTACTGCAATATGCCAAGAGCAAGATGACCGCTCGGATAAAATTGATACTTTGAGACGCAACCCGCAGCTTAGAGCGCATCCCATAGGATTTATTGATTCACTTATTAACAGAGCGAAGAGAAGGATAATCTGAAAAGGAGGTTAAACCATTCGGTTTTTATCGATACCATATGAGAGGAGTGTTTCTGCAATGTTTACATGTGTAGTGAGTACATACAACATAAGAACTGTTTTCAAAACGAGATATAACGTTAGAAATTTCTTATGAGAACCATGCCAATAAAGGCACGACAGGAGACGATGAACTGTCTCTATATACCTGTGAATGTGGCAGAAGTTACATTAGAGAAGCAGCAGACGATTGGACACAAGACTCAGGAAAGACAGAATTTTGAGGAAGGTCATTTGGAGATATCTAGACTAGATCAACATGCCTTTGAAGAGGATCAGATTATAGTATGGAATGAAGCCAAGATGTTACAGACTGAAATGAGTTGTGTATACAGAAAATATAAGGAAATGGCAGATGTGTCGTGTTCAAAAATCTCATAAGCCGACCCAGCTTTCAAATTTTGCTTCTCTAGTTTCCTCTGATCAGTAAGGAATGGAATGAAAAACGCAGTTTCATAAACTTGTTTGAATCCATGAAGATACGTAATTTTCTTCACAGATGGCATTGGTGGTGTTAAGAATTTCAAAAGAATGTGTTCCGATTTTTGTGTCGCGTCTGTGGAGTGCTCAGTCTACTTTCATTGATCTGTTTACGGTTTTTAATTTGTGAATTTATTTAGGTTTCGTTCTTGGTTCTCCTAGTTAATTTATAATTTTCTAATCAAAGTTTTGCTGGTACTAGCCATGGATAAGATCAGTTGTAAGGTGCATGTCTTAAGAATCTTATTAATATGTAATGTCCAATGACTGACGGGGAATGCTTGCTATCATTCAGTGCAAAATCTTTTGTCTTCCAGGTTGATATCCAAAAACACAAAGATTAGGGTATACAGAACTATAATTTTACCTGTTGTTGTGTATGGGTGTGAAACTTGGTCTCTCACACTGAGGGAGGAACAGACTGAGGGTTTTCGAGAATAGGGTGCTGAGGAGGATATTTGGGCCTAAGAGGGACGAGGCGACAGGGGAGTGGATGAGACTACATAACGAGGAACTTAATGACCTGTACTCATCACCAATTATTATTCGGGTAATCAAATTGAGAAGAATGAGATGGGTGGGGCGTGTAGCACGTAGGGGGAAAAGAGAGGTGCATGCAGGATTTTGGTGGGGAGACCTGAGGGAAGGCGACCACTTGGGAGACCCAGGCTTAGATGGGAGGATAATATTAAAATGGATCTTCAAGAAGTAGGATGGGCATGGACTGGATTGAGCTGGCTCAGGATAAGGACAGGCGGCGGGCTCTTATGAATGCGGTAATGAACCTCTGGGTTCCCTAAAATGCGGGGAATTTCTTGACTAGCTGAGAAACTGTTCGCTTCTAAAGAAGGCCTCTGCTCCATGCAGTTGGTTAGTTAGTTAGTTAGTTAGTTAGTTAGTTTGTTTGTTTGTTTGTGTCCAGTGACTGTGCATATTGCAGTCTAAGGGGTCCAGACGTTTAGGTGCTTCATCGCCTAAATGCAGAACAGAGAAGTTTCCGAACTCTCATGATCCATTAAAAAATTGGACGACGGACGAAGTCCAAAAACAGAAGATTATGTCTTTAAGAAAGTATTTGGTATTGTGGAATCAAGAATGCAAGCGTGAAATCCCAGCAGTTTTCCGTCATTTGTGAGCTCCTGACACGGCACTAATTTGTACACTGATTTGTCCACAGAATTGAAAACAGAAAACAAGCTTGAGTACAAGTTTCATCCTGTAACATCAGGGAAGCTGCATTTTAAGGTGAGGGCACCAAATGATGCGCATGTGGCCCTGACAACTGGTCCCAATGAAGGGGACCCAATGCATGAGGTGAGTTACATGATTATGTACTACGTAATTAGTTTATGAGAACACTTAATGACATCTTGGATTTAGCCCAGCTTGTTACGCTCTTGTTGTTACCAGTTTAGATGTCTGTATTTGCATTAGTTCATCCCGTGTTAGGGTCGTCAAATTAAGAAGGATCAAATGGGAATGGCATGTGGCATGTATAGGGGAGAAGAGAAATACATAATGGGATTTGGTGGTGGAAGCCGATCCCAGTGACCGCTCGGTCTAAGGTGTGGGTCTGCGGCCGTTCGCTTACTATGATTGTGGGTTTGTATCCCGCCAAGGACATGGATGCCTGTCTCTTCTGAGTGTTGAGTGTTGTCCAGTAGACATTTCTGGGTCGGGCTGATCACATGTCCAGAGGAATCTTGCGGAGTGTGGTGTGCCTGAGTGTGATAGTGAAGCCTAGATAGTGAGGAGGCCCTGGCCCACTAAGGGCTATTGCACTATTAAGGGGGGGGGGAGGGAATTAGCTGGGGAGGGACCACTCGGCAAACTTGGGAAGAAATGGTAGAATAATACAAAAATCAGTCCTGCAGAAATAGTTTGAGAGGATGTAGGCTGGATTAAATCTGGTTTGGGATAGTGACAAGTGCCAGGATCTTGCGAACATGGCAATGAGATTTCGGATTGAATAAAATGTTGGGAATCTCTTGACTGCCTGAGATATTGTCATATTCTCAAGGAAAATTTTGCCGCACGAAGTATTTCATTCAATTGCCGTGTTAGTCATAAGAATCCTTTGGCTGGGGTATCGTCCTGCCACGAAGATTGTGCCAGTATAGTCACTCCACAGTACTGACACTCTGGCTGTGACTCAAATGTGCACGTGTAGTATTTTGAGTTTTTTGTCCAAAACTCTCAACCTAATTATGTGATAAAGTGTCGTGTCGTTGCGGGTACGCTTAGCACAGTAGGATGAATGTGGATGCGCTGGCATGCAGGTTGCTGCTGTAAGGCAAATTACTATACTACCATGGGCTTGACTATCCCCCGCGATTGTTGCCTGTTTTCCTCTGTTCACATTAATGGTGCTTGTTGTCAATAATACCACAGGGAGGACTACAGTCCCTATAGTGGTGACAATTACGTGTCTGCCAAATCTGCAGCGGAAGGGCCCGCTTGTGCAAAGGATGTTTATCCGTCATCTGTCTACTTTACTCAAAACTATTGTGTTTTCAGTATTGGTTCCATTTCTGTCATTAAGTGGAAATCATATGATGAATTCCTACTTTATTTGGACCCTACACATAACAACGCATATTGTCACAAAATTTAAACTCAATTCTTGCGGAGGTTCCAGCTTGAACAGTTATTGTTGTTGGTAAAAGTAGGGTTCGTTGTTCTCAGATTTTTATCGGAGGCTGGAAAAACACGAAGAGTGTCATCAGGCGAAACCGTGTGAAACCTGACAAGGCTGTAGTGGACACACCTTACATCCTCAGTAATGCAGAGTATCGTGGCTTCTGGATCCGCTGGAGGGGTGGTTTAGTGGAAGTTGGCAAGGAAAGTGAAGTGATGCCGTTTTTAAAGTGGAAGGACCCTGAACCGTTTTGTGTTCGCTATTATGGTATCTGCACTGGATGGGGAGCGACTGGCTCATGGATCACAGAAGGTGAGTGACCCCTAGTATTGCAAATTGAAACAAGTGATTGTAAAAATACAAATTTCTTTATTGCATCTACGTGTGTCATTCTGTGCTGTTTAAATTTACCCCTGAAATGAGTATAAATATCAACTTCACCCACCAGATGGAACCTTATTGTTTACGGAAATAAGCAGACGCACCACATGTCTGCCTGGTTAAAGGTTACTTTCCTTTTTAATATGAGAGTGCATAGTAGACAGATCTTAAAGAATGGGTGATAAACTACGGTCAAGAAATTCAAATTGGGGTTAGGTATGAGGGTCTGCGTGACATAAGAAACTCTGCTGTAGTACTCTGCATCATTTGAAAGTTGTAGCTATTCTAAGTATTTCACAAGATTATTGAATACATTTAAAAATATTAGGTTGTTACGTAACATGGCCATAGTAGGAAATAGGGAAGTTAATTTTTTGTATGCTGCAGATGTTGTGTCCACTATGATGTTATATCGGTGGTTTCAAAACACTTTCGTAAGCCTAAAATTAATGTTGAGGTAAGTGCAGGAATTGATCACCCTGGTGTTCACTAAATTGTTCTGGATGTTTCTTCTCTGAATGCGAAACTGTATGGGTTGACAGTGTACGTTCTGTTTACTGTATGTGATTTGCAGAAACACCAAAGGAAGACGTGTAACAATTACAGATTATTTTGTTCTCGTTACACAGAAATTCTAGAAAGAGAAAAATTTGTACATGTATATCTATAAGCTATCGTATGATAACTATGAAGGGCGATCACCTGTAAGTGTGAGGTGTCTGTTCAGAAACATCTAAAGTCGAATCTTAAGGACATATGATTTACACTGGTACTTTCTGCATGAGAGGCCCCAGTTTCTATTATTTGACTGACAGACTGGACGCAGTGAGTGAAGATTAGCATGGTTTTCCTCATCCTCTCGAAGCAAATGCCTTTTACTGCCTCACGTTATTCCATGATTACCTCACTACTCGCTAACCATTCCATGATTAAGTGCAGCATATTCTGACAGGGCCACTCTGGTCACCAGCAACCAAGCATGTGCCTGGGGTTGCATTTGACCAACATTTTTCTTTCTTTTTTAATCCAACAGAAAGGAAGGAAGATAACAGAAATCATCTATGAATATTACTTATGGTTGATTTAACTCAAGAACTGTGTCCGTCAAAACATGTAAGGAAATGGATAGTGGAAAGAGGAAATTTCGTTATTTGGGGCAACACAAAACATAGAGCAAATTCTGAGTCTGATATATTCACAGCATTAGTGACAGCATTGTTAAAAATGGACATTTACCATGGAGGTTCCCGTTCGATCACAGGGCATATGACATGGAATTCTTTGTTGACACAGTGATAGTGTGACAGGGTTCTCTTGTGAGTATTTTGGTTCCGCTTGTCAGGATCATTCCATCAGTGTTCCCACGGTCACTTATTCATCGGTCACCAGCACTGATTAAGAGTGTTTCCCGAACTTTTATCTGTGTTCAAACCGCTAAAATAATTTCTCTTCCCCAAGGAATTCCTATCTATGCAAATGTTTGCAGGCCAGAAATCAAAGAGGCAATTTTTAGCGCACAGGTAGTACCATAGTATTGCCAGTCTCCGGGCATATATTCGCGCGACATTTCGTGGGATATTTGGAATACTTTATGACCCTCAGTATTTCTATTTATTTAATAGACACTGGCTAGCGGAACCATTAACAGTGATGTGCAGTGTGCAAGGGTTCCATGAAGACTGCATGAGAAACATTGGTATATTATCTTGCAACTGACAGTGTCGTTCATAGACACTTAGAAAATAATTTTTACGCGAAATATTAATGAAGAAAATAAATGTCTGAAATAGGATCCATTTTACTCATATGTGGGTGAAGGGTTATCATATGAAGAGAACTGTAGATATAAAAATGGGAGTGTGACTGCGTTTGAATTTTGGATGTATGGTGCACTGGAAACCCATTTAATTTTGAGCATTCATGTATTCAAGTCTTGTGTTTCTCAGCTTGAATTAAAACACGGTAGACCAACTGTACCTCTTCACATACAAACATCTTGGAAAACACTGCAGTGGCTTAATCTGTAGAAACTTTGTACATGATCCATAGTTTTGAGGACTTTAACATTTTATGGTCAGTACCAAACATGTGCATGTGAATGGTAATAAAGGAAGACATTGGAAAATGCAACAGTCTGCGCTTTGTGATTTTGAATTTTGTGTCAATATTGATGTAAGGGAAGCGTCACAGTTGTGCTGCATGCGTTTGGCCTGCTGCCTGTCATGTTTCACTTCCACTAACAATTTTGCTAATTTTGTATAAATTCGAAAGGGCTAATCCATGCTGGAGCTTTCACACTGTATTGAATTTAATTTGTTTTCTTCATTTTAATAGTTGCAAGTCACGAAATAAGTGATAAAATTCTTATCACTTCTCATCTGTTGCCTGCATAACATCTTGCTTCTTCCAGCAAAACTTATGGTTAGTGACTGCAAGGGCTATCTTTCCATAGTGTTGTGAGTGGGAGAGTGAGGTTGAGTTTAGATGTATGCCAGGTTCCACGAATGTATGAAGTCGATGTTGTCCCAGTCCATGCCATGAAGACGTATACGGGAGTAGAGGGATAATTCCACAAATTCTTAACCCATCTGGAGGTGACTGGTGAGCTTCACACCCGAGCTGGTTTTGCCCTGTGGAACGAAGCCCTGATGCTCATAAGTAAGAATCCAGTTAGGTTCCAGAACCCGTCCAAACCTTTTGGAGAAGTGATATGGAAATCTGGTGCAAATCTCTTGCCCCTACTGAGAATCGAGCACCTGTTTCACTGACACAGTCTCCCTTTTTTTAACGTTTTCCTTTGTCTAATTTTTAAAGAAGCATGACGTTTCGGAAGCCGGCTCTACCTCCATCTTCAGTCAAGGAAGAACCTAAGCTGGTTTACCCGTTGGATCCGGCTATTTTCAGTCACTGGGCACCATATACCAGTAAACGTGTTAAGGCGTGAACTTGAGAAGTGATTTTGTCCAAACGTAGTAAGAGGAAAATTGCCATCATATAATCACAATTTAACTAAAAGACATAAAAATGTAGCCTGGACGCATCAACAAATTAAAACCGTAGTAACAGCCATGACGTCAGGCTGAGCAGAACACAGAAATTAGACAAACAACCAGAGAACACGTTAAATTTCTTAACACCACTAGTCCATGGATATTCACATCCTTTTTCACGGATGGCAGTAGTGATGTTAAGAATTTTATGCATGTCTCTTAAAGTTGCTTGTTTTGTGTCTGAGGTCTTTTCAGTCTGTATTCATGGCTGTTTTTATGGTTATTAAATTGTTGATTGGTCCACATTTTGTTTTTAAAGTTCTAGTTAATTTTTTAAGTTTTATAGCCATTTTCCTTTTACTACACTTGGGCTAGATCTGTACGCATATGCATATCTTAACAAGTTCAATGTTCTGTGGTACCAAGTGACTCAGAATATCTCGGTCAAAGGTGTCCACAATGGAAGGTGCATCTTTGGCTGACGGCAGAAGCTGAGCTGGATTCCGAACAGTCGTGCCACCTTAAAGTAAAAAAAAAAAAGTTGTGTTAGTGAGGCATACCCCATCCTCAGAGCTGTATAGAATTGAGCTCCAGATCTTCCAGCATCTAACCTAGTCCCTATCCAGGTTACGCTACACTGACTTCTTATGCTGGATAAATTATTGATGATAAAGACTGTATAAATTTCGACTTAAAACATTTGTGACTCAACAAAGAATAAAATTGGTGTAATATTTGTGGTTCTC
This sequence comes from Coptotermes formosanus, assembly GCA_013340265.1. Lineage (NCBI taxonomy): Eukaryota > Metazoa > Arthropoda > Insecta > Blattodea > Rhinotermitidae > Coptotermes > Coptotermes formosanus. The sequence goes on along the minus strand of BLKM01000738.1, from coordinate 134,186 downwards.
ACGGCGATGTGTATAAATGTCATGGTAGGCTGGATTTAATGCCATGTTGTTGGCATATAAGTAACACTATTTCGGAGGAAGTTTCTGTCTCAGTCTTCAGGGTGGCTCACGCCAATACACAGAATTTTGAGGTTGTAGCTCCCTGCAATTTATAGGTCTCTATCAAATTACAGAGTGAAATACCTCAGATATAGAATCTTAAAATTAAAATGCGTATGTGGCAGACCGATGGCCTAATTCTTTCTTCATGCTGTGGGACAATTTTATTGCCGTGTGCAGGGAACTGGTTACTGAACGACTGAAAGCATAAGACTGTTCACAGTGGTAATGATTGCGTATGTGCTGTTGAAGCGTGCGGCATGTGATGCACACTCACAGAGTCACGAACACCCAGGCGTAAATGTGTTAAGCAGAATAATTTTAAGTTGTTAAATTTCATCATACTATATCAAAAGAATTATCGAATATTCTTAACCTTTTAAAGCCTAGCGGTAACTTTACATGCCACCAGGATTAACATTAAAAAATTCTACGTTGTGCCCACATTGCGTTTATGTGTTTTGTACGGATCTCAGAACAAACAGCAACTTTTGCCTTATAAAACATTAGGAGACTGGTTTTTATAACCGAAGTGGAGAGTGTTTACAGCGCGGTACGCACTGAGTCCTTATATAAAACAGATACGCTTCGTGTTTAAAGGGTTAATGGCATATTTTAGGCCTTGTTATACAAAGTCATCTGTGCAGAGAAATATCTGTTAATGGAGTTGTAGCTCAGCATGCAGCATGAGCAGACGATAAAAGTCGTACGTGGAATTTATTAGAAGATATTATGTAGGAGACTTTATAGAGGAGGGACGAAAATGCTAAAATGTATGTTATGGAAATTCATTACCAGAGGCATCCAAATAAAATATAAAACCGATATCATTTTTGTTACTAGCCACTCAGCCATCTCGATCCCTTTTCACGCTTGTTATTAATTCAGTAGGAACACAAGATCTGGATTCCCGTGTTTGTGGGTTGATTGTAACACCACATTGATTACAGGGAATTTGGGTTTATCTGAGGAGTTGGAGCACTACTTTAACTTTACCGTGTACATTATAATCACTTCAACTTAAGATATGCCACTTATGTAACAATACTCTTACATATCGTGGAAACCAAATCTCTCACAACTGTTAAACGATTCTCTGTGTGCGTCAGGAATGCTGTCCCGAGCTGTGTGGGCATGAGGATAGTATTGTTAGGCCATATCACATCTTGAAAGGGCCATGTGAAGGGGCGATCACCTGGAATCAAGGACGCTATTTGTGCTGTATTGCGCTGGGACCATAACACGTACCATCTAAGACCGAAGCTTATGTGAATAACACAATGTGCTTCTTTTCTTGCTGTCCTGAGCACCGCAGCTCTCATGGGATATCCATTCGGATGTTGACTTGGTGTGTGATAAAACATCCCATGTCCACGGAAATAGTAATAGAATGACAAAGCATTTGAAGACTCTAGTCCGTGTAAATCAGGCGATCTGAAACAGTACCTCGCCGGTATATGTGGTTCGCGACACCGTGTTGTTTGGCAGCAGAAACATCTAAAATGAGAATATGCCTTTCAACCATTTCCCTAGCAAAGTTATGATAAAAGGTCGAAGCCTTTTAAAATGTTTATTCCAACAACTGCACAGTAGTTCGATGTATAAATCATATGCAAACCTCCTAGATGCTTCGGTCTTTTTCGGCCATCATCAGGGAGGTATGTGACAAAGAATACATCTTCAAGGAATAGCTCTTTGATGATGGCCGAAAAAGGACAAAACATGTAGGAGGCTTGCTGTAATATTGTATATACTTGTATTTGTTATCGAAATATTGTGCAGTTGTTCGAATAGCCATTGTAAAACTGTCTTACTGCACGGAACGTGGATACTGTTAAGAGCGTCAAAACAATTTTGAGAACTTATGAGCTGTTTATTTGTGGAAACATACATTAAATTACTTATTTATTTTGTAAAAATACGCTAAAAATGGCGACACCATAGCCCGTTTTGTGCACTGCATCTTATATAAATCTTTCCTATTACTGCTCGGATATTTTTACTGCACATGGTGTGTGGAAAAATACATGGCAAAATTACGCGTATAATTGTACCAATATTAACCTTTTAAAGCCTAGCGGTAACTTTACATACCACCAGGTTTAACATTAAAAATTCCACGTGGTGACCACATTGCTTTTATGTGTTTTGTACGGATCTCAGAATAAACAGAAACTTTTGCCGTATAAAACATTAAGAGACTGGTTTTTATAACCGAAGTGGAGACTGTTTACAACGCGGTACGCACTGAGTCCTTATATAAAACAGATAAGCTTCGTCATTAAAGGGTTAAATGAGCCCTCAGCCTCTGTATGGAATTTTATGTTACCCGCGTGCATAGCGAAACTGCGGACGTTGTCTGCATCACATAATATTTTGAGTAGACTTGATTTAAATACAGCCTAAAAGAAATGTGAACTAACCTCAGAGAAACCACACTGTGTGTTCATTAAAACAACCAAGCAAATTAATGCTGTTCCAGGAAGTTGCTTGTTTATTCTAAGAATCACATGAAAGATGACAAGAAACACTGCTAGTAAATGCAGAGTTTTACTGAGTGTTGAAACCTCTGGTATGTATAGACATGAATGTTTTATAGGGCGTTAACATTACGACAAGTTCTTGCATGTCGAATGGCAGGTTATGAAATGTGAAGTTCTCATTGTGATGAAAGTTTACACTACGTTTTTCTGGTATATCCCAACATGTTGTCCGATGGATAGGCACCTACATACAGGTGACCACCTTCTAGACTACAGCACGCTGGTGTAAATCTGAAGGCATCTGTGTAAATAGTAGGTTAGTATGTGTGGGGAAAGCAGCAGTTGTATTCTGCATTAAGGCAGTGTGCCATTTGACTACAGGAACAGGGGAAAATTGGAGATAGACTATCCAGCCAGATAAGAGTAGAATCTAGAACTCTTGGATGTGAAGCAAAAGTCAGGGCCGGACTACGAGGAGGGCCAACAGGCAGCTACGCGGGGTGCCAACTTATAAGGCGTGCTGATACTTCGTTGGAATAGTAAGAAATAGGTGCTACTAGACTCAGGTTCCCTGATGCGAAAGAATTTCTCAGAAACTGACCTTCAGTTTTGGCAAGCGCCCTAAAAAATTTGGCCAAACCTGTCGTACGCTGAAAAATTTTCAAGAGTATCGGTTTTAAGGAGCGCCATATTATTATCTTGCTCAGGGCGCAATGTTATGGAGGTGGTTATGGCGCCTAAATATCAAGGGTCTGCCTTGACAAGAATGATAACAATTCTGCTGTTGATAAATTTTTTTGTACGTAGGATCATTGAGAGAATATTTAATGTTTTTAAATAAAAATGTGAACATGGAGTCCCAAAGTGGACAGCAGTCTGTAAGCTCCTAACAAAGCACTGACAGGAAAACATTCATGTGTCCACAGAATTTGAAACAGAAAACCAGCTTGAGTACAACTTTATCCCTTTAAAATCGGGAAAGCTGAATTTCAAGGTGCGGGCACCAAATGATGCGCATGTGGCCCTGACAGCTGGTCCCGCTGAAGGAAACCCAATGTATGAGGTGAGTTTCATAATTCGTTATTTGAGGACAAGAAATGGCCACTTTATTCTTAGTCCAGACTCCTACGCTGTTTTCATTACCAGTATAGATGTCTATACGTGCATTTATTTTGACACTTATTAGGGTGATCGATTTAAGAAGAATCAGAGGGGCAGGGCATACGGCATGTATAGGTGACAACAGAAATACATACTGGGGTTTGGTGGTGAAACCTGGAGGGAATAGACTACTGGGCAAGCTTAGGAAGAGATGGGAGAATAGTATGATAATTGGTCTTACAGACATATTCTGCGTGGGTGTAGGCTGGATTAAATGTGGTTTGGGATAGAGAAAAATGTCAGGATCTTGCTAACATAGCAGTAGTGAAATTTCGGGTTGAACAAAATGTCGGGAGTGTGTAAATTGACTGAGATATTCTTGTATCCTAAAGGATGAATTTTCTGCAGGGAGCACTTAATTTCATTTTACATGTTAGTCGTTAGAATCCTTTGGCTTGGGAATCGGCCTGTCACAAAGTCTCTACCAGTAAAATCAGTCCACAGTACAGACACTGTGAGTGGCATTCAAATGTGCAGTTGCAGTGTTTTGATTTGTTGGTCGAAAACTCTGATTCTAGTTATGCGATCAGGTCTTGCATCATGGCTGACATTCTATAGCACAATAGGATGAATGTGGATGAGTTGGTAAGCATGGTGCTGCTATAAGGTACTGTTTCTATACTACCATGCGCTTGACTACACCACACGACTGTTGCCTCTTTTCGTCTGTTGACATTAATGGGCTTGTTGCCAAGAACACCATAGGCAGGATTACTGATACTATGTTGGTGACAATTACATGCCTGCCAAATCTGCAGTGCAAGTGGCTGCTTGTGTAAAGAATTTTTATCCATCATATCTCTACTTTATCTAGAACTACTTTGGTTTTTGGTATTGGTTCCATTTCTGTTCTAAAATGGAAAGCATATGGAAGAATTCCTACTTTATTTGGAACCTCCACGCAGCAATGCACATTGTCACGAAATTTGAACTTAATTCGTGCAGAGGAGTTCTAGTTTGTATAGTCGATTTCCATTAGTAAGACTAAGGCACTTTGTTCTCAGATTTTCATCGGCGGATGGAAGAACATGAAGAGTGTCATCAGGCGAAACCGCGTGAAACCCGACAAGGCTGTAGTGGACACACCTTACATCCTCAGTAATGCAGAATATCGTGGCTTCTGGATCCGCTGGGAGGGTGGTGTAGTGGAAGTTGGCAAGGAAAGTGAAATGACCCCCTTTTTAAAGTGGAAGGACCCTGAACCTTTTGGTGTTCGCTATTATGGTATCTGCACTGGATGGGGAGCGACTGGCTCATGGATCACAGAAGGTGAGTGAGTTCCAGTATTGCAAATTGAAACAGGTGATTGTGAAAATGTGTATTTCATTATTTGCCCTAAACATGTCATTCTGGGCTGTTTCAATTTTCCCTTCATGTAAGTGTAAATACCAACATGAACCATGCATTGGAACACTATTGTTTTGCACAGACAAACACAAGCACTACTTGTCTGCCTCGTAACAAGTTAGTTTTGGTGTTAATATAACCATATATAACCATAACATTCCTTTGTCCACAGAATTTAAAACAGAAGACAAGCTTGAGTACACCTTTATCCCTTTAAAATCAAGAAAGCTGAATTTCAAGGTGCGGGCACCAAATGATGCGCATGTGGCCCTGACAACCGGTCCCAATGAAGGAAACCCAATGTATGAGGTGAGTTACATAATTTCTTATTTGAGGACACGTAATGGCCACTTTATTCTTAGTCCAGACTGCTACACTGTTTTCATTACCAGTATAGATGTTTGTACGTGCTTTTATTTTGACATTTATTAGGGTGATAGATTTAAAAAGGATCAGAGGGGCAGGGCATATGGCATGTGCAGGTGACAACAGAAATACATACTGGGGTTTGGTGGTGAAACCTGGAGGGAATAGACTACTGGGCAAGCTTAGGAAGAGATGGGAGAATAATGTGACAATTGGTCTTACAGACATATTCTGCGTGGGTGTAGGCTGGATTAAATGTGGTTTGGGATAGAGAAAAATGTCAGGATCTTGCTAACACAGCAGTAGTGAAATTTCGGGTTGAACAAAATGTCGGGAGTGTGTAAATTGACTGAGATATTCTTATATACTAAAGAATGAATTTTCTGCAGGGAGCACTTAATTTCATTTTACATATTAGTCGTTACAATTCTTTGGCTGGGGAATTGGCCTGTCACAAAGTCTCTACCAGTAAAATCAGTCCACAGTACAGACACTGTGAGTGGCATTCAAATGTGCAGTTGCAGTGTTTTGATTTGTTGGTCGAAAACTCTGATTCTAGTTATGCGATCAGGTCTTGCATCATGGCTGACATTCTATAGCACAATAGGATGAATGTGGATGAGTTGGTAAGCATGGTGCTGCTATAAGGTACTGTTACTATACTACCATGCGCTTGACTACACCACACGACTGTTGCCTCTTTTCGTCTGTTGACATTAATGGGCTTGTTGCCAAGAACACCATAGGCAGGATTACTGATACTATGTTGGTGACAATTACATGCCTGCCAAATCTGCAGTGCAAGTGGCTGCTTGTGTAAAGAATTTTTATCCATCATATCTCTACTTTATCTAGAACTACTTTGGTTTTTGGTATTGGTTCCATTTCTGTTCTAAAATGGAAAGCATATGGAAGAATTCCTACTTTATTTGGAACCTCCACGCAGCAATGCACATTGTCACGAAATTTGAACTTAATTCGTGCAGAGGAGTTCTAGTTTGCATAGTCGATTTCCATTAGTAAGACTAAGGCACTTTGTTCTCAGATTTTCATCGGAGGCTGGAGAAACACGAAGAGTGTCATCAGGCGAAACCGTGTGAAACCTGACAAGGCTGTAGTGGACACACCTTACATTCTCAGTAATGCAGAATATCGTGGCTTCTGGATCCGCTGGGAGGGTGGTGTAGTGGAAGTTGGCAAGGAAAGTGAAATGAGCCCCTTTTTAAAGTGGAAGGACCCTGAACCTTTTGGTGTTCGCTATTATGGTATCTGCACTGGATGGGGAGCGACTGGCTCATGGATCACAGAAGGTGAGTGAGTTCCAGTATTGCAAATTGAAACAGGTGATTGTGAAAATGTGTATTTCATTATTTGCTCTAAACATGTCATTCTGTGCTGTTTCAATTTTCCCTTCATGTAAGTGTAAATACCAACATGAACCATGCATTGGAACACTATTGTTTTGCAGAGACAAACACAAGCACTACTTGTCTGCCTCGTAACAAGTTAGTTTTGGTGTTAATATAACCATATATAGTTGACAGAAATTGAAGAAAGGGTAATAAACCCCGGTCAAGAAATTCAATTTGGAGTTAGGAATGAGGATCTACCTGCCATCCAAAACTCTGCTGTAGTACTGGTGTATCACTTGAAAGTGGCTGTCATTTTAAATATTGTGCAAGAGTTTTGAGTACCTTTTGTAAAACATTTGGTTTTTATGTAATGTGGGACAGTACAAAATCGAGGTGTTTTATGTTTTGTGCACCGTGCTTGTTGTGTCTATTATGGCTTTCCACTTCAGGCTATGAAACATGCTTATACACAAAACATTAGCATGGAAGTAATTTCAGGAATTGCTCTTTATTAAGCATTCTGGATATTTCTTCTTTGAATGTCAGAGTGTATGGGCTGACGATGTACATTCTGCTTACTGTATGGGAGGTGCACAACACAAACACAAGTCTTGTAACCATTACAGATAATGCTGATCGTTTGTAGCAGTTTGATGACACTTTTAAAGAGAATTTTTGGAGATGGAACAGATTATACTTGTACATGCGTGTGCTATCCCATGATATTGTTTAAAGGTGAAGAAAATGTATGTGTTGCACGCGCGCGTGTGCGTTTGTGCGTGTGTGTGTGATTTATGTCATCAGAAGGATTTACAGTACAATATTATGATCATGTAATTAATACAGCTACTTCCTACTTGCGAGGCCACCACTTCTTATATGGACTTAATAATTGGCCTTTATGACTGAGGTTTCGCATGGTTTTCCTCATCTCCTGTAGGCAAGTGCCTAATACTGCCTCACGTTACTCCGTGATTACCTCACTATTCAGTAGGCATTCCATGATTCAGTGGTTTAGTCAACAGCAAATTAAGCACATGTTTAGGCTGGCATAACCATCCTTTCCTGTCATTTTTTCTCCAAAATGCACCATAATATGAACAAAATGGAGACACGAAGGTCGCAGGAATGATCTTCAAATAGTAAGCTACTATGATTGATTGTACTTAACACCTATACTGAGGAGTGTGAGAAAAAATGGGAACATGGGATGTGCTAAAATTTTTTCTGCCTAGGGTGGCAAAAAACGAAGAGCCAATCATGAGTTTGAGCTGTTGACAGTATTAATGACAGCACTGTTACAAATGGAGATTTACCATAAATGCTCGTCTTTGATCCCGGGGCATATGACGTGGAGCTTTTGTTGAAATAGTGGCAATGCGACAGGGCTTTCTCTGAGTGTGTTTTTTAATGCTTGTCAGAATCATTTCCATCAGTGTTCCCATGGTCAATTATTCACCTATCACCAACACCAACCAAAAGTTTCCCAAACTTTTTTTCCATGTAGGAACCACTACAATAATATTTCATTCTCCAAGGAAATCCTGCGTATGCATATGTTTGCTGGTCAGAAACCAAAGAGACAATTTTTAGTGGACAGGTAGTAGCCTAGTTTTTCCAGGTTCTGGGGAGAAGTTGCCACGATATTTTATGGTATATTTGAATTTGTTATGAATGTCAAAACTTCTATTTATATATTAGACACTTTCTAGTGGAATCAATGATGATGTGCAGTGCCCAAGGTTTCTGTGAACACTGCTTGAGGAACACTGGTATATAATCTTGCAGTTGACAGTCAAGATTTAAAATACTGCTTTATTGATAAAATGTATTTCAGTTGCTATCACTATGAGTCCACACTCACCATAAAACAGTGCCAGTACAAACCAATTTTGTGCCTTTCAGGTGTTAAAAGTCTTTCCCCTTTGTGAGTGAGAACAACAGGTTGTTATGATTTATAGAAGTTCATATGCTCAAAAGGGAAGAAAATCTGTTCAGTGTGTCAACCTAAGAAACCGTACTTTCATTCATTTGACAAGATTTTTTCATGGAAACCCTATGCAGACCCTATTTAAGAGACCTGGCGATCCAAAAATTGTTAAATAAGAGGACACAGAAAGTCTTAGTGGTGAAATTTATTTATAAAGGAAATACAGAAGAAGCAATGGGAAAAATTTGTTCATAATTTTTGCATTCACTTCTATTACCTTTATACGAAGGGTGAATGAAAAGTAATGCCTCCAACTTTATAACTCACCAACAAATGGCAGCAATGATGCGCTACAAGTTGTGACATGTTCTATAGCACCTGTTCTTTCACCTCAGTTGGCGGTAAGTTGCTGTCTTAAACTGTTGTGTTGCTGTTGTATGTGAAATGGAAGCCTGCACTGAGCACTCATCGGTGCGCTTTAAGCAACATGCCCTAATTGAATTTTTGAGTACTCAAGGAGTTTCCAATTGAAATTTGCTGCCAAATGCAGGTTGTTTATGGTGATGACTATGTTTATGTGAGCACTGTGCATCTCTGGGCCAAAAAATGTAAGGTTGGCGGATAGGGAAGAGCTGATTTGAGTGTTAAAAATGCAGGAGATGACCTTTGACAGCCACCGATGAGTTTCACAGGAAAAAGTTTGATGAACTGATTAAGGACAATCAACAGATTACTCAAAGGGAAGTTGCTGTCAAGCTTGGCATTTCATAGGAATGTGTGGCTCACATCATTGATGTTCTTCAGTATCAGAAAGTTTATGCAAGATGGGTTCCTCACATGCTGATGGTGGAGATGAAAGCTTCGAGAGTTGAAATTTGCCAGCAACTTTTGTCACTCTACAAGAAGGAAGGTGAGGAATTCTTCACAACATCGTGACAGCTGACGAAACATGGGTGCATCATTATGAACCTGAAAGCAAGCATTAGTCCATGGAATATCACCGTAAAGGTTCATCTGCAAAAAAATATATACAAAACCCAGGCTTTGGCAGGGAAACTCATGGCTACAGTTTTTTGGGATGCAGATGATTTTATTTACACGGACCTACTTGAACCTGGGACCACCATCAACTCAGAATGCTATACTGGAACACTCAAAGGTTTGAAACAACAATTCAGAAGGTTTTGGAAGCAAAAGAAGAACATTTTGCTGCAACATGACAATGCTAGGCCTCACACTTCGCAAGCCACCGTAGAGGCAATTGAGAAGCTGGACCTCACCATCATATCTCATCCACCATACAGCCCAGACTTGGCGCCATGCGACTTCCAATCTCCCAGAAATGAAGGAAGACCTTTGTGGATATCTGTATGACTCAAATGAAGAGACGAAAAGGACTGTCAGGACCTGGACGAAGAAATAAAGTGTGGAGTTCTTTTGTGATGGCTTTCAGAAGCTTGTCCATCGTTGGAAGAAGTGTGTGAAGAATGACAGTGATTATGTGGAGAATTAAATACAGGTAATAAAAGAGCTCATTTCAAGAATTATTTTCGTGTTTAATTTATTAAAATATCCCTATTAAAACAAAAGTAATTGAGATGGCGGCAATACTTTTAATTCAGCCCTCATAAAAGAAATATATTTTCTCTACAAGGCATGTCCCTAAGTGGCAGGTACCGGGTGTGCCCATCAGATGCAGGGGTAGGTGGCACACCCTCCCCCTGGGTAGCATAAAAGCATAGGGCTGTGCAACAGGCTCCTAGCCTGTTCACTTGAAAAGTATTGTACTCACCAGTTTTAAATGAAAGAGTGCCCATATATGAAAATGGAAAATTATAAAAAAATTGCATTTTTTATTTTGTTTAGAACTTCCCATATTTATGCAAAACGAGCACAGTGCGACTCTATCCTAAGGTGATAACTACTATTGACACTACTGGTTACTGACCTCCAGCTACAGGTACCAGTAGAGAAGGCTAGCTGTGGTGGTTGTGGCCTGAATTGGGCTGTACTACCAGCGAAGGTTACTGACCCATGTATAGAAAGGAATTTCTGAAAGCTAAAAGTAGTAAGAGATATTTGTGTTAACAAACAGAAGAAAGTAAAATTTATGCTTTGCCAAAGCTGTCTATGAATTTTCATATAACAGGAGGAATTAAAGTAAGTAGAAAAATTGACCATAAACATTTCATACTACAAAGCCTGCCAGACAGCACCTACTAGATGCACAGTGTTATTGCCACTGGAAGACAAAAATAACTTGCAGCTGGTTTCCACAATGCACGTCCTTTCCTATACTTTACTCTTAATTTTATTTGTGTTGTATATGAAGTAATGAAATGAAAATCAGTCACTTAAGTAATGAAATATTTGAAGGCCTTGTATTCTGGTAAATGCCCCTGTGTTGATTGGAGAATATTTACTAACTTTTACGGGAACTAGGAATAATGGAGGGCATTGACAGCTGGAATGTTTTGATATACTGTAAACACAGATGAAAGAAGGGTTAACTTATTATCATGTACACAACTGGTGTACAGAGTGATTAAAAAAGAATCGAACACTATCATGAATTTATTATTGGAGAGTCACCATGATGAACACTGGTGCCCCCTGGTGGCAGAAATGCATACAACTTTCAAGGGCCAAAATCTGGAAAAGAGTAAGTGTAGCTCTACAATTTGGTGTATACCAGATGCACATGTGATACTTAGTTACTGAGTCATGAATTATTGGAAGTATTAAGTTCTTTTTGAATAACCCTGTATTGCTGTTTTCATAATTAGCCCAGTGAGCTTATGTTTGTTTCAGTAGCTCAGATTGTATGATGTTTGGATGTGCAAGGTAGTGACTATGGCCTAATTTGTGATACTATCCTATTATTTGCCTGGGAAGGCTGAAGAAAACCACGAGAAACCTTGGTCAGGATACACAGCATCCACTTCACTGGCACCTGAATGTGAAGCAGAAGCACTACCCATTCATCCATATTTTGTGGCCTGATGAGATTAGAGAGGGTACAGTACAATCACCAGTAATGGTCCTGTAACAAATGGGAGCAAATGCCATGGCATGACATGAGTATTCGTTGTTTATATGTATATATATAGTTCTATTTGTGTATTTAGTTTATATATTTGTAAGTATTTTAATTCGACACTTCACTCTCAATTAGGCATTAGCCTCATCTTCTGCTTCCTATGTAAGTACAATGCACCAGTGGATATGCCATACAGTAAAAGTTGTGATATCTAGCACCTCTGGGAACAAGGGTTGCCAGGTACTGTAATTTTGCAGATGTTATAACCTTATACCTAATTCATATCTTAGTGTACCTAGCAGCCTCATGAATAGACCTAACAATTTAATTTGTGACTTTATATTCCATCATATTTTCCCTGCAGCACTTCCCATTCCTTTTTCATCACTACTAAATACCATATTCACAGTAGTGCTGTGGCTGGTGGAATAGTGAAATGTAATGGGCCTGTTACTTAATTTCCAGTTAAGAGAGCTTTCCAGGTCATGGTGTCAGATGTCACAACTCTTACTGTAATTGCTTGACAGTTCGATGAATGGTGAATTTATTACAGTTGGTGAAAATATGAGTGTTATGATGGAACGATAGTGGCAAAACCCTAAAGAGATGATCAAGACTGGTTATGGCACCTTTCGTGTATCATCCTCTCCTGGAGCTTGCTTGGAAAGTCTCATGAATATTAGTCAGAATTATGGGTGCTCCACTGCTAAGCTGACCTGAGGGACTTGTGCATTTTTATGGCAACATGTACATATATATGTACGTGTTAATGTGAGTTCTTAGGGAATGGCATGATGGATTTTATCTAGAGTTATGCATTCAGAACAAACGAGGTGCCATATGATATTTGTGACACAGGAAGGTTTTGCATCTATAGGCTTATGCAGCCCAAGGTCTCTGTGTTCTGGGCATATGAATCTCCCCCTGAAGCCCCCTGTAAGGCATACACATTGAAATGTGAACTCAGAAAAGATGTGCATCCATGTTCCAAGCAGGATCTAAAAACCATGATTCCACTGTGCAAGAAGTATAGAACAGTATGTGTCCCAGACTGTGAGGCACTGTGATTGGCATGACGATTTAAGTGCCTGAAATACTTACAGAAGTGCCATGTAACTAAATTACTGGAAAATATGATATCCCTTGCATCTTTTCAGTAGAACATGGTTGAAATTTCTGTTACAATTATTACCAAAATATGCAGAAATTAAACACCAATGGCATTCCAAATAAAAACTGCAGTTCATTTTATTCTTTACAGATTATTTGTGCCCAGTGACAGTAGACACCATAACATTTAGCAAGAAAAAATATGACTACCGCCAAAGTTTTGTTACAGTAAGATATTTGTATGACAGGCTAAAAGCAATTATTTCAAACCACAACAATGGTATAGCAGTAGTGTTTGAGTGATGTTACAGTAGGCTTAATGGACACTGACTTTGTGACATGAGACACATTCCCATCCCTGCTACATTGTGTTAGCAGTTTAAGTTTCATACAAAGTTATGAAAATACAAACCATAATTTGGGAAACTAAACAAAGGCATTTGATGTAATATTACATTACATTTAAATAACGGAAAGTGAAGATACTTTTCATTGAGGAGTAGCAATATTTTGATTCAGACAACTTGAGACTTCTGCTGGCATTTATGAACATAGTGATAACTGTAGTTCACTGACTTAGGTGCCATGAATATAACATAAACACTCTGAATATGCAAGTTGTTTTCTTGCAATGCATTATTATTGTTATTATTATTACTAATATTATTATTATTATTATACACGATGTAACAAGTGTGATATGTTCAAATATGCTGTATATTAAATAGGAGGATTCTTTATGTTTTTATAGTGAAAGACTCTGGGGCTGAAAATGTACAGGTCTTTAGTTCTAAACTGTTAAGTAAAAAAATTAACAAGGTTAATCCTGTTCGTTGCACAGTAATTCTGGAAGATATGAGCCCAGCATCCAAATGTGAGTATTTGTTCCTCTTTTTTTTCTTCCCATTGCATGTTGCTGGTCCTCACGTTCCTGTTTCGAGGTATCACAAGGTAGCAAGAAGTATTCCAGCATGTAAGTATAACTCACCAGACAATATTCTGTCAAATTTACAGATGTATTGCACTGTTATTCTGAATTGAAAAAAAAAGAAGAATTATATGTTTATAATCAACAGAGGCATCATAATTATAGCAATATGAATCATATATTAAGAGGAGAAGACGGTTATTTTCAAAGAAAAGCGATGTGAGACACAAATATAAGTAAAATGAGATTATATTCCTTACTGACGCAATGCATGCAATATAAATTAGTGAAATTGATGAGTCTTTGCAGAAGTCATGAAATTTATCCTTAATCACCAAAATTTTATTTTTAATATACACAAGAGTTCAGCAGACATTAATGCTGTAGTAATTGGTTTATCATTTCTCATTTTAACATTTAATGTAAGATCTACCCCCAGTGCTTGTAGTTTATACATCATATGACATTTCAGTCCAAGTAATATAGAGGAAAGCTGGATGTTGTGGAGAATGCTAAACAGACTGAGAATTATGAATGACTCTACTGTCCGTGAACATATAATCATGAACCGAGTCATTGAAACATTCCACACTATTTACTTTAACCTTTTAAAGGGCTGCATTCTAATGTGCAAATGCCTGTAGGAAGACACCCCTAGAAATTCATTTCCTATATTTACAGCAGCAAGGAAATTTTCTGCATTTTTAACAAATGCTGTATAATCTCTTTTATTTTCCACAAAATTACCTTTATTTCATAATTTTATCATTTTGTGTTCAAATAATGCTCATGTTTCTGATTAACCATGTGCAAAAATTTAAATGTCCACCCCAGCAGGATAAAGGTTAAGTATCTGTAACTATTGATGAACATTTTGAACACAGTCTTGTAAACTCTGTGCTTTAATTCCATTATACAACATTTGGGAACGAAGACAACATTAATCTTTAATACTGACACTCGTCTAACACTATGCCTTAAAGGGAGCTATAATTATGAGTGAAGTTTAAACAACAAAATAAAGAGTTTTTATGTTTAATGAATGGGTTAACAACAAAAGCCAGTAGCAATTCATTTCTGCTGAATGATTCCTATCTTGAAAAGATCTGGGCATGGTTAAACATTGAAGTTCCCTGCTGTACTGTGGACATACGTTTCACTGCTGCCTGGAGGAATGAATGCACAGTCACAGGGTGGCTAAGCTTAATTAGGCCCACTGTAGATTTTTACAGCTTAAGAACTGGGCACTGAAAAATCCAGAAAATAACAGAATTCCAAATATTTGCGCCCCGTTACACTACACTCAGTATTTTTACAATACACACACGATAAATTTTTGAGCTTATTTGCTGTTGTTTTTGTTGTTGTTTTTGTTAATTTATTGTATGGTGGAAAATGGGGGTAGATGGGAATTATTATCCAAGGTGCTACTATTTTTATAAGAACTCTATATCACACTTATGGTCTTTATGGTACAACAAGTATACAACTTATGTTGCATTAGTTTTCAGATGAATATTATCCCTAACAAGTTCATTTTATAACAGTAACATTGATTATAATTTTAATGTATGGTTTTCAGTGTAATGTTAATTTACTTCATGTAGCAATATAATAATAACTGGATTCTGAGTAAATCAGTACGTGTCAAATCCAGTGATCAGAGACATGCTTATCATCATTTAATACAGCAAATGCCTTAGTAAACAACTGGTGGTTTTTGCCTGCACAAAGTGCACCAGTAAAGCATTTGTTGTAGGCGGTAAGAGCAAACATCATCCCTTATCCATGCATGCAGTCATTTACAGGGGGGAATTCTACTTTGAAACATGAATTTTATCATCAACATGTAATGTGTATGTGCAATGTACAAACAATTCTGTGCATTTATTTCCATTAACATTAGTATTATTAGTGGCCTTGAATGGAACATGAGGAACAACTTTGTTGTATTCATACTGGAACATACGGTGCTTACCAGCTGTGTCTGATTCTTCATAACATCATCAGTTCCTTGAATTCACTACAGCTATACTCAGCCATGCTTATCCCCATTTAGTTAACATGATGAAGGTGAATTTAAATTCAGGTGTATGGAAGTCTCAAAATTCTATCCTAAAATAATTTGGCATTAGAATACTTATAACAGTTCTTAAATTATACATTCTGCGCTCCTGTTATTCATATTATGACATTATTATAAAATGATGTAACATGTTTGTCATTATTTATTGGGTCATTTATTATATTTGCATGACTGTTCCAAAGATCAGTCCTCTGAAACAATAACGATAAAAAATACAAATGAAGTTTATGGTATGCTGCAATTATGAGCATACCAAAGCAACGATATCTGTTTTTATCATACTGGAACTTGACATATTCATCTTTTGAGTTTGCATAACTGATCCACTGCAGAACCAGTATTTTTGCATCTACGACAGTAACAAGAGAAAATACAGTGTAACATCACCATGGGATTATGAATAAAGAGCTGTACATTGCAAACTATTCCAGGCTTCTAAATACCTATGTACATATATAATACAGATTCTGTACATGTATTACTATTTTAAGGTCCAATAAATGTATAAATGTATTTAAAATTAATCTTTATGGAAACACTAATACAATAAATGAAGGAATAATTTTGCTGACAAGTGAAGAATTATAATTGAAACCTACCATATTTTGTTTTTCCCACCAAGTGTATAAAAATAAATGCTCTGTAGGAAAATTTGTAATTCAAAATTAATACTGATGACCAAACTTTATGATTTTACTATTTATACACACTGTTGCGGAACTGTAGTTCCAAAGGTACATATTAATCAAACTTTAGTGATGATATAAATACCGTACTTCTTGTGAAACTCTCATTTAACGTTTCTTTGGGGAACAATCAATTTAAAAATAAATTGAGAAATTCCTTAAATGGAGAAAAATTTAACATTGTGAATATTAGATAAAAGAAGAAAATATTGTCAATATACATTGTTGATGGTATTTTATTCTTTTACCTTATAAGTAACAAAATGGGATGACTAACTTAAGAATTGCTGTGAATATTGATTTTGTATCAATAAAACTGATTGTTACATCGGGAAACATTTCAAATCTAGGAACATTAAGAGGTGGTTCCACTGTATTATTAACATAATCTTTTCATCTGGTTTGTATGAGTAATTTCAGATTGTTGGATCTGTACTAATTCCTTGCTCTATGCAAACAGCTATTTTGAGAACTAGTATAAATGTGACAGCTAACATATTGTGTGTGAGGTCTGGAGCATGGGTCAGCAACTCTCCAGACATGAGAAGACTGAGAACACACAGACCTACAACACACAAGCTAAAAATGGCTTTCATGGTTCAGTACGTCAGTGATTAGATTACTGTCTGAGATATTGATAAGTTTGGGTGAGGATGTTGGTTAATCATGGGTACATTTTTCGTGAAGTATTTCCTCATTTCTATAAGACATGTTTTTAACCTTTAAGTCACAGCAACAATAAATATATCCTAAACCATTAGCACCTAAAAATCTGTTACTTAAATCAACTTGCTGTTTATGGAATAATCATTTTAATTTACTGCCATTTATCTGAGTATCATACTGTACCGTATGCAGGTACTAAAATACTTATTCACTGCAATTTTCTTGAGTTACACCTAGTAACTTTTTTACAGACTTGGAAATATTTTTTTCACCCATTTTAATGAAAAGAATGTTATCTCTGAATAAAGCTCATTTCAAGACCACCTTTAGTAGGTACGAATATTTAATCTAGTATCGGAAAGTTGTAACAGAAGCTCTTTCAAAGTGCAAAGTGGGTGAAGAGGAAGAATATGGGCAGGTAAACAGGTCATTAAAAAAAAAGAATTTATTTGAAACACTGAGACATGCTTATTGTTCTTACTGTCAGAGTTTGTATGTGGCAAACGTTAGATTTATCAACTGTGTTTCAGATTAACCAGTATTATTAAATTTGTGATCCCTCAGTGATCATCACATCAGAAAATATACAATTTTGCAGTTATACTTTTGTGTTATGGTAATAGTTATTTATTTAAAGTGAAATTCCACAAGATTCAGGGGACGGAGTTTGCCATAGAGCAAGGATTTGGTCACTTCAGTTTCAGGATATCACTTGGCACAGGAGTGCTTTTACACAGTACGTGTGAGATGAATGTATGCATATTGGTTGTTGAAAATCTACATTTCTTGAAAACTTTCTGTGGGTGCTTGAAACAAATATTCTCCATGAAGTAGCTGAGCACTTATTTATTCCACATACAAGTGGAAATTTTATCTACAGATGTCACCAGCGTCCCCTAAGGGGTAAAGTTCACGAAAATTCTCTGTTTTTCATAATCAACAACCACATAATTCACTATACTTTTAAAAATTTCCACATCTCTTTTTTTTTTCTATACGATGGAAAAGAATCATGCTGAAAGCACTGCTGATGAAACAAGTATTCTGTACAATAACTGGCCAGTTTTAAAACTATTTACATCACCAAAACATATCATGATGGTCACTTTTATTTCATTGTTACAAAAAAGAATCACAGGCAGAAATAAGCTTTTGCAAACTTTCTCATTTTTGCAACCATTGATATTACTACTAAAATAATGTTTTGCCATCAATAATATTGCTTGCATTCTGTAAGCTTTAGATTTCATATTTAATGTTCTCCAATGTCAGAGACATTTTCTTACAGTTTTGTGGATTTCATTTTTCTTAATAAGAAACTGCACTTCTTGCAACTACATCTCATTGGCTGGCTGGAAAACATAGTTTCCTCTGGTTTCATGTCCAGCATCCACTGCATTAGAAAAGCTGGCACATACCCTCTTACAAGCCATATACTCCTGATTTGACTTCAGTCTTCTAACGCTTTCTTGTGTACATCATATCTGGCAACATTACCACTGTAACTACTTGATGAGTCATGAGTGCCCAAAGCACAATGTTCAATTAAATAAATAAATAAATAAAAGTTTATGCAATACTATACACACATTATTTCACCTCTCATTGCCAGATTTTGTTTGCTATGCAAAAATTTGCTCCTTTGATGTAATTCCATCTCTGATTATACCTAGGCTTTCATTTAAATGGAATACATTCCTTCAATTTTGTTCCAACATATTTAGTGCCTAGATAATCAGAATTGACCAGTAATTCAGTCTTATTTCTGTCACAGCTATGTAACACAGGCCTTTTATATTCTTATAACTTATTCTCTACGTCTAAGCATTTATCAATTGGCTTTGTAGCATTCATACATTTTTCTTATTACAGAGGCACCATTCCTCGCACATGAAAAGTGCTGCTTGTTATTTAGTAACATACACATTAATTTCCTTGCCTTGTAGCATGACAGGTGTTTTTTATGGAATATGTTCTGAAAAAAATTCAAATGGAAGAGGTTGGTTGAAATATTCCTTCTTGCTACAATTACAATCACATTTAAAATAACTTTGTGTCCTGTTTCTATACACAAATGACTGTAATTTGTTTTGTTCCATAGTAGTTAATTTACTGGTAGACATCCATTTCACATGTAACTTCAAACCATTGAAATCAGCATGACTGACAGACCTCCACAATTTTTTTTATCCATACTTCAAATGTCATCAGGTGTACCAGAGAAATCACATGTGGGTATGTTACCTTTCTTGCCATCTTGTTTAATCCAGAACCTGGTGACATCTCTCTGCTGACTGTCAAAAAACTGTTAAACCACTTTGTTCCACCACCAGAAAGAGATTACTGTGTCACTCGTGTAGTAGTTCAATCTGGCATAGCAGAGAGATGACTGCTGCTGAAACAAACACAAAATTCAAACTTTCTCTCTGTGGGATCAGATATAAATTTATAAGCTTGCTTTGTGAAAAACAGACTTTTTCATCACTGCATTTATGTGATATGACTATGCTCTCAGTGGATATATTTATTTAACTTTTAATGCTGCCAACTGCTACATTTCTACAAGTTCCAAATGAACTCTCAAAAAGATATCAAGTATTTGACAGAGTCAGAGTCAGCTCTATTAATAACTGTTTACCTGTTCAAGAATTTGCTTGTTACAGAATATACAGATTCATTACAACCATTACAGAAGCTTGCTACTTGGTCCAACTTGCACATGAGAAAGAAACTAAACACTTAATGGACCCCGGGATGTATGACTTGGTACGTATCGGGACTTTCTGCAGTTGGGACAAGTAGATGGTTCGTAATCCTACTTCGGTGTGTGAACGTCCATTAAACATAGTTCGAAATTTGGGTACAAGGCTACAAACACTGACGACAGAGTTGCCAGGAATGGTGACTCATTAGAATGTATATTTCATTACTGATATTGGATTTGTATCGCTGGGGTTGCATGTTAACCGGACTTCGGTGAACTTATAGTGAATCCCCCTTACATCAGTCATTACCCTACTATGACTTGTTTAAGTCTGGTCCTTCCACCTCTTCCTTTCTCTACCAAGACTTTCATTTAATTATCGGTTCTACAGCATATCACGTATTTGATAGTGTTCGGTAACATTTCTTTCATATTTGTGTGTGAGTAATATGAAACTTAGTTACACACTGTCACAGATTTCAAATATGTCTAGCACTTCTGAAACTGACTGGGATGCATGACTGAAGAGGGAAATGAATCAACCTCCTATTCTTCTAGGACTTCTTGACCCTTGAAGATGGGACCGATACATTGTCCCGAAATGTCGGTAAAGGATTACCATTCGACGCTGCATAATATCGCACAAGAAAGCAGATTTCAAACTCCGATTTTCGCTCTCAAAGGGTTTTTGTTGTTGAAACCCCCTTTATATGTGTACAATATTAGCAACATATATTCCTGTTAATTCAATCATGGAATAAGCTGCTCATGTTTACAGGAAACAGAATTGTGAGTGGAAATGTCATTTTAAATTCCACTTTCGAGGCACAATGGACATGCTAGTTGCGTTACAGAATGTCATCATGCGCAGAATGTGGAATCAGGAAACAGGAAAGTACGTATAGTTTCACTGCCCTCTGCAGACCAAGCGAAATATCTCGGCCTAACCTCTGCTACACAAGGATTATGCGGAGAACCAACACAGGGCCTAGGTTGCAAACTGATTTTTTATAAATTTTTCCTACCGTTATGGGTAAATTTTTATTGCACATGATGTATAGAAATATGCACAGTTAAAATTATACGTAGGCCTATCCTTATCCATTATTCATTCCATGTGTTGAATTTCATGTTGCCGGCATGCAGACCAAATTTTGCCGAAGTTGCCCGCACCACATAGAAAGTTGAGCAGGCCTGGTCTCTTCCCTATTCAAAAGTGAGCGATTAAGCGCTAACCTTAAATGAACTCTCCACAAAGCACGTAAGTGCAAAATGACTTACGTTTGCACCACCTGGGAATTTTCGGCAGACACCCATCTTACGGAACTGCAGCGCCTGAAAAACGACATTTTCCGCACAAATTTCCAAGATGCATACGGAGCCGCCATCTGCCCTAAGTTTTCAAAATTCCGAAAGCTTATGATTTCATCACAAAATTATGCAAGAAGTCACCAAAATCATGAGAAAGAAAGTTTTTAGCACTGGGCAAGGCGCAGCCCAACAAAGGCTTAAAACGTGGCTGCGGTCACGTTCAAGTGTGTTACGATGCGTAATATCAAACGAGGCGTAAGCGAAGGCTAAATCTGCCGCACAATATCTGCACCGATACCTGGTACTCTATGTATTGCATATTGCCTAAAACGTTTCCAATATTATATACAGCGTATACACATTTTCTGTAAATATGTACTACGGACAAAGACTAAGACTAACACTCGCCAGAGAGGGGGGTCCGATTCAGTAAGGCCCTAACTTAAAGCTAGACAAATATCTGGGGGTTCGACACCAAGAGGGACTGGCTGGCTCACTGTCAGCTGTAACGTGACTACGTTTCAATTCACAAATCAGTGAAGGGTAAGCAGGAACCATGAATAATGTCACGCATAAGTGCTACTGTTTACCTTCTTTGTACACGTACTGAAACAACTCATTTTCAAGAAAATCCCTCAGCTTGTCAAGTAATTCGCAGCATTTATACAACATATGCACAAATTCCCTACTACCTCAGCCTCTTAGTAAATCCCTCAAAATGGATTTTAAATATGTTTACTGGATTGAACTGGCTCAGGATACGGTTAAATGGAGAATTTATGTGAACGCGATAATGAAATCCCTTCCCCAGAACAACCCTAGATTCATACTTTAATGTGTTAGAATTCGTACCGAGACCAAAAGGGAAAGAATGTACGGTGTTATATTGGTTATAGAATGAACTGTGTATGAAAAGTAATCTATGTTCCTTGTTAAGATTACAGTCTTCTGTGACGGTACACCGTGCAGTCTGGTAGAGGTGAAGGAAAATTTCGGAGAAATATAGTGCCTCAATCTTTGCGTCTACTCTGAAGATGGAAATAGCGTGTTATTCTGTAGGAATTTTATCTGAAGCAGAATCACAAGCACCAAACTACAAGGCGTCACATTCTAGTAGACCACAACATTAATATTCACCATCGTGAGGAACTCAAATACTTTATTCGTACACAGCTGACAGCAGAGTTGACCTCTGGCACTCTCGTACTCCCAACATTTTCAGTTTCTATCATTTGGTACTTTTTGAACCGTGTTTCGATTAAAAGCTTCTAATAATAATTACTGTTTATTTTTGTAGCGGTTTACTTAGTGACGCCATCAGTAGACGGCAGAAGCTCTGATGGCAGATAAAATGTAAGTATGGAGCATCCGTGGATTGTTCCTGACAGGGGAAACAACTCATACCAAAATCTGTCGCAGTAAGTTTAAAAAACGTATAATTTCGTAGCTAGAGACCTGTGCTGTGGTTACATCAGGGAAATTAGTTGTCAAGAGATTAGCATCTGTTCCCAGCGCTGGTGACTACCTTGTAATCGCGCGACGTAAACAGTTGTGACACGATGGGTGATAACACAGAACACGGACTTCTGTCCAAAACAAAGAGAAACGCTCGTGTTACGATACGATAAATGCTTCAGCTGTGGCGGGGAATATGTTGGAAGGTTGTAGGATAGCAGTACAATTAAATATGAACTGTTATTGTTAGAGTTGAATGAAGAAACCAAAACATATGCATTGTAATCTTATTTTATTATCGACCCTCGTACAACCGATTAACAGCTAACCGTTTTCTTTACAACATCTCTGTATTTAAGACACGAGTCTCAATTCAGAGAGTATGCTATGCAATTTTCGATTGAACACTGTACTCTGTTAGGCAACGCTACCGAAATGAACAAGTTATAATTAATGAAAACACACACTGTCCCTGAAGCAACCCCAGACTTGCGTGTCATACTTAAAGGTTGTAACGACGAAATAACTACAGGGGCTGTAATATATGGCGGTGTGTAAAACTGCCGGAAATTCCCCCCCCCCCCCCAACCCAGCACAGCACCCGAGAGATTGCGAGTCGTTCGGTGGCGTTGACCACCCACTCCCTTCTACCGTCGAGGTTGAGTAGGCCTATACGTAAAGCTATGCCTCATACCCAGGGCTCTGGAGTCGGAGTCGGAACGAATTTTTAGGTGGAGTCGGAGTCGGTAAAAATGTACCAACTCCGACTCCGACCTCAGTCTAAAATCTTAACCAGATACTCCAAATCCAGAGCCCTGATAGCTACAGCAACTATTAGATTTATACTTAAATATAGGTTATAAGTCAAAAAATTAGCCTGATGATTCACGTGGTGGCGATTAAATGCCTTATACGTTTACCATTATTAATACATATTGAGCTTTTATGAAGGAGTCAGAGTCGGAAGTTTTAAAAATCGAGGAGTCGGAGTCGGAAGTTTTAAAAATCGAGGAGTCGGAGTCGGAAGTTTTAAAAATCGAGGAGTCGGAGTCGGAGTTTTAAAAATCGAGGAGTCGGAGTCGGAAATTTTAAAAATCGAGGACTCGGAGTCGGAAGTTTTAAAAATCGAGGAGTCGGAGTCGGAACTTTTGTGTACCGATTCCACAGCCCTTCTCGTACCTCTTCTCAGTGCCGGCTTCGCGTTATGAGATATAGCTTTTCTAGCAGTAAACTACGAATACTTCTCGTCACTACTCAATATTACAGTGATTAGTCTTACTTCTGACTATAAAAGGTATTCAAAACGACGTCCCCGTCCTTGAAGACAAACTTAACATATCGTCAGCACATTTTGAAATACCCAGCGAAGAACTTACTCCCTTAAAGCAGCCATTAAACGCTCACACTTCTGGTCTATCAGTTCCATCACGCACGGATCGCGTAAGCAAACTGCAGAAAGAAATCTTAGACTGACTATCAAGACTAGTCAGTCTGTGACGGTCGTCGCAACGGAAATGTGAATGGCAGGACGTGGATGGTTACAGCGAGGCATGTTAACTTTGGTGGATATTTTTACGTCTGGTAATTCCGGCTGATTAGATAAAATGTTCTTGGATTAGCAGCCGCGTCAAATTGCTTAATGGCAAATAAGCCAACGTTTTGAGGGCCATCTGCGTCCTTGTCATGAGGGAACTGATGAGGGCGGAGATGGTCCTCGAAACGTTGCTTTAATCACCATTAAGGAAACTGACGTGGCTGCTAACCCGAAAACATTTAATCCAGTTTAGTCGCCGTAAAAGATTTAAATTATATATTCCGGTTGATTGTGTGTAGTTTTAATTTACGATCAAAAACTCAGACTTTTGTATGTAATTGGAGTGTGGTGTATGGAAGAAAAATTGCAACACCGAAGCTTTTTTCCCAAACAGCAACACGACATGGAGTTTTGATGTGTTTCTGTATACTGTCTATTGTTAAATACGTCTACATAACTGTAAAAACGTCCCCTCTAAGAGTAATGTATTAAAGGTTGCTGATAACTGTGAACCAAACGGTTTAGAACTCAGAATGATTTCGTTTAATTTATAATTACGGGTTTGTTCAATATTTCAGTTCTGTACGAATAAATTGCTTTTTTTTGAGTTAGAAAAATATCGTACAATGTTTAAAGCAATATGTAAATTATTCCGGTCACATGCTTCAACTGCGTGATTTGAAGTGCATGTTGGACTCGGAAATTTAAGTAGCCTCACCACTTCTAGGTCTTCTTGTATGCCTTTTATATATGACAGAATAACGTGTCTCAGAACGAACTTTGGACAAAGATGACTAATTGTGTGCTTACTTAATAGACTGGCGGAAGGAATTTGTCTCAGTAAACTGGACCAAATTAATGCAGATCCTAAGGAAACTCGCATCGACTGGCGCGAAAGAAAATTTATCAGCAAATTGTACGAAGTATCAGAGAGCTAAAGTACGACTAGACCAAGGGAAGACAAGACGTGTGAAGACTGGAAGACAAGTTACACAGGGATGCTGTCTGTCACTGATTCTATTCAAATTATGCAGCTAATACCTTACCAATGAAGTTCTCGCAGGGTTTGGAGACTTCAAAATAGTTCAAGCAATTCGCACTGTGAAATATGCAGATGAACTTGTGCTACTGGGCAAGGAAGAAACGGTACTACAGGCCACGATTCTTAGACTGGCTAAGGAAGAAACGGCACTACTATGGGCATGATTCTTAGACTGGCTAAGGAAGAAACGATACTACTATGCGCATGATTCTTAGACTGGCTAAGGAAGAAACGGTACTACTATGGGCATGACTCTTAGACTGGCCAAGGAAGAAACGGTACTACTATGCGCATGATTCTTAGACTGGCTAAGGAAGAAACGGTACTACTATGGGCATGATTCTTAGACTGGCTAAGGAAGAAACGGTACTACTATGGGCATGATTCTTAGACTGGCTAAGGAAGAAACGGTACTACTATGGGCATGATTCTTAGACTGGCTAAGGAAGAAACGGTACTAATATGGGCATGATTCTTAGACTGGCTAAGGAAGAAACGGTACTAATATGGGCATGATTCTTAGACTGGCTAAGGAAGAAACAGTACTACTATGGCTACTACTATGGGCAGTCTTAGACTGGCTAAGGAAGAAACGGTACTACTATGGGCATGATTTTTAGACCAACTGAAATTGGGAGATGATATGGAATGGAAACGAATGTGGAAAAAACTGAGGTAATGAGAATGCCAAGGCAGCCATCCACAGTACAGATCACGATACATAAAAAATAACTGGAGGATGTGGATTATTTCAATTATTTGGGTAGTAAATTTTGCAAGCTGCACACGTGAAATTAATCCCATGACTGCCACGGCAAAAGCAGCAGTCAATAAGGAGACTCTCTTCACCAGCAAATTGGACTTAAATTTAAGGAAGAAACTAGTAAAGTGCTACATTTGGAGCATCGCTTTGTGTGGTGCTGAAACGCGGACACTTCGGAACGTAGATCGGAAACACATGGAAAGTTTTGAAATGTGGTACTTCAGAATGACGGAGAAGATCATTTGGACTGATCGTGTGAAAAATGAAGAAGTATTGCATAGGGTCAAGGAGGAGATCAATATCTTACATACAATAAAAGAAGAGAGGCTAACTGGATTGGTAACATATTGCTCGGGAACTGCCCTCTAACACACCTTATCGGGAGAAAGGTGAAAGGAGGGATATAAGTGACAGGAAGACGAGGAAGAAGACGTAAGCAGCTACTGGATGACCCTAAGGAAAAGCCAAGATACTGGAAATTGAAAGAGGAACCACTGGATCGCGCTCTGTGGAAAGTTCGCTTTGGAAAAGGCTATGGACCTGTCGTAAGACAGACTACGGAATGCGTGAATGAATGAATGAATGAATGAATGAATGAATGAATGAATGAATGAATGAACGACGTGTATGTTCATTTAGTTACCCTGTCTGTTTACATTTTGTCTGTATGCTGTCTGTAGTTACGTAATACCTTTCTTTATTTTCAGACCGCTTCCTATCGGTTCACGTTCTAATCTTATCGTATAGAGAAAAAATCACTTGAAATTATTTGCTTTGCACTTCACAGTAGAACACCGAATAATTCGATTCACTTTATGCATTCCGATCCTCCCCTGCAGCTAAATCCCTTTCGCTTCTCTACACTCTAGAGGCGGAAAGTTTTTAAAGGAGAACACGAAGTCTTCTAAGTATCATGGTGCTAGTGCCTTTCCAACGAATCGAAACGATTCATTGGTTGACACTTTCTTACACCTTACTTTCAAATGGCGAGTGACGTCACTATATATAAAAAATAAAGATAAAAAAGTTCATGTGCTTATCAGACATTACACAATGATGGTGCTAGATGGAGGTTACTGGTCCCTTTCAGCAGCCGGCCGCTCCAATACCAATTGTTGTACGTTTCTTCCCCTACGGCCCTATGTGCTATGCAGTTAAAAGTTACTCGCGAAACTAATCTAAGCACCAACCGATGAATCAATCTACAGATAAGTAAAACAAGAATTTGATAAAAATTCAAGTATCGGGAATGTTATACCGTACCCCTTCTTGGACTACCTGCCGATGAAGAAGGCAGTAGGATTGTACTTCGAAACACCTATAGCTATTTACCATGTGAAAACATAACATCCCAGAAAACCTGAATCTTGAGTAACACCGCTCTGCTAACCTTAAATCTTGCAACAGTTGATATGCCAATTCGTTTGCACGTTAATAGGAAGAGACTGTACGGAGTAGGCCTATATTAAATTGGCTTTACAGCAAAGGTAATACTCCAAAGTCGGTTCTTGCCTACCTCAAAACACATCACGGCCTATGTTACAAAAGGATTAACCGGTTAATGGCGTTGATGACAACAATGACGTTTATTCTCAACATCAAATGAAACAGGCTTGTGCCGCGTTGAAAATCCGAGTCTTCTGGAATATGACGCCGTGTAGACTGGTAAATATTTACTAGCTTTCCGGACTTGTTACTTAACATTAGCGGACGCTGCACACGTAATCACCAGTGCCTTATAAAAGGTTAATACAATGAAAATATTACACAACATCCTGATTTGCAGACTGATCTACGAAAATTTCAAATTTGATGCGGTAGGCAGATGGACAGAGCCTTGATATTCAACTGTACGTACCTGTGATTGCTACGACGTAGGAAGCTCCTGCTTGTGTTTAATCCTTGGTCCCCCACTTCCGGTCCCAGTAACGCTGCCATGACGTCGGCTAACAGGTGCCAACAGTTCCACTGCCGTCTGGTGAAGCAGTAACTTTGTCTCCTCCGTTGGTGAATGGTCATCCATTGGGGGTGGCGGGGGGCAGATGTACAAAGGGGCAGCTGTCTCTGCACCACCACAACAACCACCATCCCCTGGCGCTGACACACAGCCTCCCAGAACCGCATCCAGTCTTTCCTTGTGCTTGTTTTCAGCCGTCGCTTCGTCTCGGGCGTGTTTTTCCCCACCAAACAGGTCATCCGACAAGAGGAGAGGCGATTTTACCTTTCTTGATTTGTCGCCCTCTTGGCTTAGCCCTACAAATTTGATAGGCAGAGCGTGGGGTTTTGTACCAGATTTAGGCCCTATACCACGCAACTGCTGCAGCTTTGGAGGTTGTCGTGTCATGGCGGGTGTCACTGGAGGCGATACAGTGGCTGCTGGAATGGGTAATTTATTGGGTGAGTATTCTGAACTGGATCCTGAAACACACCCCGCGCCACCATTGTCGGACACGCCGCCACCGGAAGTGCTGTCTGAGATCAGTTTTTCTGTTTCCGGATCTGCTGATGAACGTGCGTTTCTGTGGTGTCCACTGCTGTCTGACTTCTTCAGGATGGACTTTGAACGACGATGTTGATCCACTGTCGGACTTGTTCTTGCGTCGATGGAATCCACTGACAGTGATGATTTGCTCCTTCCCTCCTTACCTGAACACAAGAACAGTACAGCAGTACTAGACCGAAGTAACTGCCATTGACTGAAATTTAAATGTACAGTAAACTGTCTTCAATTCGGATATGTCCAACTCGGATATGATCAGACGCGTGAAAATGAATGCAAATTATTTGCCCAATGCGAAGAATTTAGATTACACAGCCTGTCAAACACACGTTGTTGCCTAAGAAAAATTCGAGGATATTTAATATATATATTTTCACATCTGCTTTGCTGAAGATTCAAATCAGAGTTTGTATTACGCCAATTATTTGGGTAAATGTTTCTCGATGCTTCAAAGCGTCGTAGTGCAAGCAGTCCATGAAGGGTTCTTCAGAAATCACTCATGGAAGGAGATAATGTTACACCCCAGACGATTTGAATCCTTAGCACATGTACTGTATATTTGTATAACCAACTTGGTTTGTTGTATGTAGTGTATGTACGCTTAAGTTTCTGCCCTAGTGTCATCCCCCACGCTTGTTCGTCTCTCATTTTAACCCTCTTATTTATTTCTTCAAGCTGAATTCTTAGGAACTGAATTAGCATGGAATTGCCGGTTCTAAGCCGAAGAGTAAGAAAAAGCCAAAGAAATGCTAGGAAAATATAACATAGTGTTTCAAAAGAAACTATGCAGGGAAATTCGATGTTTTTTATTACCACAAAAAATTAAAATAATCCCACACCAAATGCAAAGTTTTTACTATTACTTCTTAACATTTCTCAATGCGCCAGCACATTTTGTTTAACATTTTAAAGCTTTTATACATGACAGAGTGCATTTGTGTGTTTTGTACGGCTTTCATAAAAAGCAGCGATTATTTCACTACGCAGCAGTAACGTAGTGGCTTACCGAGTGAGCTAACCGCGCGTTATGAACTGTATCTTCAAGTACAGTCCAGGTGCATCTTAGACTTTAAAGGGTTAAATAGAATTACAGTATACGTATTTAAAATCTACGTGTCAGCTTCTAAAGGTTTTTACAGATTTCCACGACTTGGAATAAATATACATTTTGACATAATGACAAAAATGTAGCATTTGCGAACAGTTGTTATTAATGTAAGATCTCAGGCTTTGGGGGCTATGGATATATGATTTTGGGGAGGCCATATTACCTCCGTATTCACGGTAGAAGCGATTAGAGACAGTTCACACAGAGTGTACCGTATAAGACGCAAACAAAAGAGCAGACAATTTACACACAGTGTACCGTATAAGACGCAAACAAAAGAGCAGACAATTTACACAGAGTGTACCGTATAAGACGCAAATAAAAGAGCAGGCAATTTACACAGAGTGTACCGTATAAGACGCAAACAAAAGAGCAGACAATTTACACAGAGTGTAGCGTATAAGACGCAAACCAAGGGCAGTCACATATAAACACTGAAAAAGCACACAAAAGGAGCTGCCACCCCACTAAAATGGACTGTTCCAAAATTTGCTGAGCCATTCAGCACAATTCCATTGCCTTGTTACAGTTTTTTTTTTTGCTACCAGTTGCGCGGAAATTCTGTAGTTAACAATTTGGCGTTTTCAGAAGATGTGTTAATTCTTGAACACAAACTGACTTATTTCCGAGGGAATTTCTTCAAGAAAGAGTCTACAGCTGTAACCCAAGACGCCTGGAGGACATTAAATCTACCAGTGAACAAGCTGTTTCCGGCATTGTCCAATTAATTCTTTGAAAATTTACAAGAAACAGAGTGGAAACCGAGATTGTTTGTCTTCAAGAAGTTGGGGGGGGGGGGGAATTTTCAGCATGTCCAATAATACACACTTCAGCATTTTTAACACAGCGTTTATCATATTATTGTCACTTTGAAAAAATGAAAATAAACTGAATGGTTTAGAGTACTGGGTCGCGTTTCATACGGTACACCGTGCACTTGCCAGGTGCCAGGCTGTGCTCCCAGACTTTTCTAGAACTATGTAACGCTCAGCAGGGCAAGCCTGACGGTTCGATACTCGTGTCTTACATCTTTAAAAACGTCATCGCTGACTCTCTGATTGTTCCCGAAGGATAAACAAACAACAATGTACTGCATGGCAACAATGAGGAAAGGAACCAATTGCGTCTTTATTATGTTCTCGGGTGAGTGCGCGAGTTGCGTTGTACGCTACTTCGGGGAAGACCCAGGCGTAGATGGGAGGATAATATTAAAATGGATCTGGAAGAAGTGGGATGGGGGCATGGACTGAATTGAACTGGCTCAGGATAGGGAAAGGTGGCGGGCTCTTGTGAATGCGGTAATGAACCTCCGGGTTCCATAAAATGCGGGGAATTTCTTGACTAGCTGAGAAACTGTTAGCATCTCAAGAAGGCCTCTGCTCCACGGAGTTAGTTAGTTAGTTAGTTAGTTAGTTAGTCAGTCAGTTACTTTGGGGAAGATGCTTGTAGAGTCGAACTCGGTTATAACGTCATGAAACGGGTTGAATATTTTGTGTCGTTATAAACGAGTGTCGTTATAGCCAAGAAGTATACAAGTATGTTATGGTTAACAGTGACGAATTAATTGGTGCCACTGAATATCTAACCCTTTAGGCGAGGTGTCGTATAAACCGATGGCGTTCTAACGGGGTTCGACTGTATATTCATTTAAGAAGTCGAATTCAGTGTTTTGCAAATGGAAAGTGTAGCCATAGGCGAGTATTCACATTTTATCATAATCACATGTAAACTGCTTTTACAGGAACTTCTATTTTTTATCCCGAATAAACGTGACACTGTAAATGATTCTTTCAAACAACTTCGTGCTTCGCATAAACATATACATGTGAAAGGCATCAAATGAGACAAATATTTTTAAGGAAATATATAAATAAATTTTTATATTTCAAGGCAGGTATCCACAAGTTTTCCGAAAGTCTAGGAGAAACCTCAAAATTCTAGGCGACAAAAGAGAGGCATGAAAAAAGTTTCATACCGAGGGCCAACATAAGTTAGGCACCACCACACAGAATACAGCCGCCCAGGCCATATGGCGCATAGGATTTCCTCAACCGTGCTAGTTGTTAATATTGGTTTTACCTGTTGTTTTGTATGGGTGTGAAACTTGGTTCTCTCACACTGAGAGAGGAACAAAGACTGAGGGTGTTCGAGAATAGGGTGCTGAGGAGGATATTTGGGCTAAAAAGGACGAGGCGACAGGGGAGTGGAGAAGACTACATAACGAGGAACTTAATGACCTGTACTCATCACCAATTATTATTCAGGTAATCAAATTGAGAAGAATTAGATGGGCGGGGCGTGTATGACGTAGGGGGGAAAAGAGAGGTGCATGCAGGATTTTGGTGGGCAGACCTGAGGGAACGCGACCACTTGGGAGACCCAGGCGTGGATGGGAGGATAATATTAAAATGGATCTTCAAGAAGTGGGATGGGAGCATGGACTGGATTGAGCTGGCTCAGGATAGGGACAAGTGGCGGGCTCTTGTGAATGCGGTAATGAACCTCCGGTTTCCATAAAATGCGTGGAATTTCCTGACTAGCTGAGAAACTGATAGCTTCTCAAGAAGGCCTCTGCTCCATGGAGTTAGTTAGTTAGTTAGTTAGTTAGTAGTTAGTTAGTTAGTTAGTTAGTTAGTTAGTAGTTAGTTAGTTAGTTAGTTAGTTAGTTAGTTAGTTAGTTAGTTAGTTAGTTAGTTAATATTCATGTTTCTTTCTGACCCAAGTCCACATTTGGTGCTAACGCCGCCAGCAGCTCTTTCAATTTTTATGTGATAAAAGATAAACAAAACCGGACTGTAAAATGTGCAAAGGGTAAACTGGGTATGCTAGAATGTAGTTTAGATAATGCCAAGAGAATCGGTGTGATTTTGCAGATATTTAAAAGCGATTAAATAAAAGGTGGAAGCAGTGTCGTCGAAGTCAAAATAAAGACTTGAAGCGTCCACATACTTTGCATGAGTCCGTAATACCTCATGAAAATTACGAGCCTGTCCTATTAATAAGCTGAGGTGGGTGAAGACCGCAGGAACTGTTACGTAAGTGTAGCGATAGAAGCAAAGGGAAGCGAATAGAACCTGTCATCCGAAGGCACTTAAGAGAAGCCAGGTTTCGTTGTAAAATATCCTTCGAAATTATCAGGAACGAGATGCTGCACGAACGTTGAAAGAGATGACAGATACCACTCTACACAGCACAGTAAGAGCTGAGGTTTCATACCGTCACTTCAGCCACCAGTTCCTTATACTGAAAGGAAGCGTTGGCTTAATATCGTTAAAAATGGTTTAAAAATAAGCCAGAATATCGATATGAAAAACAAACAAAAACTGACATTGTAGTATCCATCCATCCTACAGTAGTATGAAGGAAAAAATGTGAATGCCACCCCGCAACGAAAACTTCTAGATGAGAGAGACATCAGCTGAAATCATTCTAGTCATCAAACAAGCATTAAATGAAAAGTCTCGGTGTGATAGAAAAGGACGTTCTAAAACACGAACTTGCGGCAGAAAAAGCAGTATATGTTACATTCAAAGTGGGCTGTGATGGGAGTGAATTAATCTGACCCAGGCTAGGGATAGGTGGCAGACAGATGGGAACACGGTAAGGAAAGCTCACTTTCCGTAAAATGCAACCAATTTCTTGATTAGCGGAAGAATTGTAGGCTTCTCCAGAAGGACTCTGGTCTACGGATTTGGTTAAGTATTGCAGAGAAACCGCCTACAGAATAAAAGAGTTTCTGAATTAGGCCAACTACCAAAAAGGACAAGTTTTAAACTTAAAGTGTTTTAAGGCAAACACAGATATAACTTACCATATGAAAGATTAAAGTCTTAAAATTATTCTAGCATAAATTGCATAGAAGTGTGGCCCTTCTAGTACGTTTTCTCTTTGACTGTTGTCGAATTTAAATTTCTGAATACAAGCAAAGTGAAGACGCCAGTAATTAAAATGTGGCTTTCGTAGTTTTATACAACACACGGCGTAAGATTTCTCTGTATCTCAGCAACAGGCTTACAATCGATAATGCTCAAATGTTGTTTCTGTCGCGAACTATTTCTTCGGCCTCTGCTCGTTCCGTGTGGAGAAAACAGACTGTTTCAATTATGTAGAACAATAAAGGCCAGATATTATATACATATATAGGCCTTCATGTAAAATGTGTGTTATTGGTGTTATATTTTAGCCAAAAACTTCTAATGTGGCCCATTTTATTAAAGGCGACATTTCACGAAAACCCGTTAGGGAGACGCTTTCTTCCATGCGGACGGACAGACAGACATGACAAGGCTAATAGTCACTTTTTGCAAGTTCTTTGCGAAAAAATCAATTTTGGTAACATTGGTTCACATGTAAAAACCACCTCGTGTGAGGTGTAGACTGGTGGAGGGCGTGGCGAGATGTATAATGAAGTAGCAGATTGTGGAGTAAGATAAAACATTGCTCTTCTGTAGGGACAGGAAAATATATCGAAGTCACGTAATGTACGCGATAGGAAAACTGATAGGGGCGAAGCGTGGAAAGTGGAGGAAGAGAGTCTAAGGGGTGACGGACAGGTGAATGGTACAGGATGGGTTATGTAACTCTGTACAATGGCTGTAACATGAAACAGAATTCTATTATATTTTGCTGAACATGACAGTGAGCAGTGGTACTTCATTCACACCTGCTCGTGTGCTTGGCATCTGCGTTGTGAATACTGTTGAGTTAATGTAACAAACTTGCAAAATTGTAGCGTGATAGTTGAATACGTTTCGTGTATTCTTATACAAGAGTGGAACGGTACACGCGTAAGCCTTATTTTACGCCTTTTTACTTTAGCGACCTTTGCCAATACACACCACTTCTTAATTTACGCTTTCTCATTTTCACTTTAACTCCCTTTTGGCTCGCTGCGTTCTATTACACTAACCCATAGCTATTAAATTATTTCTTATGGAAATAAAATTTTTAATTTACGCCTATTTTAACTATGTCCACTTTTTAGGGAGCGCAGCTAGGGCGTAAAACAAGGGCTTGGTGTACTCTGATGAAATGATGCTGAGTGCTAAGAGTATATTCTATTGACATGAAGTGAGAAAACTCTGTAAAATTAGTTCTGTACACACACCGCCCTTGTTTTACGCGCTAGTTGCATTCCTGAAAAAAAAGGGTCTAAACAGAAAGGCGTAAATAGTAAATGGTATTCTCATCAGAAAAAGGGGGTTGGGTAATAGAACGCTGCCATCCAAAGGGCGTTAAACCAAAAATGAAAGAGCGCGAATTAAGAGGTGGTGCAAATTGGCAAGGGGCGTTAAGGTAAAAAGGCGTAAAACAAGAGGCAACTTTAATTTAGCGAACGGTTCAAATATTGGGGCGGGGAGAAGATACATTTATAGCCTGCAATTTTCTGGTTGCCGATCCCAGTTGCCGCGCTGTCTAAGGCGTAGGTCTGCAGCCGAGCGCTTGCTGGGATCGTGGGTTCGAATCCCACCGGGGGGATGGATGTTTTGTCTTGTACAGTGTTCGTGTTGTCAAGTAGAGGTCTTTGCGACAGGCCGATCCCTCGTCAAGAGGAGTCCTACCGACTGTGGTGTGTGTCTGAGTGTGATCAAGTGAAAATAAACAACTTCGACACCTACTGTGAGTAGGTAGACGAGGGAAGGACTACGAAACAAAAGGAAATGTTCTGGTTAAAGACACTAAATGAGCGAGACGGCGTGGAAGACTTAAGTGTAGGTGGCAGAACAAGAGTAAATTGCGTCTCACAGAACTAGGATGCGGTGATGCAGACTGGATTCATCTGGCTGAAAACAAGGACAGGTGGCGGGCTCTTGTGAACAAAGTAATAAACATTCGGATTCCACAAAACTCGGGAATTGAATGGCTAGTTGAGGAGCTGTTAGCTTCTGAAGAAAGACTTTTCTGCATGCAATTACTTTACATAGTGTTATTCTTTGTTTACAGAGAAATTTTGGAGGTACAACATAAATTACAGAACAAGAGAACTCAGAAAGTTGGGACTCTGCTGTAGGTGAATCGATGCAAGGACTCTCAAAACAACTACACGTTCATGCAAGCGACAAAAATACAATAAATAAACTGAACAAAGAAATTTTAGCTGATGAAGTACCTTGCTGATTACCTTTCTTGATCCATCGACAAAATCAACATTTATTAATGCGTCTACATACATCCAATTCGTTGTTGTTACGGAGCATGAATGTTCACAACCGTTTCAACAAAAGTCTGCCACTGGACTTTGTCCTGAGACAGTACAATTGAGTGTATTTGGCACCTAAAACCGGTTACCTTAACGCTGATTTTACTACCATCCAAACCGTCTCATCCACACGTCGTCCATTTACGCCTAGGACTTCCAACTTGTCTCCGTATTCAGTAAAGATTTATGAAAAAATATTTTATGTGTAGTTGTCATGTCTGGAAGTCTGTCTTATTTGATTGTTCTTCAATCAGTCACCCTAATGATCATTAGTAAAACGCACACAGTTTCAACACAAATTAAATACTTAGAAAATATAAAAATCTTCAGAGACACCAAATTTATGCACTGAGTCGTGATTATTTAGTGACACTGTGTGAACAAGCGCGATCAGTGTGGGTGTCAGTAACGAGAGTGTTGACGGAATGGCGTAAAGTGACGTCAATATAAAAGAACTTGCCTACTTGACCCTACCCAAACACAGTACACAGTCAACAGCACATTCGCACTCAACTATAAAGTGCAACCTTAGTGTAATGATAACAAAAAGTTCTCCCTAAAGATGACCCAGCAGGGTCGAAACATGTAGAAGTGTTACAATTGATGATAAAACTCTTTGTGCATTTGTTGATGATTAGTGTTTTTGTATAATATAGTGCACGGACATGGAACACATTAAATTTGACCCTACCATTAATTCCACAATTAAATGTCACCTGAAGTGAGGGTTTAACTTAAATTCATAGTCTAATTAATACTATGTACCAAATTATTACTTTTTTGTTCATGGATCAACAGCCCTAGTGGGCCAAGGCCTCCTCATTGGTGAGGTTTCGAGATCACACTCAGACACATCACACTCGATAGGACTCCTCTGGACAAGTGATCGGCCCATCGCAGAGACCTCTACCTTACAACACTCACAAGCGGCAGACATCCATGCCCTCGGCGGGATTCGAACCCGCAACCCCAGCAAACAAGTGGCTGCAGACTCACTCCTTCGACCGCGCGGCAACTGGGATCGGCGTAGCAAAGTTATGGGTAAGACAATGTGAGACATTAATTCCGGTAAACGAGAGATGTCGTTAAAAAACAGGGGTAGGATAAGCTACTGATAATGGTAACTTATGTGACCGCACACCAGCAGTGTAATAAAACACTTTTATACGTACCTCCTTGTCGGAGAAAACATTAGAACAACGAGGAGTAACTCTTATTAAGTTCTGTCCGGCAAACGCAATAACGCGAGTGGCATTATCTGATTGAATAACAAGTAACTGCCACGATGCTGAATTCTTTCAGGCATCCTTTTTGCGTTATGAGCATAAAATAAAACCATAACTGGAAAATTGTGTCCCTTCACAGATATATTCCCAAAAAAACACAACAAATTTCGTCACATTAAATTTTATTCACAATGCCACATTCAATAAAACTGTAACTTATTTAGTACATGCCATCGCCATTCACAAACAAATTAAAAACATTGCTGATTATATTTTACAAACTTTTTCCACCATAATATGATCATCTTCATAGGAATCAAAACAGACACACTATCAATTTACAACGGAGGCCTGTGACAGCAGTTTTACTGTGTTAATGATATTGAAATATGTAAGTGTATTAACGTCTGTAAAATATAAAAACGCTAACATTATTAAGATAAAAGAGGAAGCGTACAGCAGTAGCCAACCGGATAATTCAATCTCGCACTTCTTAACATTAACAGGTTTTTAAATTTTAGGCATTGTGTGTACAAACAGCCGATCCCAGTGGCCGCGCGATCTAAGGCGTGGGTCTGCGGCCGTTCGCTTGCTGGGATTGTGGGTTCGAATCCTGCCGGGGGCATGGATGTCTTTTGTGAGTGTTGTGTCTTTTAAGTAGAGGTCTCTGCGTCGGGCCGATCACCTGTCCAGAGGTATCCTGCCAAGTGTGATTTGTTTGAGTGTGATCGTGAAACCTCGATAATGTGGGGGCCCTGGCCCACTAGGGGCTGTTGCGCCGTAGAAAAGAAAATGTATACAAACCGGTGTTGTATACGTTTGCATGTATCATTGTAACAAAACTTCTGCAAGCAACTAACTCTGCATTAGATTCACATTTTATAGGAAAATATGTATCGAA
This sequence comes from Coptotermes formosanus, assembly GCA_013340265.1. Taxonomy (NCBI): domain Eukaryota; kingdom Metazoa; phylum Arthropoda; class Insecta; order Blattodea; family Rhinotermitidae; genus Coptotermes; species Coptotermes formosanus. Next base: position 96,189 of record BLKM01000738.1, on the reverse strand, counting down.
CATCTTAATTTATCAGAAGCGGTCACATGAACAGTAATATCACCATAGTCTTGGTCATTAGAATTTTCGTGGTATTGGAAGACATGCAAGTTAAATTTGTGGTTTCTTATAGCAGTGCGTGATATGTCACGGTATCACATTGAAGGAAAAATGGTACGGAGTGGCACGTGTGTTTTCCTTGCGCTGAAAATGTTTATTAGAAAGTGGTTAATAAAGGACTTCTATGTAATAAATCTAAGCACAATTACTAATAATATATTGGAAAAATGAAATATATAAAACAGTGCTGCGTACCTTATAAGGTTTTGAAGAATATGTAAAGGTAGGTTTTGTAAAATTACTAATAGTCTATAGAAAAGATCGTAATGTCACAAAAGAATTTTATGACCCACGCAAGGTTTTTAAAAAAGTAAATACTAAGTTTCTTACACCTAACACCTCATTTCTCTGAGTATCTCCGATTTGAAATCGGTTATTACTGTTACAGTTGAAAATATAAGTTACTGGTGTATTCAGAATTAATGCTGAAATATAACTCGAAAATATTCCTTAACACTTATTGGTTGGGTTTGCCGCTTTGTGTTTATTTACGAAATTAACCGTACTTATTTCTGTATTAAGACGTAATACACTTTCATAAACTGCCCTTTTCAGTAAGTTTAAAATTTGAGGTGACAGGGCACTATGTGCAAAATTTCATATCGAGTGTGTGTGTTTAATGTCGCATACGTGCGTTTCCTGTCGAATGTGTGAGCCTAATGTCGAGTATGTGCGTTTCCTGTCGAATGTGTGAGCCTAATGTCGAGTATGTGCGTTTCCTGTCGAATGTGTGCGCCTAATGTCGAGTATGTGCGTTTCCTGTCGAATGTGTGCGCCTAATGTCGAGTGCGTGCGTCTAATATTAGAGGTACGCTATTCCTGTCAGCGTTCTGTCGTCATCTTAATTTACTGTCTCCAATGCTTTGGTGTAAAAGTCTACCCGCACATAAAGCAACCAATCAGAATAATTCTATAAACAAAGTAAAAGCACCGCTCAACATTTGGAGTCTGGCTGTGGTTTACACGTTGGAAGTACATTCCAATGAACGTCAAGGCTTCTGAAGAAACATTTCTGCCAGCATACAGAAGGCAAAAGCAACTGCTTATATTTGTAACCGGTGATGTATGGTAATTGGGGTAGGTCAGTAAATACTAACAGGCAGGTAATTAGTTTGTTCTTTATAGGTAAGTTAAGTTACCTGCATTTTATCATGAGTCGCAAGGTCGAAAATACGATTGTCTCTAGGCGTTCATAACGTACCGGTATGAAAATTAATCACCGAGTTATAACCTATGAAGATGAGGAATTTACGTGACCTACTTTAAAGGTTGTAAGTTGAGCAAAAGGTTGGGCAGTGATAAGGAACGTTACATGCATAAAATTTACTGTGGTCAGGGGAAACGTATTGGCTCGATCAATCGCACAGCCTGACTTTATCACGCCTCACAGCTGGAAGGAAGTCAGTTCTTATCTAGGCTTGCATCAGGCACACTAACGATCTTTTCCATCTTAGCTTTGTGTCCCTTTCTATCGCAACAACCTAATTTGTAGCTGGAATTCTGTCGATTCTTTGCCGCACAGATGTGTACAATACACCAGTAACTTTGTTAATGCTCAGTTTCTTTTAACGAAAGTAACAAAGTCGTTTAGTTCATGTAAAGACACATTGATTTCAACTTATTTTCTTTTTAACAATGCAGACAAGCAGTTCTGGAAAGAACTTCAGAAGACTATTCTACTTTAATATTGAAGTTAGGCAAACTAAAGGGACAACACTCGAGAAAACTTTCAATAGCACAACTTTAAAAAAGTTCAGAAAAAACAAACCTTACAGCTAGACAACTATAAAGGTCACAGGTACTGAAAAGCGTAGCTGCTAATGGTGAACGGTTGATGTCAAACAGGCAAAACACTTGTACGTATACTCAAATCTAAAAAGAGCAGTAGTCAATATACGTGCCGTTATTTCGTTTAATAATCAATATGACAAGATCAATATTAACCCATTATTCATAAATGTAAAGATATCAACATCAATGGCGGTTTCTAAAAAATCAGCATCGAATCTGTAGACGGCTTCAGGTGGCGTGGTTGTACAAAACTCCACAGCCGCTAATTCTGGCTTTTATTAGTAGTAAGTAGCTTTTACATCTTATGAAATACGCGCAGAGAACAGTTTGAATGTAACTGGGTCGGTATTTGTGCATTAGTATTAAGACTGACAAAGCAAAAGTTTTATGGTTCTTACGTTACCACTCCCATTTTACGAAACAGCATATATCAAAGAGTCGAAACGTGTATTAAAAGATGACCCGAACTAAATGTGCAAACCTACAAAATAAATTATTTATATCTGAATTGAATGTAGAAAAAGCAAAAACAAAGATGGGGTAGAGGAAAACGAGGAAAAAAGAGGAAAGTGTGGAAGGGACGAACACCACACCCAGTGTAACTTACGTTTTGTGGAAGGTATAACTAACCGTCTACGAACAGAGAATTGGTTCATACCCTGTGCCAGATTAAGCCAGTCCAGATACCAATATTCCAATTTCTACAGAAACTTTTTAATAATATTCTGCCATCAGGGTCCAGGCTCTACTTCCTTCACCTTTCTCGACTATAAATATTTATTCAGTTGTTTCTCCTTATGTATATAATTGTTTTTCCATTTGTGTATAGTGTACGGACCACTGCCACCGGGTGAAAACCCAATTGCAGTTAATAAATATCATATATCATATCATATCATATCATATCTCTCTCATTCTTGCTGTGTATGGTGAAAACCTGACCCTCATTATTCACATCAACGGAATAGTTCAAGTGGCGTACAAACTGCGAAGCTCTTCACTGACAGCTAAGCAATTTACTCCACACTCCCGCTGCTGCCTCTGTTATTTCCAAACGTGCCTTAGTAACTACCCTGACTGAAGTTCCTTGTGGTTTTCCTCAGTCCACCCAGTCAAACGTTGGGACAGTACTTCAATCACGACATGCCCACTTGCTTCAAAATCCTTCGCAATTCTTCACGCGCCATATCACCACAGTCACAGATAAAGAGAGCATCGTTACTTAATTTGCAATCATTGACACAAAGTTCTCAGAAGTTCGCTATTTTAGGGTCACACGGCACGTTTCACACGCACAGAACAACAGGCATTAACCATATAAAGGGAAGCGCCTGATATTTAAAAGGTGAAGGTTCACCCTATAACAGGCCCTGATGGCCCAAGAGGGGGAGTAGAGGTATAGCTCTACCCGTTCGTGACCCTCGGCACGAGGAGGGGACGGGGTGGCTAGCCCCACGCCCCGGCCGCTTTACCCCCGGAAAAGAGACCCGGTACCCATTGTACAAGAGGCTGGGTGGGCCCCAGGGCCGGTCTGGACGGCTGCGGAAAATCTCGTCCCCACCGGGATTTGATCCCCCGACCGTCCAGCCCGTAGCGAGTCGCTATATCGACTACGCTATCCCGGCCCACGTGCCTGATGTTTGAAGTAAGAAAATCAGCTGTCTTCAGATGGGTTCTGAAAGTCACAACGTGTAATGTCATCCTAGAGTGCACGCATACCCCGCGTTAACATTCCTGTCATGAAGTTTGACTTATACATCAAAGCTTTCACGACGACTAAATTCAATAAAACTTCCTCGGGCTAGCAGTTGCGTCAGGTGGTCGAACGACAAGTAAACCAACGTTTCAAGGGCCATCTCTGTCTTTATAATCATGGAACTCCCTGGTGATGAAACAGAGATGGTCACTGAAATGTTGGTTTACTAATCATTCAACCACCTAACGCAGCTGATTGCCCGAGAATATTTTACCATATTTCGCCTTTTCTTTGATGGTGTAGCAGTAAATTTTATTCCGAACACTCCCGGCTATAATCTCGACAGGGCCAATATGTATAATTACGTACTATTGATTTCTTTAAACAAATGCTGGGAAAGCAGAACATGATGGGCCCTATCGAAATATTTACCAACTCATGACCTTCCACCAAGATCATTCGATAATGTTGACAACTAACTAACTAACTAACTAACTAACTAACTAACTAACTAACTAACTGACTGACTGACTGACTGACTGACTGACTGACTGACTGACTGACTGACTAACTAACTGACTGACTGACTGACTGACTAACTAACTAACTAACTAACTAACTAACTGACTAACTCCAGGGAGCAGAGGCCTTCTTGAGAATCTAAGAGTTTCTCAGCTAGTCAAGAAATTCCCCGCATTTTATGGAACCCGGAGGTTCATTACCGCATTCACAAGAACCCGCCACCTATCCTGAGCCCGCTCAATCCAGTCCATGCCCCCATCCCACTTCTTGAAGATCCATTTTAATATTATCCTCCCATCTACGCCTGGGTCTCCCAAGTGGTCGCGTTTCCTCACGTCTCCCCACCAAAATCCTGTATGAACCTCTCCTTCCCCTGTACGTGCTACATGCCTCGCCCATCTCATTCTTCTCGATTTTATTACCCGAATAATATTTGGTGATGAGTACAGGTCATTAAGTTCCTCGTTATGTAGTCTCATCCACTCCCCTGTCGATAATGTTGCTAAACGCCATTAAATAACGTAAGATTTGAGAGCTGAATGCCCTGTATTCCAAGTGAAAAACGGTAAGAAGATTTATGCAGCCGAACCTTGAAGTGTCTGGATTCCAAACAAGTGCTGGTTGATGAGTCTTGTGGCTGAGGCGATGCTGCGAGTGGGCATGAAGCTCGGCCTCTTGCTGGAACCGCGCTGTTTGGTATCCAGACTCTCCTGGGAGTCACCTGTTGCTCGTTCTGGCTCCCCAAATCTCGTCCGAGGCTTAACACCCTAGTAAGAAAGAGCAGCAATGTCACTTCAAAATCTGTCGACAAGAGTTCCTCACATTCAGGACACATGAATGAAATACGCGTGTGGAACATTGACGGAATGATACTGACGCGGAAACCTGAAGTATTGGAAGAGAAACCTCTCCCAGTGACACTCCAACCACCACAAATTTTACTTGAACATGTCTGGGATCAAACCCACCACCGACCATTTATAGCTTTCTATGCTGCGACTACATCGTACGTTTGGAATTAATGGTTTGTTTGGAGGTTGTGCCTAAAAAGCAACAGGGGATATTTCACCTCAACACAAACAGCTGGGAAGGCTGAACGACGGCGTCTTCGTAGATTATATCTGTGCTGCATATAAGCGTATCTGCTGGTTTTTAGCATTAAGTAGGGTTATCTCACAGTTATCTGCAACATGTAGGGTTATCTCACAGTCAGTCATCTCCAACATGCAGGGTTATCTCACAGACAGTTATCTGCAACATGTAGGGTTATCTCACAGTCAGTCATCTCCAACATGCAGGGTTATCTCACAGACAGTTATCTGCAACATGTAGGGTTATCTCACAGTCAGTCATCTCCAACATGCAGGGTTATCTCACAGAGAGTTATCTGCAACACGTACGATTATCTCTCTGAGAATTATATGCAACAGGTAAGGTTATTTCACAGACAATTATGTGAAAGAGGCTGGGTTGTCTCACAGAGAGTTATGCGCAACAGGTAGGGTTATCTCAGAGTTATGCGTAACAGGTAGGGTTATCTCACAGAGTTATGCGCAACAGGTAGGTTTATCTCAGAGTTATGTGCAACAGGTACGGTTATCTCACAGAGTTATGCGCAACAGGTAGGGTTATCTCAGAGTTATGCGCAACCGGTAGGGTTATCTCACACAGTTATGCATAACAGGTAGGGTTATCTCACAGAAAGTTACGGGCACCAAGCTGGCTAAATAACGGCATCATGTACCGGTGCTTTTATCTCAAACAAACAGGCAGCTGACAACTGCGGGCTTCCAATTTGAAATCATTGTACTCATGTGGTAAAGGACTCATCATCATCATCATCATCATCATCATCATCTCCTTTATGCAGGATATTCACACTTATATACCTGAAACAAACCATATTTCTAGGGTATACAGTGTCGCAGCTATTCCGCGCTTAATATTCTTGGTGCATATAACGCTGTCTTCAATATTAAACTCCTTTGTGCTTCTACATTAGCACTTCCCGCAGTGTGTGTGCTGTGCCCAATATAGCTGTTTTCTGTAGTTCCTTGATATCGTACTTTCCTGGTATACTGCTCAAGTATTTTCTGAAGGATTTCGAAACGGTTCCAGTTGCCCCTATTATTATTATTATTATTATTATTATTATTGACAGTATTATTAGCTAGGCCTGGGTAATTCGATATCGACAAATCCACGCAGGCCGGTTCATGCGTCATGGCTTCTTACTTCTTCTTTGGAGTTCTCTAGTTAGGACATTGCCGGGAATGTTAACTATTCTGATGCTTCGCTTCACCTGACAGTTCCGCCTTTGACTGCCGCAATAGTGCCTTGAAGAAGACGAGAGTTTTCTTGCACATCGTTTTCAATCAAGCATTCATTAATCATCCAACCATTCGATGCCATATGGTTTCAGCTACTGACAACGTTGTTAAATAAACGACAAACAATGAATAAAATCTCTATATATTGAGTCATTCGTTGGTTTGTCATCAAAAACTGACTCTGCTGAGGAAACAGAAAATCGCTGAGCGTTACAGGTGGTAATTAGGAGCAACTAACGCATGATTAAAAACGAATGTACACTGATAATACTGGCAAATACAGTGTTTAGGACTGAGTTTAGTTAGGCGCTTCAGAAATTTCAAGTGGGTGGATATTGATACAAAAACTGTGACACTGTTACCGAATTTAGTGCCCGTTGCGTCTATTAATTATTATGCAGTATGGATGCTACATGGCTTATAAACGGCATGATGCAAAAATTTAAAAAAATGCCTGCGTCAAGTACCTATTTCGCGAAGGTGGTGCGTTGTAACAGACCAATGACTTTAAAGTACGAACTTCAACGTTCAAGGTACGGCTCTGTAATTCGGAAGGTGGGCTGGTATTAGGGTTAACAAGCCGCCCACCTGCTAACAGTTTCTTACAGTGTAATGCGCTAAGAAAAAGGAATACAAAATATGATTGTAAAATAAAATACACAACGGGAATAACACACATGTACACGAGAAAGAAGGATGATCCACGCTAACATACTCGGGCAGTTACGTAAGTACTGCCATGAAACTCTTCAACGGCAAATAAGATAAAGTATTTCAGAGTAGCAACACAATTAGAAATTTACTAAGTAGGTTTAAGTCTGCCCTTATTAAATATAAAGGCGCTGAAAGTTTTAGAATGACATGTACAGAATGCTGGAAATCATACGTAACACAGGCGGGCCAAACTTTCAGCATTATGTTTCAAAAACATATACGCAGCACTAGAGAGGGCTCCAATTACGAACACATCATAATTTAAATGACAGACAACAATAAGGGAAAATACAAGGCGTGATAAATCATTTACCACCTATTGCAAAGAATAAAAACAACCTTTTTATAGTTCTTTGTAACGTTTAAAGCATATACTTTACAATCGTAAAAGTACCACAAGTTGCGACATTGAAGCATTTTTAACAGTTTCCATCATGTTATGTATTATTATTATTATTATTATTATTATTATTATTATTCCGTCTTCTGAAATCTTAAAAGTGCCACAAAATGTTACATTGCAGCACTTTTAACAGCTTCCATTTAATTACACACTCCTGAAGAAGGCAAAACCTTACCGAAATATGTAAGGTGCGTGGCAAGTTTTATAATAGCGTTATATGACAATTTTTATAATGCAGAGACATGAGTTATTTTTATCTGTGCGATTCTAAGGTGGGCACAGGTCCGGAGTAAATATAAAGTGAAATAAATAACGAATTTGATTTGCGTTATCAGAAATATCAGTGACAGGGATTATTTATTCTAAAACCTGCACCACTGATTTGGGCTTCATTATTTTATGCAAGGTTATTAGTCCGTATAAAAGAGCGATTACATGCATATCCTTTCAATAGCATTATACTGGTACAAAGTGCAAAATGTGCGCAGCAGGATGGAAAACAAGTCCTTATTAACCCTTTAAAGACGAAGCGTATCTGTTTTATATAAGGACTCAGTGCGTACCGCGCTGTAAACACTCTCCACTTCGGTTATAAAAACCAGTCTCTTAATGTTTTATAAGGCAAAAGTTACTGTTTGTTCTGAGATCCGTACAAAACACATAAACGCAATGTGGGCACCACGTAGAATTTTTTAATGTTAAACCTGGCGGTACGTAAAGTTACCGCTAGGCTTCAAAAGGTTAAGTGAGTCTCTCTCACCACAGGTTTAGGCGTCATGAGGTTGCACATGAATGAAACAGTTTTCAGATAACGAAGTACCGTGAGCATACTGAATTGACAGTAGGGGACAGATGAAAGGGGGTCGCACTTCAGCATGGGAATTAGACGAGACGCTAACGTTTCATCAACGTAGAAAGTAACATGTTAGAGAATGATATACGGGGGTTAACTTGGACAGATAATTTAGAAGGAACTAAGAAATGATAAATGGATACAAGATTTGATACAGAAATGTAATTTTGCCTTTGTATAGCATGGGAGTGAAAGCGGAACTGTCGAATTGAGGGAAGAACACTTTAGGTGCTCGAGATCAGGCCGCTGACGGGAATATCTAGACACAGGATAGAAGAAGTAATAGGAGGATGGAGAAAACTACGTAATGAGGAGCTTCGTGGATTGTACTACTTGCTAAATAATTTTTAGGATGATCAAATCAAGAAGAATGGGATGGGCGAGCCAGGTGACACGTACTGGGGAAAGAAGAATTTCATACAGGGTTCTGGTAGGGAAACCCGAAGGAATGAGCGGACTGGGAAAACCTATGGATAGCTAAGAGGATACCATTACAGTGTATCTTAACGGGATAGACTCGAGGGCGTGGACTCAATACTTCTGGCTCAGGATTGAGACTACAGCTTGGACAATGCTCTCGGTATAGTGACCAGGTTATGGGCTAGAGGGCGGGAGTCGTGGTTCCATTTCCGGTAAGATTTTTCTCCTCTCCAAAGCGTTCAGACCGGCTCTTTGGCCTACCCGTTCTCCGGCACCCCTTCTTTTGGGAAAAGAGGTCGAGATGAGAAGCTGACCGCTCACCCCTACCTTGTGCCGAGGTTATAAATGAGTGGTGCTATACCTCCACTCCCCCACGTCTTCATGGCGTGCACAGTGACAACTTCCTTTTCGCCTTTACCTTTGCCACGACAGGGACAAATTAGAAGCTATTGTGAACACCACACTGAATATTCATGTTCCATAAAATGCGGGGAATTTCTCGACTAGCTAACGACCTAGTAGCTTTGAAGAGAGGACTGTGTTCAGTGCAGTTAGTTAGCAAAACGAAGTTCATGATTGATAACAAAGCCAGCTAGAAATATTTCAGATCCATACATTTTTACGGATGCTACCGCGACGGGCCAGTTGGAGGGCCTGCAGTTTTCCGTATCACATGCATTACATTTATTCTATATAGTTTACAGAAACAACCAGTATTGCTTACCTGCTGGAATCTAGTCTTCCTGTGTTTAGGTACTGGAGTGTCATTGAGACTTCCTCTGCTCCCCCTGTCCGACGAAACAGGCGGGAATCCCTTGAAAGGTTCTTCCATTGGGGACGCACCGAGACTTCGCAGAGCAGTATCCCCAGATGCACTCTTCTTCACAACTCCAAGACTTGCTCTACTTGTCGACAAAGTAGACAACGCTAGAGGCTGCTGCACTTGTTGCTGGGGACTGTTATCTCTGCTCCTCTGACTATCCAGCGGGTTCACATACAAATTACTGTCCAACACCAGATCCACAATAGCACAGTTTGGATCTGCTATGTCAGACGTAAGGTCACCCTGGGAGTGGAATGGATGTGTGTTGCAACTTGCATATGTATCAGAACTGTCTACACTTCCTAGATCTCCATTGTTGTTATTGTTGTTATTGTTGTTGTTTGCTCCGATCTTATTGGCGCTGCTCAGGTCAATGCTCATGGGTACGTATCTGCCGCCTGATTGTGCCCAGGATCCGCTTTTCAGATTCTTCATCTCTAGGCATACTGGATTACGGAAGTCACTCGTCGGTAGGGGCATCAAATTCTCTGCATCAATAAATTCTTTGAATCCCTGTAAAGATCAAAATGTTATTGCACTAAGTACAGAAAATATTTAGATGAAATTTGCGAATTTCGGAATAAAACAGGCGATTTTAGATTTTACAAAACTCGAAAGTTCAACAATATTCTTGTTAAAATAAGTGAGGTAAAGGTGAAAGTTGTTCTTGTAAAAGCCAGGAAGGCATAAGGGGGAGATGATGTACATAAATTAATTTCCTTTTTTTATATTCATTAATTTAGACACTAATTAGAGGCGAGTGGTCAGCTTTATGCCTCGGTCAATTTACTGCATGGGAAAGGGCCTCTAGTTCCCACTGAATAGGAGGCTGGCTTGGCTCCACAGCCGGTACGGAAGCCTTGGAGAAGAAAAAATCTTTTGCCTCTACCGGAAACAGAACCACGATTCATCGGTTATGCAGCCGGTAGTCTAGTCACTAAACGACTGAACTATTCCAGCTCCTCTTTTTTAAAGTAAGTTCTTAACAAAATTATTTTAGCGAAATTAAGTAATACTCCTTTAAAGCAACAAATCACTTTGCTTGAAGTTAAGTGAAATCAGTAAAGTTTTCCCCTTTCGGTGGTTACCAATTTTACATTTAAGGGTACAACTTCAAAGTGTGAAAGCTCCTCACATCTGTCCCTATTGTTGTGTTCTGCTCTACTGAAATTAGCACAAACAATTTGCAAGTACCGTGTGATTATTAAGAAACACAGCAGTTTAATTAGGGCTTTATAAAGCGTAGAGTGTTTATGGAATAAATCAATGGCTTGGCCATTAGTGATGCAAAAATCACAGTTCCACAAACGTCTTAATAGAATGTAAAGCGCGAACTGTACACTACTTATTGGTCAGCGGTTTTAAAGTATCCTGTTGTATACACCTTGCTTGCTAATGAAGAATATATAACTTCAACTAAGTGGTTGTAACTACAGAACAAAAGACCACTCACCCACAGTTATTTTGTTACTGTATTAAACTGCAGGCCGCTATCATGCATCAATTACAGAGATCCGTTTTATATACTTAAATATTCCATCACACGCGTAAATACGTTTTCGAATGAAATTTGAAGGTACCTTTATTTTCTGTCACACACCAGGATGCAGTAACCAAGATTTGGGGTCCCTCTAAATAACCAATGACGTCAGATGGTATAGGCATTAAAATAAGCCACTTTACTGGCATTTAATTGTTTTCTAAGCTGGAAATGTCAGCCTGACATTTCAATTTTCGTAAATATAGAACAACGATGAAGACAGGAGATTACAGTCTAAGATTTAGTTCTCAGAACATGCATAAATTATTTCTGGAAGACAACTGAACGCCGTTCACATAATTTAATTTTGCATTAAAAAGACTGAAATTTTCTGGTGAAGGCGACAGGTCGTTCTCTTCTGCAAAAGTCCACAGGGCTCTGGGAGCCAACCAGTCTCCTCTTTAGTGCATACCGGGATCTTCCTCCAGGAATAAAGCAGCCGGATCCTGAAGCTGACCACTTACCTCCATCTACAGGGATATGCCCTGGCTAAGGCGGTTAGTCGCCGGCCTCTTGTCGCGGAGGACCAGTTCGATCCCAAGCCAGTCTCTGTGGTATTTGTGGTGGACAAAATGAAACTAAAACAGGTTTTTCTCCTCGTCCTTCCTTCGTCACACCAGTACGGTTACACCAGTGTTCCATACTTGTTCAGTCTTCTAAGTTTGGCGCTATACAGGCCTAATCTTAGCAACTGACAGCGTCGCTGAAGAGCACGTTTAAAGCCCCACTCCATCTAGCGTCGCAGATAAGAATGAGTGCAGTCATATATTCACTCACCCACATATCTTCATGGGAAAATTTATCTTTTATATAAGACAACTTGGCAGTTTTCTCCTGAGTTACAGTGCAGTTAGGATTAGATGGCACACACGCAGAAACCAGATTTCTTCTTTCGGTGAAGCGGACGAGTTCATGTGACTGGGCGGTGGCGACATTTCACTCGACTACTGGCAGCCGAGATGTGCAGGTCAGCTCGTAGCATTTGTACTGTGCTGGAGATGCTATGCTCCGCGGTCTTGCGAGGCATGCTGGATACCCAGTCCATTCTTCTGTGCCCCTTCACTTCCCCTCCCACGCGTCACCGTGTGCCACGTCATATTAATCGTGCTCTACCAGTAGTGGTAGCCTTCCTAGTAGCGTAAGAGTCCAAACGCGCGTCTCTGAAACACCTGAAGTTCAGTTCTCTAATATCCGCTTCAGCATTATCCACCCACCTATTTCTGCGTTTCCGGTACGGTACTTTGCGTTAAGAGTTTCTTGCCAGAATTTTGTATGTATTTATCATCTCTGTAGGACTTGCCACACGCCCCGTCTATGTCACGCTGCCAGTTGAGAGAGCAGTACGTTTTATGAACCTTCTTGTCTGTACTAGTAATTGTCTACTTTCTCGAGCCACTTCATCACGCGTAGCTTTAAATACCACACAAGTTCCATGTTTTTGCGGCGGGTCTTGCTCAAATATAGGACTTATAAGTTTTTACACCTTGTAGGATAGTAAGTTTATTCCGACGTTTCGGGGATTCGTGTGAATACTTCAACATGCAACTGAACGAAATTCAGTCAACATGAAGATGGAGGCAACACTCTCCCCCGAAACGCTCTAACGAATATTATCATCCTACACCGCGTAAAACTCAGGAAACCATAATTCAAATCACTTTTTTGTTTTTATCAAATAGGTTGACGCTGCGTCAATGTTCACACGTAGCGTGAGTGTTCACACCTAGCGTCAATGTTCACACCTAGCGTCAATGTTCACACCTAGCGTCAGTGTTTACACCTAGCATCAGTGTTCACACCTAGCGTCAGTGTTCACACCTAGCGTCAGTGTTCACACCTAGCGTCAATGTTCAGACCTAGCGTCAGTGTTCACACCTAGCGTCAGGCATTTCTGATACCAACTCTCTTCAATAAAACACCGCGACGAATTTCCCAGATTATTTTTACGTGAACGGATGGACTTCTGCACGAACGTTTTTCAGCATCACCACAAAATGAATAACACACTGTAAATATTTCAACAGACGCAGAAATGACAACCACTAAAACTGTTTATTCGAAGTTCCATCCTGCCTACTCAACAGTTTGAAAGAACTGCACTGATTAGCTGTGCTACCATGTGATGTAAAAATTTCACATAAAGCTAAAAGTAAAGTTGTCTGTCTGCACACCATGAAGGTATACGGGGAAGTGGAGGTACATCTCTACTCATTCTTAACCTCAGCACTAGATGGAGGTGAGAGGTGAACTTCATTTCCCGGCGCCTTACCACAGGGGAAAAGCAACTGGTACCCTTTATACAAAAGAAAGGGTGAGACAAGGAATGCTGAGGACGTTCTGGGGAACTGCAAATCCTATTGACCGTATCGGGATTTGAACCACGACCGTCGGTCACCAAACCCGTAACCTTGTCTCTACATCGACTTAGGAGCACACAGAACACGCGTTTGTTTTCTTCATATTTTACGGCAGGGCTGGCCAACTTCGACCCACACGAGGGCCACATAATTCGTCAAGGACTCGTCTGAGGTCCGCGCTTGTGTATACACATATCGAGATGGGGGGGGGGGGGGGTTGAATTGACTAGAACGCCGTTATTTACAAACAGTAAGTTACGCTAAAGGTAGGCTGAATGACAAGGCAGTAGGCCGCACTGAACTCGGTAAAACACAGAGGATCGTTGGTTTACTGTGTGCCGTCTGACGGTCTGCAGACATTTCCTGTGGTAATAAAGTTGTCATATTATTTTATGTTGTTTATTACCGTGCATATGCTCAGTACAGTAAAAGAGATCCAACTTATGCACAGTGTTACGGTTTATTTATCAAACTTTGTCTTTCAGTTCCCAACATGTTTCGGCAAATAGTTGCGCCATCATCAGGGGGTATTATTACAAACTGCATAAGATGTGCATTAAATAGAAATTATAAAATGGTAAAACAGTTAAAAATGTTAAACACCTCTGTAAAATTCTTGTGTTGGTTTGGTGCTATGTTGTTGATTTTTTGGCCTGGTGTCCCTAAGCTGCTTTAACAAACAAAAGTGTGAGGCTAAGTGTTACAAATGGCTGTATAGCCTGATTTCCGTAAGACAGAAGTATAGATGCTTTCACTTACGCGTGTAATTACAGGTGTATGTGCTGTTAGCAACATAGCACCAAACTAGCACAAGAATTTTACAGAAGTTTTTAACATTTCTAACTGTTTTACGATTTTATAATTTCTATTTAATGCACATATTATGCAATTTGTAATAATACCCCTGATGATGGAATAACTATTTGCCGAAACATGTTGGGGAACTAAAAGAAAAAGCTTGATAAATAAACGGTAACACTGTGCATAAGTTGGATCTCTTTTACAGTATTCTCATATTATGCTCTGTAGACCTGTTACTTTATGTTTGTTAAACTGTGTTACAGAAACTATTCAGCTGAGCAATGGCCGCACATGCTTTCCTCGAAGGCCACATGTTGGCTAGCCCTGTTTTACGGTACCAAAAAGAGCAATATCTACTAAGGAAATGTCAGGCCACAGTCCGTATTTGTACCCAATTTTACGAGACTGTGACAAAAAATGGGGACATGCCTAATTACTTTACGAGGATTAGGCATAAACAACATGTCTTGGCACAATACTGCACACATATCTTTTGGCCGACCAGTGGCTGTAACAAGAATGCACAAGTAGCAACACTTCACCACAAGAAACAGCAATACGCTGTGTACTAAACACAAGTGGCAAAAATTGACAATTGGCAGAAGAAATACATAGCATCTACATTTACAGTTAGTACGTGTGATTGCACATTTGTGTTTGGTTCAAAGCTCAGCGAGACACCTATAGTGCATACAGCCAAATGCTACCAGGCAATAAGCAAATTGCTAAAGAAGTACTACAGAAATACGCTAGTGCTCTTCCACGTCCTTCTTGTCTAAACACAGGCTTGCAGTCCATCTGGTTGACACTTTAATTTCAGTTTCCCTAAACGTACATATTCGCAGTTTATAAAGTTGAAATTAAAATACATAATAAAGATAAATATTTGAGTCTTAAATCAGCAACATTTGTATTATTCTGTAAAATTAGTCATTCATAGTTGAAATTATGATGTACACAATTAAGGCTGCAAATCTGCGTGAAAAATACAACTGAGATTTCTAATGAGCTATTACGCACACTGATTCTAGCAAATTAAATCCTTAAATGAGACAAAAAGTAAGAAACGTTGTAACTAAAACGACAGTGAAAAAGCAAGTGGCTCTAAAAGTGTCCAGTGCAGAGGATAACTAGTCAGTCCCTAACTGATATGTTAGAACGAAATTAAACTGAGGAAAGTAATGTACGAACAAAGAACTCCAAATGACGGTGAAACGTATGATGTTACATTACACTGAAGTCTGTATCTGGGTGACTGTCATATCCAAGAATAACACCTTAAAATATTCACATAGGCCCAGTGCAACGTGATGGAAGGACAACCTTGTGAGACTGACCTAACTGGCGAGGAACAACAGCCCTGAAATACTTGCAAATGTTGTTATTTATTTTCCAAAATGTAAAATAAAAATATGGCGGTAGAAACCTATAATGCTGTCGGTATGGCTGCAACACTCACGCAATATTGGCGCTACAAATATTAAATTATGAGGTTTTGTTGGTCGTAACATGTATATATATAAAATATACAGGGAACATTTCATATATAGAAAATTATAAACATGGCGATGATGTAACATTCTGAGTTTACTTGACGCGTTTAGACTAAAAGTCCACATCCGCACTCTTTGATTTTAGTTTTACTGAAGACGAAGCATGGTGAAATCGAATTTATAGAATTATTGAAATAAACAGAGCCGACAGACAGACACATTTTTACGTAGGCCGACTAAATGCAATCTTTAATACTCCAGCATATTTTCACCATAGGCTGGCTATCATCAAGGCTGTCCTTTAACAAACTTCTGTATATGTATCTGTAAATGTGGTACAGTTATTTAACGTAAAAGTCATCCATGTGCTACAGCACTAACCTTTTAAAGCCTAGCGGTAACTTTACGTACCACCAGATTTAACACTAAAAAATTCTACGTGGTGCCCACATTGCGTTTATATGTTTTGTACGGATCTCAGAACAAACAGCAACTTTTGCCTTATAAAACACGAAGAGACTGGTTTTTATAACCGAAGTGGAGAGTGTTTACAGCGCGGTACGCACTGAGTCCCTACATAAAATATACGATTCGTTTTTAAAGGGTTAATAAAGGCTGGTCAGCCTTTCAGAAAGTGCAACGACGTACTAGAAAATTAAGACAGAAGCATGTGGTCGTGTTGGAAGCTAAAAAATATTTTGCTGGTAGCTATGAGGTAATTTTCATGTATTAAGTAATGTATGGGTGTTGTGTTTGATGGACATATTTATTTTAATGATCGTTTGGAACACTAATATTATGGAAACCAATTTTAAGTCTTTCCGTACAAATAAAACATCAAGTGAGACAAAACTATTGTTAAAGTTACAATATTATGTCTGCACTGGTGTACTGAACTCTGTGCCACACGCGCTGCGTAAATATGATTCACTGCTGCTGAATAGAATGCAGGAATGACTTTGCTGTAATTAATTTTATGGATCTGATATGAGTTTCACATTTAAGGTAATTAATTTGAAGAAGTAAATCAAGCAGCATAAAATTATGGATTCTTTGGTACTGATATTAGACCTGTTACAGCTTGAATCACTAAAAAAATTAAAATTATTTTTATAATACAAATATCAAAATAATGTCCGCAGTGAATGCTCCTGCAACAGCACTGTTTTAGACAATGGCTGTATATCACTGCCTTCATATACTTCTTCCAGAACTTTTTCCATCGTCCAACCAAAATCAGAACAATAAAACACGACGTTTCGGAAGAAGCGTCTTCCTTCCTCAGGTCCTACTGGGGATGTCTGGATTCTTAACAGTAGGGCCTGAGGAAGGAAGAAGGTTCTTCTGAAACGTCGTGTTTTAGTGTTTTAATTTTGGTTTGACCATGGAAAAAGTTCTGGAAGAAGTATATGGAGATAGTTAATACTCCTGTTCGAACTTGTGTTACGCTTTGTAAAGGGGATAAATGAGAAAAAACGCTTCTCATTGTTTTGGTCTGTATAATATTCTTGAATCTCATGAGATTTTAACTCAAGCCTAGTGTAATAAAATTTTGAAACATGAATTTAGTGTAAATAATACACAAAGATTTCAGCGCCTACCTTTCACTAAACATATTGTTTCTCCATTACAAGGACCAATAGCCGAACAATGTATAAGGAAATAACAGACATTTACTGTGGGAATCATGCACTGTGTGGGCAAAATAAATTTCCTTATGCGCGTTCCCACAGCGAACAGCGACTGTTTGCTTTGTCGTGTATGTCACTGGCTTCCACCGGCGTATTTCCGTGAAACCGGATCTCAGAAATTTGTAATAGAATTTGTCGATACGTTCTAATTTTGATTAAAATCAGAAAAATACGACAACTTATGCGAAGACCCGCGTGTATTAAGACTACTTTGGTTGGCAATTTACAATAGCTACGTAAGTTACCAGTGTTCCTACGGTTATTATGATTACACTCTTTACCACTGCTACCAATGTTCGCATGGTTATTAACGTTACACTCTTTACCACTGCTACCAGTGTTCGCATGGTTATTAACGTTACACTCTTTACCACTGCTACCAATGTTCGCATGGTTATTAACGTTACACTCTTTACCACTGCTACCAATGTTCGCATGGTTATTAACGTTACACTCTTTACCACTGCTACCAGTGTTCCTACGGTTATGATGGTTACACTGGTTACCACTGTTATCAATGTTCCTAGGTTATTATGGTTACAATGGTTACCACTCTTACCAATGTTCCTCCTATGGTTGCAATGGTTACCCGCACGCGCCATAAGCCTTTCGCTCTCCGGAACTTTTGCAACATGTTTTAATGTTAGGTACGTGGTACCGTGTATTTACCCGTGCTTTAAAGGCTGTGATGCAGAATGAAACCTCCTGTTAATGTGCTAACATAGGATTAGAGACCATCGGGGCCGCGATCTCAAAAGGCATTGTAACCGTGCAGTAACATATTTTATTCTATCGCCGTTGTAGTCACTCCATAACGTTTTCACAATAACCAGATTACATTTAAAGTCTCACTTTCTGTCGCCAGTTTATCTATGTCATGAAATAAGATCTTTAATCCATGAAATCACATACATTTATACGGCAAGGCTTGTTCGCGACGAATCTTTTTCAAGACAGACACTTTTAGAAAACTTACGATTCGGCATTTATGGCAATATCCTTTGTTTTTATTAATTCCTTCTCAAAGAGGGGTTCTTAACAAAAAGCTAAAGTTAAAAATTTACAGTGATGCATCATGCAGAGGCCAAGGGAAGCTAAAATATTTCCTTTACTTCCCCCGGCATCCGCTAGGGGCAGGACTATCGATTTTAAAATTTAGTTTCTTACGTACACGTGCCAAGAAGATTTTGTTTCCTATTTACACGTATTAAGAAGCTTTTTTTTGACACGTAGCTTATTAACCGTTGACCTCCGAAAGAAATTACCCAGCATGAAGCATTTATAAGTAAATTTTTAATGTTTCCTAAGAAGATTAAGATGCTGTAATTTTTGTTGGCTATATATTTTACTGTTTCTACGTGCGAATTATTCGCACTGTTAAAACAGATAATTTTACTAATTCAAACGTCTAGTCAGAGTGCAGTTAACGTATAGGACCAGACAAGCCAGTAATGAGGCTTTAAAAGGACATTATTTTAAGTTTCTATTGCAGTATACATATTAAACACAATCCTGGAAATAAGATGTTATGTTTCAATACTTGAATTAAGGTTATTTTCTCCTAATGACATTAAGCCATTCAACAGAGCGCGATGCTAGTGAGGTCAGGTATAATTAAGCGTGGTCATGCAACTTCATGAAATATCGGAATAAAGAAAACTGTTCAGTGATGCTACATGTAATGACATCGTAATGACGAGTTTAGTCCAATAATTAATTGTAGAATATGGTGTTCGTGTTTCATCATCAGAATAATTTTAAATTCCGCTAAAACTGATGCTGATCACAGCTACCCATGCTGTCCAGTTCTAAGCGCATACCACTTGCAGCAGGCCAGTCCTACTCTAAGCTACAAGCAACATGCATTACTCAGTCTAGTGAACACAGTTGAAATTCCATTAGCCCGTTTTGCACAAATCAATCTGATTGTGTAAAAAGAGCTCGTTATTCTTTCTCGTTCCTTTGCCGACCCTGGTTTCCCTCGATGCTGAGTCGGCAAACCGTTGAACACAGGGTTTATGTGGGTTGCCTACAGTACCGGCCTCCGTGTTCCTTCACTGAATAAGAGGAAGAAGCAAACTGAAGATTGATGGAATCTGGAACTTCATATGGAGAACGTCTATCATTCATGGCTATTTCTACTTCGCAGTAAACATTTTAAAGTTTATTTTGGCTGTCCAAATTGAGTGAATGTCAGAAAGATTGATATAGAGTACATAAATACTATCAGATCAACGGAGGCTAATTTTGTACACTTTCGTGTATCTCTTCTTCCGCCAAGCACATTTTAGAGGCAGTTTTGGCGCCAGGTGGCAAGTGTTAATATATGTGCAAGTTCCATATAACTTAACGAACCCTACGAAATAGAGCCCTTGAGAAGTTTAAGAAGCTGATAGTTGCTCAGATGGTCAAGAAATTTCCCATGGTTTATGGAACCGACAGAACCATTAAGGTGCTGTTCGAGGTTATGTATAACATTTCGTAATATGTTTGATTTCTACGGCGATGATTTTTCAGTCCATTAACCACTCCATTACTCGGAGGACCACCTCTCATCGGCTGTCCAAATCTGTTTATTCAGTTCGTTCACTGGTGGCCATGCAGATTACGTAGGAATCTACTAAG
Source organism: Coptotermes formosanus (assembly GCA_013340265.1). Taxonomy (NCBI): domain Eukaryota; kingdom Metazoa; phylum Arthropoda; class Insecta; order Blattodea; family Rhinotermitidae; genus Coptotermes; species Coptotermes formosanus. Next base: position 76,031 of record BLKM01000738.1, on the reverse strand, counting down.
TGCAGATAGAGAGGTAAAAATATTATTAAACTTGAAGACTCCCACATGTAACCCGGAACTGAGAAACGTAGTCCCTGTTTGATGTATGGTCAATGAAGCTGACCACACAGATATAGTGCCTCACATTACTGCTACACACGAAATCTGAAATGAGAAACTTTCTTGGTGAGGGTTAGTTGGGCGACAGACGCGGCATGCAAAGGGTAGAAGAAAACTGCATATAAGGTTTTGGTGGCGAAACCTGAAATAAAGAGATCGCTTGGCACACCTGGGGGTAGTGTCAAGATTTTAAGGAAGGGGATGTGAGGATGTGGATTGGGCTGATCCTTGTGAACAGAGTAATGTACCTCCTAATCCCAAATATGCAGTAATTTCTTGTGTATGTCTGAAATTATTAGCGTCTCAAGACGGGATCTGCTTCTTAGAGTTGGTCTGAATTCATTAAACAGTTCCTTAATGCAAATACGTTAAGATTCATCCTAATTTTATGCACCTTTATGTGATCTTGCTTATCATTTTGATTCGGAGTTAAAATCAGATTATTATTACAAGAGTTTAGAATTGATATTCTTTGTAAGTTTGTAAATTTCACCTAGGTATTAGAGTTAAAAAACCTTCTGTGAGTTAATGACATTTTTAGAACTGAAATTTTTTAACATTCCCACACAAACAAGACGTGCTCCGACATCTTTATTTCTTTACAAAAACATCTCCGTACTCGTACGCAAATATACAAACAGTGATGTAACTTAATAACATAAGTAACACTTTTAGAAAGCTCAGTTTGTTACCTGTGATGCAAACAGTACGATACTCGTCCTTGTATGTGTAACATGTTAAGGTCGGGGCTTTCGGGAGGGTGAAGAACTTGTTTTTGGTCTTTGAATTAACATATGTAGCATGGTTGGCGGAACTTGCTGCCTCCACTTGCAGGTTAATAAACATGAACCATATTTTGAAAAGCGGCGACTACAGTCCGCCCATCTACACGTTTTCCAAATTTTGAGATTTATTAATACTACGACAATGAAGACCAGCCAACGGTGCGACAGTAATTCATTACTGAGTCTTAAGGTTCACTTACGAACCTGAAATGTCTCTTATGTATATTTTGTTGCAAATTGGCAACGCTCCATAACAAGCATCAAATACACTGCGAGCGTGTCGTATAGCCTTAAATCCGCTACTTTTCTGCCAACGTATCTCTCTGCTGCAACCAAAGCTTTGTTTCTAAGGCTGGGAGTCCAATAAGAACTTCAGAAATATGGGAGTGCGTTTCTATATGATTCACACAACTTTTAACACAACTATTATTTGTTGCTTCTATGTCTTTTCTTCTTCTTGTCTAGCATTACAGCCCTCTAAATTTGTCCTAGATAAAAATTCTAAAATAATTTACTTGATACGAAGCGTTTATTTCACTAAGACCAACATGTTCTGTTCACAAACAAGGTACTCACATATAAAGGTATTTGATTAATCTTTACGAAATTTTGGGCCATTACAGGCCTAGACACGTCCAGAAGGTTCCAGGAGGGAGAGGCTCCCAGATTTCAAGACAATCGACACATGAAGGTGGTAAGGTTGTCAGCCCTACGCACCGGCCGCCTTTACCCACAGGAAATATTCCTGGTACTCATTTATGTTAGAGGCTGAGTCGACCCAAGGGCCATAGTGCGGCCGGAAGAATTAAGTCAACGAACAATTCCAATAACACCATCAGGAATCGAACATGCGACCTCTCGGTTTGTAGCACAGTGCTTCAATCAACTGTGCCACCGCGTGCCCCCTTAGTATATTAGTAGTCCATAGAAATATAAGTACCAAGCACCATGTTAAGTTTGTGATTTTTTAACATAACACAGATATTGTACAAATTAGTTTTTGTCAGGGATATGAGTAAATCCCTTAAACATATTCAGGTACGTTTGAAAGTAGTCCGTGATCCTAAACAAAGGCAATACAGCCTATATTTACGTATTTTTCAACCGACAACTTATGGAACAATCTACAGCGAATAACCTCTGTAGACGAAGTTGGTTTCCCTTTACTGGGCTTTCCAACGCTATCATTTTCTCCAGGAATGGGGTTGTCAGCCCCACGCCCAATCCCCAGCCTGGAGGGCCAGGCCTTCGTTTTGGGATGTGTTAGCCTAGGGATGTTGGCACGCTCATAAGGAGCCCTCGATATCTGACCCTCTTCGTGTGGCTCCTCTTCTGGGGCCTGCCAGGCTTGGGTGACCCTCCCAGTAGCTACGCTCCCGCTGGCATAGCCCCCAGCTTCGTTGGAGCATGAATTCGCCTCGCCCAGTTTGCTCAGATGTCCGTAAGACCAAACACGTTTTGATGAACTAATTCAACGAGTATTTCTTGAATAGCTCATACGTCGTTAGTGAAAAATAACTTTCTCGCCATTTATAAACTAGAAGGTTCATTACCCTGTTCACAACAGCTAGCCGATGAAACCTACTCAGCACACCGTCAGACTGTTTCTTTCAATATCAACGCCCCACTTATGTTGAGTTCGCCTAAGTGATCTCTTCCGTTCAAGGTTTCAGACTAAAATATTGCGCGCATTTCCAATACCCCCACGCGTGCTACGTTCCCCGCCCATCTCATCCTCCTTGATTGGTCAACTTAATATTTGATTACGAGTACAAATTATGAAACTACTGATGACGTATTTTTAACGAGCCTCCTGTGCTGTACAGTCCTCAGCACCTCTTCTCAAATACTTTTCATGTATCATACTTCAGGTTCTCATATTGACACGTATTAGGACTGTGGCTCTTTGACTTGTAACGCCGTGTTGCTTGGCAAAAGGACGCGGTCACATCCTACAAAACGGCAGTTTTAAATATATATTATTCTACCAACTCGTACACTGAGAGTGTACGAGTTGGTAGAACAATATATATTGGTTCATACGTACACGGTATGGAAAACTACAAGGCAGTTTTAAACTTCAGTCTAAATGTCGCTTACAGGACTAGTAATACCCTTTCACACCCATACACAACAACGGGGAAAACTGCAGCGTTGCACACACTACACTGCTTAAAGAAATAAAACAAATTTTCAGCCTGTACAGTAGCGAAGCTGTCTGTGTGAGAAATAAATAATTTATAGAATAAAGGAAATCCAGAAACAATTGTTATTCGACGGGCTACTAAAAATTACAGTGACATGTGCGAATGAACATGAACAAAGGGATGACGCTGTGCTTGGGAAAGGCGAAACTTTCGTCTGTAACAACCCAGCGGCTGACAGCAGCCTGCAAGCGCTGTCGAATGTTCTGCTGCAGACACAAAGTGACAATACTGGCTCTTGAGTGCTGTGATTCCTGTTAAGTACTTAAAATCGGTAATGTATTAAAATTTATAACTGCTGGTGTATCACATAAGTTGATGTGTAAGTTTGGGTCTGTCGCTATGAAATTTTGCAGATAAGTTGATCTGTTTGCTGAGATTAAACCTGTTGAGTTCTGCTCATGCGCAAAATAAATATTGATCCTCGCTTGTCATGTGTTTCTGTACACATCAACAACGGGCGCAAAACCCAAAATAAATAACCGTGAATTATATAGGAAAAACAGTAACACTGATGTAGAATTAAACATGTAACATTAAGCATGTAGAATATTCCATGTCAAAAATTTAACAGGATGTGAACAGAATGTATGACAACATATGCGACAGATTTAAGCATTTACAATTTAAAGCCAGGCAATACCTTATAACATAATGACAATTCACACACATATACACACACTCACACTCTTTAATTAATTAAAGCAAAAGAAAACTCATTTATGTAGATCCAAAAGTTCTGTAAATTTCTAGTATTAATTTGATGTTAGTCATCTCCGTTGGTTTCTGTAACATACGAATGAGTAGGGTCCCGTCTTACAACCAACAATTCTTTTATTAAATAGAAGTTAAAAGTATAAAAGCGTATAAAACGACCGGTTTCGGCACTAATGTGCCGAAACCGGTGGNAATTTCCATTGCGACAAGTCTATAGGGACAGACACACCAGCGTACTGAATTAAAATGGGTCGAAATTTATAATAATAATGTGATGTGTTAACCTCACAAAAAGCGGAACCCCTTAGACTGTTAAGCTAGCTACCTCTTTGTGTAGTAGCAGTATATGCACAGCGTGTAAGTTATTTTAAAAATTTCATCATGCTAATTCATCTTGTCTTCCTTACTAATTAGGGTATATGGCGTTCATGATTAGTGTCCTGATTTGAACACGATATTGCTCCTTCAAAAATGATACCAATCATTCTTTTAAATATTTAATTTACTAGAAATTTACGAATGAGTAGGGTCCCGTCTTACAACCAACAATTCTTTTATTAAATAGAAGTTAAAAGTATAAAAGCGTATAAAACCACCGGTTTCGGCACATTAGTGCCGAAACCGGTCGTTTTATACGCTTTTATACTTTTAACTTCTATTTAATAAAAGAATTGTTGGTTGTAAGACGGGACCCTACTCATTCGTAAATTTCTAGTAAATTAAATATTTAAAAGAATGATTGGTATCATTTTTGAAGGAGCAATATCGTGTTCAAATCAGGACACTAATCATGAACGCCATATACCCTAATTAGTAAGGAAGACAAGATGAATTAGCATGATGAAATTTTTAAAATAACTTACACGCTGTGCATATACTGCTACTACACAAAGAGGTAGCTAGCTTAACAGTCTAAGGGGTTCCGCTTTTTGTGAGGTTAACACATCACATTATTATTATAAATTTCGACCCATTTTAATTCAGTACGCTGGTGTGTCTGTCCCTATAGACTTGTCGCAATGGAAATTTGTAAAATGCTGTCCAATCAACGTCATTTGTGAAGAAAATAAAGAACGCTCATATCATTGTGAGACAGAGGGATAATGGGGCAGAAACATTTATTATCCTGATACTCTGTTAAGTCACAACAGACTACTGGAGCAGAGGAACAGAAACACACTGTGCCACCAGACGATTGTAAGACAAAAGCCTGCAAAATAACGAAGAAATGCGTGAGTGATGAACGACGAAGGCGTTCACACATGAAGCAAAGAACACGTGAAGATTCAGTAAAAGCATGTCACAACACTTACAGATTTAATGAAGAGTTTAAGCGATCTGTCAATGAAGTGAGAGGCAATAAGTGAGTTTTAAATGTATCACACGTGTAGATACAGTAGTGGCCACATAAATTGCATCACCCTCCCATATCAATATATGAATATTTCATATGTAGCAGAGTGGAAATTTGTTACAATATCTGATTAACTATGTACAGAGTAAAATTATTCTACATTATACACAACGATTAAGTTCGTACCTCACAAAGAACACAGTACGCTTCCACATTAGAAAGACAAATCGGTGACGGTGTATAAGGAAATAATGCCTGTTTACTGTGAGAATCATATGGAATAAATACACACTGTAGAAGAAAAGCAATTTTTTTTAATGTTACGGCAGCCGGTACACATATTAACCAGAAGGCCTTACAGTGTTCATACTGTACCTATGCAGTGTTAGTGCATAACGCGGTGTAATCTTGCATCAGCTTTTTGTTACGAACACAGCTGCGTTACAGAAGGCGCACCATTTTGTGTGACGCGTCTCGGCAAGTGCAGCCAACACTTCGAAATCAAAGCGTGCTTGTTGTCTTAGATAATGGAGGCCTACACAGTCACAAAATAGCAGTGCCACTAGATACGGACTCATTAAAAAGAAACACTGGTGACAAACACGACAATCCCATGTCGGGACAGACGCATGAATTATCTGTCTCTCTGGTCGTAGCTCCAATTCAGTTGACTTCTAGCGGTCACTGGGAACACTGCATCGGCGGTCATGCAAGTGGCAGGAAAGCGGGCCGGCGACTTTCCGAATTTGTCCGCAAGTCCCACAGGCCTAGTATGTTATTAACTTCTGCTACGAAGAGAAACTTACTTGCATGGACCAAGGAGCATTTAAAGTGGGCTTGTGCAGTAACACTCTGTAATACTGTCTGACGAATCTAAATGTAACTTGCACGCATCTGATTGTATGGCGCAGAAGAAATTAACCTTATCACCCTGACTGTAATGAGTCAAATAATTCGGGGTTGTATATTAAGGACCTTTCAGTAGCCTTGAGATCCACTCAGCTTCTAACAGAACTGATTACCAAGGAATTTCCTTGGAGATGAGGAGTGGCTGGCGCGTAGAGCTGACAACGCTGCCGTCCTGGTTGTGCCGAACGTCAAAGCAAGGATGGAAGCCCAACATTACATCCCCTTCTGAGTCTTCATGATTTGTTACGGGGAAAGTTTGCTTTTTTTATATTAAGCACATAAGTTGGAACCCTAAGTTCATAAGTAGTGCAGTTAATCCTCAGAACTACAGAAATATTTTGGAGAAAATAAATGACGGAATCCTGCCTTTAGGCACAGATTTCGGCAGACACAAAGTTTAAGCCTCCACCAGATTCTGGCTCACGTCACAAGGTATAAGCATGAAAAGGATTAATGTAGCAGTGAAATCTGCACAGCGTACTTCGAGAAATATTCATTAATTCCTGAAATTTTCTGTACAGGTGAAAAACTGTCCGAAAGCATCTAACATGAAGGTGTTAGATCGTTCAGGAAATAGGATGTACCTAATTATAATGGCGAAATGTTGGCAGTGATGACTGTGAAGATTGCAGATCAAAATAAACGAAAATACACTGCAGGAACTACAATTCATGTGTCCTACTACGAAATTGGAATGTGAACGTGAAAGTGACATATTTAAAGACGCTCTCAAATGCTAAGACTACACACGAATAAGATGTAACTATGAATCATTGGTGGAAAAACCGAAGTACTTGAAAATAACCTGTTCAGTAGAAATTTTCCTCCACCAATTCCATACTGAATCGAATCCGGGCCTCCGCGACGAAAGACGGTGGACCAACGACTACGTAACTGGAACTTGAGGCCTACCGACAAGGTCCCTAATAAAGGCGCGACGAGAGCTCATTGAGAATGGATAAGTTAGAAAAATGGGTCAGAGCGAAGGAATCTTGTCTATTTTAGATGATTTCAGTCATATGTCACTCCTTGAATGGCCAGAAAAAGCAACACAAGGGTTCTGTTTTTACGCCTTTATTTGACCAAAGTGGTGTTTGTGTAGGAACACGAAAGAAATGAAAAACGACCTTGTATATTTACTTCTCTTTTTACGTTTTGTGTACTCGCTGGAAATGTGGGTAAACTAATTGTCGTGAAGCTCGACACTTCTGCGTCGGTTAGGTGTCAAGATATCAAACGCCACCTTCTTTCATTATTGGTCAAATTCATATCGCGTGCCACTTTTTCGAACACAGTATCTCCGGAACTGTTAAAAGTAGAGGGAACATTAACCTTTATCCTGCTAATGTGGAATATGTGGTGAGCTGCAAATAATGCCAGCACCACTAATGTGTAATATTTGGTGACCTACAATTGGGCAACGTCTTTCACGATTGATTCAGTGTTGAGACATTGTGCAGAGAGAGACACAGAGACAAAGAGGCTCCTTTCAGCGTTGCCAAATGTAGGTCACCAAATATTACACATTAGTGGTGCTGGCATTATTAGCAGCTCACCATATATTCCACATTAGCAGGATAAAGGTTAAGTGCTCGTTTTAAAGCTAATATTACGCGCTTTATGTCATTGCAAAATGCATGCGATTACTCACATATGGGTAGAAAATCTACAATAGAACTTTCTGATTTTCACCCTTCATCCCCGATTCGTCTTCACCAAAAGAATAACATGAGATTCCTCCTTTTCTGCCATACAAGATGCGTTTTAGAATAGAGCGGGTGACACCTAGAACACGGCAGACTGACTGACTTAATAACCAATTCTACGTAGCTGACTCCTTGAACAGCTAACAGTTTCTTCGCTAGCCAACAAATTCCCCACATTTAATTGAAGCTGAGGCTTCATTACGGTGTGCACAAGGGCCTGCCACTTGCCCCTGTCTTCAGCCAGATAAATCATTCAGCCCACGCCACATCATCCTAGCCAAGGTCCATCCTATTATTATCCTGTCATCTATACGTAGGTCTTCGAAGTGAACTCCTAACTTCAGGTTTCCCCACCAAAACCCTACACGGATTTTCATTGTCTCCCATACATTTCAGTAAAAAGAAAATTTCCCGGGACATGCACATGTTTAAGGAAGTTAACGATAGAAATATCCTGTTACCTCTATAACAAAAAAAAAATGTCTAGCACTTAATCTGCAGACTGACATCTGAATCGAAAAGTAGTCATCATTATGCTATCAGCAAAGTGTTTTATAAATTTCCGCCGAGTGGTGCGATTTGTGTGGCTACTACTGTATTTCTGATTACTGGACACACAATTAGTCAAGCTGACTACCGTACGAAACCAGTGCAATTACGTACAGGTGTATGCCAATTATTCTCAGAGTAACGTACAGAATACGTACAAGCTCGAAATTTGAATATTGTAAGGTTTCTTTGCGACACCAGACAGAGAACAAGATTTCTTCCTATTGCCGGAACACGAAAAGACGCTACGTTTGAGTAAATTCTCAGAGTGTTTCGTCTCAGGATTTAGGTCTTCAGGGACACGACAATATGTCGTTAGGCGAATGATTACGGACCTTTCAAAGCAATATAGTGCTTAAATATTCAATCAAAAAGAGGTCCCGGAAATATAACCAGAACAACTTTTGACCCCTTGACCCTTGAAGATAAAGGCACTATGTTCCTTACAAACCACTCGCCAAACGACTCAGCGTCATATAATTTAAGGCCTGAACCCAAAGAAAACGCCCGTTATTTGCACGTTAACATACATCGGATATTCTGGTTGGTAATGCAGGATGTTAACAGCCGTCCCAGCGCTCGCACGGCAAGCTAACGAGGTCTGCTTCCTCCCCGTGGCACACGTATATAAGTGGCCACAAGTACGGTTAACGTGGTCGCAATATAACAGCATCCTATCAACCAGGACGATCTTCAGAATTCCAGCCATATCCTCTAAAGACAATTACATCATACGGAGGGGACATTTATGTCACGTACAGGTCAGTATTTTTGCGGCTTTGGCGCCGTTGAGACGCAACATCATACCAGTTTCACCTTTTCGGCGAAGTCTGGATGACCGACTTCATTTATTAACACACGGTAGGTCTTCCGAGAATAAAAAGGTGTAATGTATAGGACTATACGAGAGACGTAAATATTTGTTAAATTCTCTGCTTTCAGTAAAGGTTTAGCAGCACTGATTCTTTTAGTAATTTGACATTAATTTCTTTTTATATGGAAGCAAAGTCCTTACAGTATGGGCAAGATTTTGGTCAATGTTTTTAGAATTCTTTTTTGCTGTTTTGAAGACTTAATTTCACACATTTCATAGCACACTTTACCGGTAATAAACTAGATAAAATACCAAACACACGGTACAAGAGGACAGATAGTACAGAATGATTGACGGACATTCATGACGGAATACAGTGTACCAACTAAAGTGGTATACATTCAATCAAATGTACATTAGACTATGAAATTTAGATACGAAAAGTCTGCAATTTATGTAACTGTTGGTTACGTTTCAGAACCTGTTCCGAATATGCATTAATATTTAACAAATGATTCCGTGTTGAAGTTGACTGTATCAGTTTCACATAAGAAATAAAGCAGCGGAAATGTGGATGCTGTTTGGCTGGTTTGAATATTATGGAAATTTAGATGTGTGAAAACATAAGGCAACGTGACAATTGGGCTTACTTGAATTGCAGCATACAAAGGCAGCACAGACAAAAACCCATTTAGTTTAAAACAGGATAAGCTATAAATCTAACAGGTCATTCAATTATCTATAATTGCACTGCTTTATACAGGCCTATGAAGTGTATAATATAGTATTTCGTCATTTCACTACTTTTTCGATTGACAGTATTTGCGAAATATTTCACAGAGAAAGCCCGTCAAAAATTCCGATAGAGAACCAAATATGTTCAGGTACAAATCATTAGATATAGCCCCGGTCTGTATCGCTTGACATAGAGAAGGAGAAGGCTTGCAGCAGTAGGGATGGAAAGCAACCCGCACAGTCTCAAGCGCTGGTAATCTGCAACACCCAGTGCATGGTTAGTGATATCACGTGACAGGCCACTCACCTCACTGTCTGCTGGACACGTCGTTACGCGCGTTTGGCACGCAGAGGAATACATTCTGCTTCGTGACTGAACTCCTCATGTTCCTGCAATGCATCACACCGGCTGCAATTCTATAACCAGACCCACTCGCTCTTCTGTTTATCAGAGACGTGTAGTGGAAATGAAACTGTCCAGGTCCGAATAAATATGATCGACTATGCAGTTCTGCGTAATGTATTGACAGAATAGTCTACTGTATCAATTTCTGACAGCATTTTTCCGTATTTTCCTCATTTGGAGACTCAATGTAAGAACCAGAAATTCGCTAATTAAGCTTGCCTCTTTTCTGTTTTCACTTTGCTGAATATTGTAAAAAAGTAGTACTTAATCACAATTAACACAAGTGTTTTCATCAGACCAATTTACAGGGCTAGGTGTTTCGACAATAAGGCGGTTATCTTCAGGCCACTAATTACATAACAGTAAAACTGAAATTGCAAGTTCATTTTTGCGGCTTAGAAGGAGATTTCAGTCCTTGGTTCTTACAATATATACGTCAAAATAGAATATTTAAAAACGACTAAATTTTGTGACATAAAAACAATATTGTAAACTTTCAGGTTTGCACGGCGTGCATTGGTCTATGATCTTATGGGTTTTCACACCATACACATAATAAACGAGCGTGAGCTTCAACACCCAACTGGACGACGCTGTCACCCTGAAGATGGAGGCAGCACCTTCTTACGAAATGGTGAAACAAATTTCTTATCCTACACCGTGTGGAAACCCAAAACACCATCATATGGCTACATATTACTGCAGAATGATCTGTATCTTTCGCAGACTAAAGATTAATTTAACCAAAATCCAGAGGAAACCATACTGGGTTTCCCATAATTAATTGAAATATATTAAAATCGGAAAAATCTTTATGGCTTACTCAGTGACATGACATTTAAAACATAAATGAATATGCAGTAGTTCTGCAGTAAGTTAAGCTAGCACGTTATATTGGGACGTTTCCAGGCACTTCTCATTCCCCCTGTAGTTACTAGGGCAAAGTAAGTAGGGTGAAGACAGTTTTTTTGCTGTTAAACTCATTTAATTACACCGGGATTAAATCTGGAATTTATAGAATTTTGCGGAATCATAAGGTATTTCTTCGTAATTCGTATCACACACTCGTATATAAAGTCCAAGGTGTGACTTATGCTTTTAATGATCTAAGACCACCAAATTAAAGACGAATGACATATTATATTTCACGCACATATTTCAGACGTAAAAGAAATTCAAATTCTACGTTAATTACGTTGTACATTAAGAGGAAAAATACTAAGTTGGGATGTAAGTTGGAATCCAAATTGAAGAGTTGAGGGACTAAATTACTTTGGTTTATGGGCTAAACTAATTAAACGAGGGGATTACGAAACTATAAACCATTCTTTGTTGATACGCAATACAACAATGAAATTAACATCTCAAGAAACCCCACTTAAGATTAACGGATTGCAATATCAATTACGTTTTGAAGTCACTAATAGAATTAAAACTAATTTTGTCACTGAAAAACGAGTTACTAAATGAGGTACTGAAAGACACATGTATAATAAATTCCTCGAATACTCAAAGGCAAGACTGTTTCTGCAGAGTCGACCATATTTTATAACGCAACCGAACAGAAGTATGGCACGTAAATGTGAAGACATTAAAATAATTAAGTGTAAAGTACATCACTGCGGCTGTTAGGAGCTGAAGAAGCTGTAATATTTAAATGAGGTTTTGTGTTGAGTGCGTGTCGAATGTTAGCTCGCATTTTGACGCACTCGTAAAGAAATTATCAGTGCCCAGTGAACGAGCAGGAATAAATGTATAACATTTGAGATGGACTGTCTATTGTTTCTTGCGTGTTTTGTCTGAATTGTAGTGATTCTTGTAAATGTTACCTGTTCGGGAAAAGCAAACATAAAGAGCGAAGTAGAAAAAAAATCACTTACAAACTACAGAAATAAGTCACTTACAAGCTACAGACTACCAAAGTAATAACATATAGTGTTGTCTTTAAGACTCTTGTGGCCAAAAGTGCCACAAGTCTATTTTAAAACGTGTAACATTGGTTCGAAGTGTCTAACTCTGAATAAAATAAAACTTTCATTCAAACTAATCATATATGTAACTTTCACTTCGGATAAATGTGATTCAGTCAACTAAATGGGAAACAAAACAAATTCTATTTACGATCCATCAAGACTTTCCATTTGTAAAGTTTTATGTCATCAATGAAAGTCCGCTGTGCGATATTAAGAATTACTGAAGTACATAAATATTCATAATTGGGAATTTGTACTTCCTGACTGTAAAAACAAACTACAAACTTTTCGCGAAATGAGAGAAATATAATGGTGTTATTCTTACTGAGTTGCCTTCTACAGTTTCACAAGTTTCGTCTTGTTTAACGTGCGGGGAGAAAGTGTGCATTTAAGCACACTGAAGTTCGAAAGACAAGCAAGGATAAATTGAATTACTGTTTGACAAATTTTCACATTAAAATATTCATACTTCAGTGTAATAATTATCCCGTTCATTCACAGATGAATTTTTACTGACTTTATACAACACTAAATGCCAAAAAGAAAATCTGATAAGCCGCGACCATCTTATAACATATGCATTCAAGAGAGCTGCGGTTAGCATACATCAAGCAAAGGAAGCAAAAATGATATGAAATGTGTGGTTCATTTATTTGTTCCCGTGTTATTTTATCACATAAAACAAATGAAGAAGCATAAAAATGTAACAAGAGTTCACAAATAGGAACAAGATAAAACGAACAAAAAGAACGTAACAGAGACAAACTCCCATACAGTGTAGCAAGCTCGGTCAACTTTACTTCAGCTGTGGTTAAATAATAATACATTCTCGACATTCTTCACTGTAAGGCTATTGGTCGTTCATTTTTCAGCGACGAATGTCCAAATATGAAAAGGTCTTAAATGTAAGATAAATGCCTAATACTCTTTAACATCATAGTATCAAGGGAGAGGGGCTACTTTGCTTGGGAGACGGATAAATTTATTCTATAAGGGAATAGATAAAAGAATCGAAAATTTTTGAAAGATAATTTTTGCGAAAGCAGTCATTTAACATAACATCCCTAGACGAAAGTGACCTCACTTATAACGAAGTGTACAATGCAACGTGACTTTTCCATGTAATTAAGTAATTCGATACTCATAATTAAATTTCAAGCCACAAAAGAGCATTACTTAAGTCCAAGTTACTCAGGAATTTGGCGATCACATTTATCACCACGTGTTATACGCATATAGGCAACCCGGTAACTACGGACAGCCTCCTGGGGCTTGTTTAGCACGTACAGATAAGCAGGATGGTTCATGCTTCACGACGACAGAATTCAATAAACTCTTCTGCAGCTGATATCCGTGTCAGGTGGTTCAAATACGCCAACGCTCAAGAGACCGCCTCCATAATCAGGTTCGTGCCATCTGAACCAGGATGCTCGAGGTGGTTTCTGAAAGGCTGGTGTGTTTGAACCACGTGATACCACTGTCAGTCCGTCCGAGAAGGTTTCATTGAAAGAAGGTCCCTGTCGGCGCGTGCCGGCACTCTTATCGGATTGTGTGAGGAGATAAACGGATGGGGAGACAGGGTACAAAAGTTAACAAGCTGAGATGGCTATGCAACCTAGTTGTCACAGAAGTATCTTTTGGGTAACTGCGCCAGTCCTTCATGCGTATAACGTAATGAAGTCCCGTATGCGGTATTTTGAGCAATTGTATTTGTAGGTATGTTTGCGTAAGTTCAAAATTACGCGAGTCTGTAGGAAGAAACATAGCAGGCTGCTTCGTTTGTACCTTTCCTCAACATCCGCTTAACTCGAATCACCCACCTCTCACAGCTCCCTGACAGTGCCGGCATCCGTCAACATGGGCGCATGGACGTTCGTGTTTACGTATTAGCGAACAGGGGTCTGCGAACTTGTCGACAGGGTTCCCTGAATTTCTCCGTATTTAGATTAGTAAGTGTCTGCTTCACAACTGAACATTCCATTCTACTGGGATATGACGTCATGTATGTGGGTACGCATATACCAAACTTTCGGAGCAGTTTCATGCATGCGTCTTCAGGGCAACAATCGCCTTTATCTACACCCAGGATGGAGGCAGTACTTTCTTCCGAAAAGTAGATACTTGCTCTTACATACCTAGACGACCGTTTGAGGTCCTCATAGAGGTAACTATGAGGGCTGAAGTCTTCTGGGACGTGACACCTTGTAGTTTCTGAACTTCTACCAGACTACATGGCGTCATATCCAAGAAGACAGGTATATCAATATATGAAAGCATTTCTTCAAGACGCATTCCGTAAAATGTACTTGCATTCAGGTAAGCAAATATCCAACAACATACATAGCCGTGCTGATAGACTCAAGTATTGTGGGACATGGCGCCGTGTCGATCGGTAAATATTTACTGATGTTTCGAAGGAAGTTTCTGCCTTCACCTTCAGGGTTCAAGTCCAGGAAGAAGGGTCTTCTCTTCTTTCGGCACAAAAACCGTAGGTGGAAACAGCAAGTTGCTTCGAAACGTTGCCAGTAACTTACTAACCGGCACGGCGTCATATTCCAGAAGATTTAAATCATCAGTAAAGACGTTTCTTAGGCCGCCTTTTTGACAAAGATAAATGTTACACGTTAGATGTTTCACAGCAGTAAAGTCTGTGTTTTAAATTTCAGTATTCTACTTTCTTTCTAATCCTACTTAATTTGTCTTCATCATTGAAAATAAAAATTTTAGGTACGCCATTTTTTACGGTGGAAATGCGCGAGGTTATACAGCCTGCAAATGGCCTGCCTGTACCACTGACATCTGACCGCAGCAGACCTATCCCGAGGGCGTGCAGCGACTTCACAACCTTACGTCTGTACGTAATCACTCCGAGGAAAGAACGGAAATATACGTTCCATGACTTTCAAATTAAGCATAACTGAAAATTCAACAATCAGTGATGTAAATTCCTTTCTAGAGTGCTCATGTCAGCCCATACTGAAATCACTACCAAGCGTCTGTTCGGTTTTATTTATTTATTTATGATTTATTTAATGATACTTTCTATCGCTCCCGTTATACGGTGTCGATTCTTTTGCATGCACAAACTTCTGAAGGAGACTTCGTCTCATTACAGAACCACAGGAGCGTAGAACAATCAAATTGAAGTAATGACCATTTGTCTTACACACAGTGACTCTTTGTACGATCCACTGAAAATCAACAATAATTTTAAGCGTAACATAATGATACAGTACTGTCTGTATCTTAGGTTAGGCAACAATGTCAGTTACCGTTAGTTCAGTTGAGAAGTGTGCGCACACAGACTCTGGCTATCAACTGGTTATTTAATAACCCGGAAAAGGAAGAGAAAACGATAGGGAAATGGAGACGTTACACGTGATTTTCGTGACTTGAACTCTTCATAAGATAATATCAATTCGTTAGAGCAGACGCTTCCCTGATAAGCTGACACTTACCCAGCTAGTCACGAAATTACGGGCATTTTATGTAGACCGAAGGTTCATTACCGTGTTGATAAAAGCACGTCACTAGTCTCTAGCCTGAGCCAGATGGAAACAGTCCGCGCCCTCTTGTGTTATTTCTTTAAGATCCGTTTTAATATTATCATACCATATACGTTTAGGTTATCCGAGCTTTCCTCATCAAAATCTTGTACGAATCTCTCTTCTCCCACACTTGTGCCACATTTCCCCACATCATTTTTACTGACATGATCACCGCAATTATACGTATTGACGAGTGCAAATCTTGGAAGCTCCTCATTTTGTAGTGTTCGTAATTCCCCCGTTATCCCGTTCCTGTTAGGTCCACATATCTTTCTCACCACCCGATCCTCTCCGTACATTCTCGGCTTGAGAGATCAAATTCCACACACATGTATTCGTGCAACGTGCAAAATTATGGGAGATTTTACAGGTTTTAACAGCGGCGTTGCTGAATATTCAAGTTTTCTGGAATCTGACGCTGTGTTGTTGCGTATATCGTTTCCGACGTTTCGAAGGATCGTACTGCCTTTATTTTCAAGATCAAGCTGTCCAAGAAGACCTCTTGATATTGAAGCTGGAGTGTTATTTAGACTAATTCACAAACAGAGAAGGCATCAGTACACCAAAACTAACTAAAGAATGTAAAGGGAGTAGATAAGGCGAAACCATTTTATCATCAAAGTATCACATCCGTAAGGTAATTATTGCAGCCTGCGATACGCGTAGAGATTATTGTAAAATTTTTATGTAGGCTTTATTGCGAAAAAAGGCTTCCTAGGAGCACTTGTAAGTAACTTTTAAATCTGAGCGACTTTTCATGGAGTTAGACGGTCCACATGACAAATATGAAAAAAGATCTTTTATACGGTTGAACTGAGACTGGATTCTGCAGTCTTTAATCGTATTCACTTATAAGACGTTTACGACCCTCTAAAGGCTACGTTACATTAAATGATACTACAGAATGTAAGAACGTATTTCTCATCTTCGTCTGGCGATCAACGGAACACAGCAACGCAAATTAGTATCGGGACCCATATCACACTATGTTTCTAGAAACAACTGGTGAGAGTATGGTTGACCGAACTTGTTGTAAGCAAGTGTTAGTGGCATTTTGTGTGATCACACATGCTGTGAAGCGAGTGGCTGGTCATAGGACTAGTAAAAAGCCATGGGAAGTGACCTTCGTTCTTAAGAATATCACACTTTCGAAGGATGCCGCGAAGTAAAAGAATTGTTCGAGTAAGAAGGTAAAGATTTAAAATGTAACTTTCCGTGCATTAGGTGCATGGACTTCAGTCCCAATACTTTAATTAGTTTCTTAGATAATAGTTTGTACTTGTACACAAGAACAACATTTTTTGTTCAGTTCGAGATTTAAATCGACTGCTGTTAAACAGCAGCATTACCGATCAGTGTTCAGGGCTTCAGTACTGAGATCTGTATTCAAGGGAATGATATTCAATAATCGACTTTATTTCCGCAAACGTGTCGATAACCCTGTAAAAGCATCATATGTAAGCAGGCTTAATTGAATGTGTTACGTTTAATTCGCTTCTTTATCTGCAAGACAAACGTTCTCAGTAATTTGACCTAAGCACATGAAACGAAATAGACTCAAAGGAACAAAATGTAGCCCTTTGCAGTGAAAAGTTAGTGCGTACCCGTTTTAGTGCTTTTATATTAACAGTTCATTTTGCGTGTGAATGACGACACTGGTTTGAACATTATGTACGTAGTACCTTATCACACCAGATGTTACGGAGGTTTTTGACCTGCAGTGACATCTTAATCATTTTAAAGGATAAACCAGAATAAAATAATTTAATACATGATTTCGGCTTTCCGTGCTTAGCAGCGTAGTGTGTTTAAAATTTCCGTATGAAGTAGAATAACCATCTTCGGAAGAGTGCGAGGCTGATGGAGGGCAACGCACCGAAGCAGTAGTTTGGCGGTAAGAGTAATGGCGGCGGCCATGAATCACATGGACCCCTTTCACGGTTTCAGACTGGCTCAGTTAGGCGGTCCAGCGGAGGAAGGTTCCTTAATTCATCTGGTAAATGACGAAAGAAACAAAACGAGGTTACGAAACCTTGTGGGTTGAGAAACTTGGGACGATGTACAGTGCGCAATTTAAATCAAAAGTTGTTTCGTATCGTCAGAAATTGCCGGAGTATGACGTCTGTAGCTTGTGACATTAACAGTTTTCAGGGGCAAATCTTAGCGAAACGTTTCACATTGCTGTCCGAATACTTCTGCAGAAACATTGGTCATGACTGAAGGAAAATTAAGTCACCAAAGTACGAGAATTTTATTGTGATATTTTCTGGTGTGTGTTTGTAAATTGCGATGTTGTTTATTTCTGACGTAAGAGAAGAGGACCTACTCAGTGCGCGAGACGTCTGGAGCATGTTCTAGAATGAGATATCTTTTTGACAAGCTAATAGCTCCTCATCTAGTCAACACATTCCCTGCATTTTATGAAATCTGAATGTTCATCTCCTTATTAACAAGAGAGCGCCATATTGTAATGTACTGAGCAACACGAATCCAGTCCGCGCCACCCCCTTCTTATTCCTTAGACATCTACGCCTAGGTCTTGCAGGTGGTTATATCCTACATGTTTCAGCTTCAAATTAAGTAACATCTCCCTTTCTTCACTTCATATTAAAGACTTCGTGGATGCTCTACAGCGGCAGGCCTTACAGAACATTAACACTACCTGTTGACCCTATTTTTTGGTTTAACTGCCGTTTCAAGACTCAGATATTTCATAAATAATATAATGGGTCTCATTCCCTGTTGTTGAATATGCTGACACTTTAAATGTAAGAAACCCATTTAAATGCCTAATACAACTACATCAGTCAAAAATTTTCTTGAGTTTCCTTTCCCACTCTCAAAAACGTTCATATTAAATTCATCGTATATAGCTACAAAGCTGCAAGAAATATTTTAAATTAAGAACTGAAAACACAGAAGTGGGTACATACCAAATTGTGTCTTAAACCCTAATCTATATTTTTATGTTTAGCATCCCCGTTGGCGTGTATATTCAATTTTAAATAAAAAGTCAGTCAACAGCCAACACCATTTTTCCTTTATTAGAACATGAGCAACAAGTTTCGGCCTGCAATGGCCACCATCAGGCTCTTCTACAGAATGTGAATATTGAAGTTCTACTTATCAAAAAGGGGAAGGCCTTCCCCTTTTTGATAAGTAGAACTTCAATATTCTGTTTTTGTAGAAGAGCCTGATGATGGCCATTACAGGCCGAAACTTGTTGCTCATGTTCTAATAAAGGAAAAATGGTGTTGGCTGTTGACTGACGTTTACTTAAAATTGACCTAATTTATATGTTTTTAAACTTCGAGTTATATCTATTATTTCCTCATTCAGATACCAGAAGTACTGTGAAGTCAGTCTCTTTCTTATATTCGTACGATTGAAGTCCTTCCCATGGCTTCAGTAATAACGTAAGCATTGTACGGCGACCATTCCAGCATAATATTTAACAAATACGGTGAACATTAAAGGTTTCTTTTGCTCAACATATTTAATAACGGAAAGGCTGTGAAGAATATACAAGAACGTCACAGTGAACAAGGCAACGTCACAGTGAAAGTGGAATAAGAAGGTATAATGTTGCTACTTTCTTCCGCTACGTACATTGCAGAAGATGGGTAGCGACAGAAAATTGGAAATAATTGACACCACGTTAATTAATACGAT
Source organism: Coptotermes formosanus (assembly GCA_013340265.1). Lineage (NCBI taxonomy): Eukaryota > Metazoa > Arthropoda > Insecta > Blattodea > Rhinotermitidae > Coptotermes > Coptotermes formosanus. The sequence continues at coordinate 56,560 of BLKM01000738.1, read as the reverse complement.
TATTACCTTAACTGTGTTTCACGTTTACACTTATTAGTGAAGAGAAACCACTTAAGAAGATACTGAAGGAAGATATAAGATTTTCACGTTATGTGTTCATGTGAATTTATATTAGTACAAAATACAGACAAAACTACAAGTGACATGAAAATGGTGATGTGCGAAAGTGTAAAACACCCGCAGTTTGACAGAGGATAAGAACAGGGATGCCTGTGGCAAAACACGCACACTGAAAAGAACACCATGTTTGGTTACAACATTAATCCATGTATTAACAATAGGCAATGCAAGCAAAGACAACAGAGAATTGCCTGCTTCTCCCACATTTCAGTACATACACGAAACTGTCTAAATAAAGAGTTCTTCAATTATTCTTTCTTCACGTACAGTGAAATAGCTAATATGGAAAGCTGTTTTGATTCGATGAGTACTAAACAGAATAAGGAGGAAAATGAAGTAATCATTGCGTAAGTATGTACCGAAAACTGGTGCATTACATTACTTCATTATACACAGTCAACACGGTCGTGGGAAGAACAGGGTGTGATATTTAATTTAAAACGCATAGGAGTTTGTAATGCTTGCTCACTGATATACGGAGACTACAGCCCCTAAGTTCCTGCAGCACTTGTGTTTTAATAATATCGCTCGAATTTAAAATATATACTTTCAAATATGAACCCCAAGAATGAAACCATGGGAAACAATTTATTTTATAGCATAAAGCAAATAAACTTCTAGAAAATAAGTTACGGATCCCCGTCCTTTCGTCAAACTAGCCACGTTGTGCTGACGAAAGAAATGCAGAATAAAAGGCTATATGAGCGGTTCTCAAACAGCGTGACGCTGCACGCCAGCGAGCTGAGAGGATTTGAGTTGGAGGATGGTTATACAAAATTTGATATAAAAACCGAAATATTAAAAATGACAACTGACAAAGCTCTTCCTTGCATACACATACACACAACGTAAAGAAAGGGGATGGGGATTGGCTGAAATCTTTGTTAAGCTGAAGGGGCACCATTACGTTAAAATTTGGACTCAACTGCACTCACATAAGCGTTTTAAGAGAACGTTTTTATCGAAATTTATCATTCTGCTGCTTCATGGCAATTTCATGTTTCTGTACAATACATAACGTTGATTAAACCAGACGTATTCTTATTATAAATTTTTCTCTATTTTCATATTGGTGTGCCAAGAAAAATGTGATTACCACAAGTGTGCTGTGAACACCAAACACTGGGCTATGCTAGCACCACCAGATCAAATTATCTGAATAATATGCAAGCCTAAAAATAAAGACAGACAGACAGAAGGATCGAGTGAATAAAAATAAGTAGCCATTAGGTAAAAGTGTTAGTAGTTTTTTACTTGGGATTTACCAAAAGAGTTATCTCAAGTTACAAGACTGAAAAATCATCGAACACATTTCTGAGTAACACACACGTTACTTTGAAGTTGTTAACACTAATTAGGCGAGTTTCAAGACGCACTTCTAACTTCACGAAAGACCACACACTTTTAATCAGATTTCGTAGTGAAAATAACAGTGAAATACGCGATGTGAAGTTCTAACAGCTGCATTACTAAATCTTAAAGTCGTCTGAAATGTTACGCCGTATCGACCGGTAAAGTTACCGGATTTTCGAAACGTCAGTACTTATTTACAAAGCGACATGGTGTAACATCCCAGAAGACTTAAGTCTTCAAGTACAGAACAATTCGCATGAAATGAGACGTGCTTTCAACAAAATTATAAACGATGTTTTACGTTAAGTTATACTTAACACTCGCAAACATAAAATTTGCAGTTCGAAATACTTGGTTCAGTGGTATGTCACTGCTACAAATAGGACCAAACTGCCGCTGAGGAAAGAGAATTCGTGTTGAACAGACGTTAACGACCGATCTTCAGTATCTAAGATTCCTAGGCATTGAAGATTTTAGGTTAATATTCCAGTACTATATAAAGTTCTTCTCCTCGTTACTTCAGCGCAACCATCAGTAGATACAGCGATACAGGAAGTGTCACTCAATAGGATGCATTGACAGTACGATCTGCAACTCTACAAAGCTAACTACTAAGCGTTGTTAACATAGCATTACAGTATAACTCCAGTTATCCGGATTAATTGGGACCGCGAACCATCCGGATATGTAGAAAATCCGGATAATTGGATTTTTCTTTGAAAATAGGCTACACTGGCAGTTTAAAGCGGGAAAAAATTTACAAACGGCTATTATTAGGCTTAATATTTATTTTCGTATAAATAAAACATTACTACACAATTTCTTATATGTATTTGACAACTAGGGGAGAAATTTAAGCCATAAAAATGATGTAGTACAATTACAGTAAAAAAATGTTTAGTTACCTCAAGGGCCAAGCCGATCCGGACAATTGGCAATCCGGGTAACCAGCGTCCGGATAATTGGAGTTATACTGTACTTTGCTTTAAACGCAGTAACACAGTCGAGAATACCGTAAAAAGTGTGTGGAGTTCAAATGCTGTACAACACAATTAGAGACATGCTGCGTGCAGTGACATCTTCATGCAAACGATGAACACCGGAAATGAAATGTATACAGGGTGGTTACACAAAAAACCCTCAAAATCGCTTGCCAGTTGCGACTGGAACCATTATTCCACGATTGCCCAGGCCGTTGCCTAAGCCAGTTTTACGCAGTCTGAATGTGTTGGTTTTATTAATTATATATATCTAAATGTGCCACTAGGCTAGTATTTTTTTGATGCTAAAATGTAAGTGAATTAATTTCTTATTATGAATCATAAAATCCTCCTGTGCCGCGTCGTGAATGTTTACAAGGCAGTAGAGATAAGGTCTTCACATTCCTAACTTCTGTACTAGACAGAGGTCGGAGGTCAGCTCGCGGTACAGAGGCTTTAACACCGAGGAACAAACCACCGGAACATAGAGGACATGAGGTTGTGAGGCCCCGGAGCCGGTCTGGGATGAGCTGTTTGAAACTGCCCAGAATCGAAACCTGGTCGTGCAGCCTTTAAGTAAATTTGCTTTACTGAGTTATTGTTGCTTACGAGTTATGCACTGTTTTGCAAACGAAGTCAAATCTACCGTATGTCACTAGCCGTATTGCCTAAGAATCACGTCTTAACTGTACAGTTTATTAGATTAAACGCAGGCTGCTTAATGAAACACTAGTAGTTACAAAATAAGGGCATGCCTTCTGGCAAATCTAATGTTTCAAACTTTGGGTACTTGGAGCTATATACTAGTAATTACGGTTGCTGAGATTTAAGTATATATACGTATATAAACATACACATACACGAAAAATCAATTGTTATTTAAAATATATATTTAATTTATTCCGATATCGAACTGCTCCGTCCATCACTACACCCCACAGCTTGATCAGTACTTGGCTAAACTTAAAATAATTTTGATTGTGTGTTTCACGCAAATGCATCCTCATTTGAATCCCAGATATGGTGTAAAAGCCTCTTATAACTGCAAACAAAGGTATTCTTTTAAAATATCAAACGAAGTTTGGAAGTATTCATCATAGTTCCAAAACAATATTCAGCGTCAAGGAAATTACCGCTACATTTTCCTTATTAAATATAACGAGCCACCTAACATTGGGACTACGTCTGTGTTGGAACTATCTGTCAAGAAATCACAGAACAGCAGCCAAAATTCTAACGACTTTAGCTTTTACTCTTCTACACCGCTGTATGATATAGATATGTTTATGGGTTTCAAGTTTTGAACTTAATATCGAGCTACGGTCAGAAAGTATGTTTACACGGCATATAAGCATATTTTCGTAAGTAAAAACCGTGGAACGTCATGCTTGCATCTCTGTTCTGGCGTAGAGCAATTATTATCTCTTTCCAGCGACGAAATAAAAATTTGGTGGCCACAAATTTAAAGATCAGTGCAAGGTGGAAATATTTGTGACACTATGGCTGGTAACATTGAACACGGACTGATATCAACAGGGGACAAGAAAACTCTTCCCACAATATAATTACTGGCTCGGTTGTGGCAGTGACTATGTGTAAATGTAGTTGGACAGTAAATACATGCATTTTAAACTCATTTTCTGACGGACACTCTTACTTCTTTAATAAATACGTGGAGTTCATATTTAGAATCTAATCTTAATTTAAAACATATTTTAGGTTATCCATTCTTATTTAGTGTTTACACAGAATACTGACGCTTTACTTGTGCACTGAATGAAACATTATGCCTTTCTGATAATCCTTTCATCTACTTTTCTACTTCTAAGTTATAAAGAATATACATATATATATAGAGAGAGAGAGAGGGAAAGAAAACGACATACTACCTTCGAGGTGCAAAAGCAACATTCGAACTCACTAGGAAAATCATCAAGTTTCTCGAGTTTCTTGTCGACTTTTTTGTTGCTGTCCTACAAAGAGAGATGAAGAGAAAAAAGGAACAGAACAGTGAAACAGTAGCAAGCAGAAACAGAGACATTAAACGCAAGCACTGTATGAAGGAAAGAAGGAAATTGTTTTCGGACCGAAACCGTGTACTAAACAGGAAAAAAAATAGGACTCGGTGTTAGTTATATACAGCTGATTTCTGAATATGTGCTATGAACAATTTGGTAAGGCCCTATGGCAACACTCAGTCACTAGGCAATTCCCTTGGGACAGCTCAGTTACTAGAAATTATAAAAAACATGTAGACAGATTTATTTTGAAAAGGTAATTTTAGGATATAATATTTATTTCAATAATGTAAGATTATTCGTTACTTATTATTATAACATTCAAGTGTTCTTTGCAGGGGGGGGGGGACTGAATCGAATTATTACGGCTCTACACATTTCAATGGAATGGAAGTTTTATGGCTTATTTAGCACGGTCTGACTCCACAGCGATAACAACGACAGACAGGATTCACTAAATACGCGTATGGCGAAGTCATGAGAAAAATCTACTAATCAGTTTCGTACATCCCGGCTCTTCTACCAGCGAACTGAAGCTTGTTCGCTGGGTACCATCTGTCACAGAATCCGTCAGTCCGACAGGTAATACCACACACTAAAACAGGAAAAATTTAATTTTGTTTCAAATTGTATGAATAAGGTACATACAACGAGGCACAAAACCTAGGTCATGTACATCAGTCATATTTCCTGTTTTAAAAACTGAAGGCATGTTAATAATATTTAAAATAAAATATAATTTATCTGGCGAATTTTATTTTTGTCCGTCTCGGTCCCATGTAATTTATATTTTGAACTTCGCCGTACAACAACAACGTGAACCGGCCGGAATAGCTCAGTCGGTACGGGCTGTACAAAGGAAAAATTTTGTTCGATTCCCGGCAAGGGCTAGGATATTTCCTCTTCTCCAAAGCATCCATCCCGTTCTGGGGCCCACCCAGCTTCCTATTCAAAAGGAATTAGGACGTTTTGCCGGTGACAAAAGCGGACGGATCTTGAAGCTGGCCACTCACATCCACGCGCCGATATGCACAAGGACAGCGTTACTTTCAGTTTTAACATCACGTGCAATATAATACGTAACCCACAGCGTTCTTCAGTACAGCATGCATATAATACAGTAGTCTAAAATAAGGACTCAGTGCAGTGGGCTCTGCTTAGTGCGATATTTGAGGTTCCCACAGCGGCGTTCCTGAAAATTAATAATCTGGGGGAATGTTACGCCGCGGCGACTGGCAAAGAGTTACAGACGTTTAGGAGAACCGTGCAGTCCCTTCATTTCAGGGTCAAGCAGTACAAGCAGAGATCTTGTTGCTGAAGGTAAAAGTACTGTGATCCTTCGAAACGTCGGTAATTATTAAACAGTCCACATGGCGTAACACCCCAGAACACCAGAGTTTTCAGACTACTTTTATCTGTACAGGTTTGTGCATGCTGTAACTGAAGATTATGGTGAACGATGTAACGAAATACAGAAGCATGGGACAGGGAGACAGACAGACGCTGTCAACTGCTAAGATTATGTAGCGCTGGTGAAAGGCCAATTAAATACAAGAACGGAGCGTTGATGCAGTGACAGTGACAATGGAAAACCGAAGTACATGAAAAAAAACCTCGCCCATTGCTATTCTGGGAAGCAAGCATTTGCAGTATAAACCACTTGACTGATGCATCAGAACGCAATTAAGCTCCCCTGTCTCTGGCACGGACGTAACGGACTGAGGTTACGTCCGACTGAGTGTCACATAACTGAGATCCAAACAACGGCTTCACAAATAATCAGAAAAAGCGCGTCAGCTACTTCACTCCAGAGTGAAGCTGTCCCTCTGCAAGCTACGAAGGCATATGTGGGATTGGTCAGCTTCACACTCCGGCCGCTTACACTCTGTACCCACTGAATATAAAAATGGCTGGGCTCCACAGGCGGTCTGGGTGCTCTGAGGAAGAGAAATATATTTTGATCCCGCTGGGATTCGAACCACGATTCGTTGGTCTTGAGCGCGTACCCTACCACTACATAGAGTGCGCTCTCCCGTGTCCTGCACCATTCCTCACTGTTTCGACACGAAGAAGGCGTCTGTTATGAAATCAGCTTCTGCTATTTGCCGTACACGTTAAAAGGGAAATCTGCGGACAGTCATTACAAAATATTAGTTCGCTGATTTCATTTGCATATCTTTGTGTGATAGCTCTGTGTACGCGCGCGTCTGTATCTCTGCTTCTCCACTTTTCCACTGCTTATTCTAGGATTTAAAGACTGATTTTCACCAGATGTTTGCTTACGAAGATTTGTATCGCGAAATAACATTATGCCTGAGTGCCACTTTAGGGTGTTACAGTGGTCAGGGTGAAGATCTATTCTTCTGTATTGTGACACTGTGTATTTCGGTAAAGTGTATCGACGTTTGATAGGATTATGATGTGTCCGTCCTCAGGGTAGACGCACTGACCCTGATGATAGAAGCAGCAAAATTGTCTGTAACGCCGGCACACTTCTACCTGGCTATATTTAGACACAATACGTAAGACAATCTTACCGCTATCGGCAATTTACTGATAACCAAATGTTATTAAATTCACTGTCCAGAAGAAACATTTGCCTTCGTATGCTTCAAAAAATCACCTCTGTAATTTTTTCATTGAAAGTTGCTAATTAAAATTGCATTTTATGTAAGATTCGATGTCACAGCGCACGTACACATTAAATATCATAGCTACCCACAAGTAAAAAACGCTGTCACCAAGGGATTACATAGTCCTTCAAATGCCTCGTTCAGTGGCATGTTTAATTTAATATTCTCCACTGTGAACAGAAAATTCTAACGGTAAGTGCAAAAGTAAAAAGTGATGAATTCTAAAGAAGTATCACTTTTGAGACATTCATAAAATTGTACAATTTAACAGTAAGCTGAACTGGTTAGGTGGCGTTTTTAGTTACATACAATAGAAACACAATCTGAGAACGCGAACACTGAAAACAAAGACACATATACAAAGACATACACACATATCAGTAACAATGTAGTACATTTCCATTCAGAGCAAGAATGTTATTAGTCACATGATGGTTATCAGTTAGAAGTACTAGCATATTCCATTCAGAGCAAGAATGTTATTAGTCACATGATGGTTATCAGTTAGAAGTACTAGCATATTCCATTCAGAGCAAGAATGTTATTAGTCACATGATGGTTATCAGTTAGAAGTACTAGTAAAATGATTAAAAAATTGTAGCCGATGTCGAAAAATACATTCACTTCCAATAATCAGATGTATATATGAATCTACAGAGTGAGTGAACATTATGTAGTTAGATGTAAAAGACCAATAATTTTGCAAATTCCAACACTGACAACTCTCATAACAACCACAACGCTTTATGATAACCGTTATGCGCATGTGTCACTTAATTTACAACGCTGTCTGACGTCACAGCTTTGTTTGCTTCATGTTGCATTTATGCAAAACAATTAATGTCGCGGTTTCCGTTAAATAACACTCTGACACCATTTGTTAGTTTCACATATTTTCGATGTGCCTGCATAATAAGTTGTAGTTTACTCGCTTGTTTTTTCAAATATACACGTGCATTTAAATTCTGGACTTCGAAGTGGTGGAAATTACGATGGTTGAATTTAATACCGATGCCTCTAATAAACTTAACCATAATTCACAGTGATTAGCACATATATTCTATATATATATGTATATATATACCTACAGGGTGTTTCAGGAGGAATCTGCCGTACTTCAGGAGAAAGTTCTTCAGGATAATCTACATCGATGTAACCAAACGTACCCGTACCCGAAGTCGAAAGGTTACCGAGATAATGACGCGACAAAAATGTGATCTTTTTTGCGGTTCCACTTACTGTACCTCTTTTACATGATGTGTTGTCCATACACTATGCAGGTCCATCCTCCAGCCGATAGTTAAGTCAAGCCATACAGAGGCGAATGTACTACGTATAGTACTTGCAAACCTAAAGATGATTTATAAAAAATTAGCTCAAGTTTTTCTTGCTCAGTCAATGTCTTTTTATGTCATTCAGATGTCAATCAGATTTTAAGTAGAGCTGTTAACATTACAGGAACTACAAATTCTTCCTCGTTATAATAAGTATTGGTTACAAATAAGCGTATAACACTCCTCATTCCTTAAAAATTATTTCCTATTATTTCCGTAACCGTTAAATTTCGGATATAGGTATTTTTTTATAGCAACGTAATTTAACAAAAGGCAGGTTCTTCCAAATGATGGCAGTTTCCTCCTGAAACATCCAGTATATACACACATGTATATACACACATGTATATGTGCATTATGTATCAAATATGGGCTCAAAATATAGAGCTGATCAGAACTCAAATGTTGCCAAAGTAATTTCTTTCTAAATAGCTGCCAATTCCGAAAATTCGTACTTTAAGCTTGTGACTACTTCACGTTTATCTCATGTTTAATTTATCATAATCCATTACATAAGAATTACCACTCATATTACAAACTTCAAATTAACTGAACTCAAAAAGATATCACCTTCTACAGTATTCATGTCTAAACAGTCTTGCTCCAACAGTTTTTACATAAATAACACACTGAACGGACAACACGGCAAACAGATAACAAAAGTCGTCAAAGAAGTACAGTTAGAATCGTCACACAGAGTAAGAAATTGTAGTGTAAAGTTAGCAGAAGTGTGTGAGTTGGTCAATAAAGGCAGAGACGCAACGGACTGAGAGGTTAGCGCATGATAATAAATGCAAATCAGCCACAAAATTTGAAAGTCTATTACAACTTACGGGCTCGAAATTTTGAGAAATTCTGAGTACATGTTAGCGATATTATAATAAGATCTGAATGTTCTAGATGCAACGACATGTAACGAAAGGGCATAAAATGACGGAGTGGAGAAACATTTGTTACGGTATTTGTTTTAATAAGTGTATCGCATTAATTCAGTCTTACTTTTTACCATATTTATTGCACATAAGAACTGCAAGAGAACTGATTGACTGAACACACAGAATGTAGAAGTGAAAGGAAATGTAAAGTATACAAACGCTACAACACAGAAAGCGATTAACTGCATAGAACTAACTACATCAATACATATATATTATAAAAACAAATTTATAAACTGTAAATATTTAGAACATATATGACACTTCAATATACGAGTATAATAACTGCAAGAAAATAAGGCATAAATAAATAGCATATTATGCATATTTCCGGACTTCCAATATAATGTATTAAAGTTCAGTATACTTACAAACAACTATACTTGTACGAAATCTTGCTAAAGAATGGGGCTAAGCTAATTTCGGTGCAACTGAAGCTCCTGTATAATAAAATGCGAACACACAAGACCCTTCTCAGAAATGTCACCAACATTAATATTTTAAAAACAAATATTTATTATCTAACTGCTGATAATCACTGGCGACATGTTCATGCAGATCCTACTACCCAGCAGACAATTACGGAGGCCAAGCGCCGGGTACGCAACGAAGCAAACTCTGAGACGTAACGTAACGTCAGCAATGCCACTTTACCAAACATTTCAATAAGAAATACGAATATCCTATTACAAACTTCCTCCTTTTGGACAGTCCCTGACTTGCCATTTCGTGAACACTGTGTGAGACGGAAGCTTACAGGGAAATTATACTAGCTGTACGGGATTTAACTAATCAAAATCACCTGCATGCTAGCGACTGGAACCACAAAAGCAATATGCCCTGTTTGAAAGAGAATCAGAGACGTGTGTATTAATAAACGGGTTGTTTTGATACACGCTTACATATTCTTAGGGGTTAACGGTATTGTTCCTGGTGAAACTAAATTTTAACTCAACTCTGCCAATGTTTAGAGACAAGCTATCAGTTAGATTGCGAGGTGAACAGAGTTGTATTGACCTGCTGTGGAACGCACGCTCCAAGTTTTAATCTAATTATCCCGAGATGTGACACAGCTGGCCAACTTGAACTTCAGTGCCTCACAAACACAGCACGTGTAAAATCAAAATGGTAACACGTAAGCAACTAAACCGGAAGTATTCCTCAGTCTTAAACTTGATGTGCATATGATATCTTGTCTTTTTAACATTTCGTAGCCCGGTGAAAATACTCGTATCTGTGGACTGGCAGAAATTTGCAGCCCACAGTTTGAGCAACAGTATTTTCAGTAATGCAAAATCATGCAGTAACGTGGAAGCTGGTAAGATCCGTACATTCATTGCTGTGCAACACAATGACTCTTTTATATGCATAATTTCCAAGTACACAAATTCCACCATAGTTAAATGTTTTTGATACAATCCAAAAGATTTGTACCATTCTCAAACTTCCAAATATTCATACTCAGGTACACAGAGGACTTGGAAACATGTTCATAACACGCTGTGGCACAGTTCAGACAATTTAGACTGTTGTCATTCAAACCTCGTACTTTCACATGGCCACCATGTTGATCGTGTTGGTAGGTGTTTTATTTAGCGAATCCTGTTTCGGACATGCTGTATTATTTACCTCTAGAAAAAATGCAGAATGCAAACACCACGTACTGTAGACAAGCACAAAATAATATATTTAAGATAGGTCCATGTATAGGGTGTTTCACGAAACGTGTGCCGAACTTCATGATATGATAGAAGTCATTTTGAGTAAGAAGTGTTGTATCACCATATGTCTTATTATCAAACGTCATATCGCTACAAAAATCTCGTTCGCTGTTCAACTGAAGTGTTATTCGCAACAACTCTATGAGAAATCTGATGAGGAAAGTGTGTTGCAGTAAAGTATACGCAGATTTTGAGCAGGAGTATGTGATTATAACTCATTTTCTAGTTGTAAACATGCAGACCATAATTTACCTGTACTAAATTCGATCTACCGTAAAAATTTCCGTTAAAAACAAACGCATTCTTAACCACTAAAAGCTCAGTGGTTACTATATGTACCACACGTTTAACATAAAAGAATTCTGCAATTTGCTCACAGAGTGACGGTAAGTGCGATGTGTCCCTTTGCACGCCACGAAGGCGTATGGGGAAATGGAGGTATGGCTCCACTTATTCGTAACTTCAGCACCAGTTTTAGGTGAGTGGTCAACTTCACACCCCGACTGTTACTCAAGTACCCATTGAATACGAGGCTGGTTGGGCCCCGTCGCCGGTGTCAAGGCTTTAGGGAAGAGAAAAATCTCCTCCCCTTAGTGGGGAAATCAGAATACAAATATTTCGATTGTGTTCCAAAACGAACAGTGAAGAATTGTCCGAGTTTGTGCAACAAACGCTGTGAGTGTTTACTGTGAGGTAGAAACTGAGTTTTTTTGTAAGTTACCTTAACTTTAATCTCTAAAACTTTAAATAAATGACTTCAGTTTCCACCGAAGCAGTGCGGTTACAAGCCATGAAGGCTGCCAGCGTCAAAGGTGTAAAGATAATCAAGTCAGAACAGGTAGTGTCGCGAAAGTGCAGGATTGACAACCCTGCAGTGGTAAACATAATCTTACAGATTTTCACAAAAATCCGTTACCTGGAAGCAAATTGAAATGATTGGCACGCACATATGTTACTGTGCATGTTACATGTTACTATGGTGACATCCAGTAAGCCTTAAAGAAAGAAAGGTACGCTAAGAAAGTTTTGTTGTTACTGCTCTCACGTTACCGGAATAGGCCTTAAGGACTGCGGCATAAATACGGCCGCGTGTTCGTACCCACTGATAGTTCTTAAACTGAATATATTTTCATGAAACTTGGTACCAGCATGAAGGTATCGTATCTATCGTATCCTATCCTATCCTATCCTATCCTATCCTATCCTATCCTATCTTATCCTATTCTATTGTTAATCATCTCAACATGGCGAACGAGCGGGATATCAGCACTGTGTACGGTGTTCATATATTATGAAACGGTTAATATTGTAATTTTATGTGGAAAATGTAACACAGCAACATAATGACTCTAAGAAATGTAACATGAACCTCTGTTTGATGGAACCAATGTTCCCTCTAAGCTGCGCGGGTGCGCGGCCGCGCAGTAACTGAAATGCTCCCGCGCACACTGAATTGTTGCCGCGCAGCTGGAATTTTTCAGTTTTCATTTTAAATTTTCTTATTAAGCGTATTATAAAAAAAACTTTTAAAGTGCCGCGCAGTCGTCAGGTCGTGTAAAAATTTTCTGCTCAGAGCAGCAGCAGGTCCGCGCAACTGTGAAAAAAAAAATTGGAGGGAACGTTGGATGGCACCGAATTTAGGTTTCCGGTATGTTAATAAAAAACTGTCAACATTTACAAATGTCAGTAGGATTCAACATTTCGAAGCACTGTCAGAAAAATTTAACGCGGTCGGAAGCTGCAATGGTGGAAATTATGCAAATAAATTGGCGCGACCAAACTGTAGAATTATTAATTTACACTTTTACTATACTCCCCATGCGGACTGAAATACTTTGAGGAATATTCATTTCACTAGTTCTTCCCAGTTCTTCTTGTTTTCGAAGAGTGAAATCTTTAAGTCGGCAGCAATCAGAAACGCGAACTTAAATACCGGAAACGTGACAGACATAAACATTTAATAAAACTGCATTGAGAATGACATCAGACCTATAATTAGTAAGTGAAACCGCCTGTCTTGACACTTCTGTATTTGGCTGTAAATATGGGGTATGAAAGGGAGAACCTCAGCCTAGTCAGGAATAATATTTCTAAATGCCTTTTAACAAAGTGTAACGACCAATTATAAAAACGAAATTCCCCCAGTTTTATCGAAACTTTGTGAAATTTCAAATGTAAACCGTAAACACCCCCCTACAAAAAACAAACACGAAATATTTTGGTTACATTCAGGAAAAATAATTCAAAGTACCATCAGCGATTCGCAAATTATCTGTCAAATATATTACCGTGAACCTGAATATATCAGGAAAATAAACCAACAGGATTTACTGCATTATATATTTATTTACTACCGATACAACAAGTTTCGGCCTAAATAACTATAATCAGATAATAAGATCTGCAGTGCCCAGGATGTATTATTTTGTACACCTAAATACTAATCCTAGCACCTTATTAATGTTAATAAAACGTTTTATGTTCGTTTATTATCCCTACACCACATTTAGACTACTGTCTGAGTAGCACGGGCAACAGTCTCAGGGAACCTGACTCCTGGTTAGATCAGCGTTTGAGTCACAGCAGTACGAACACGCCACGCGGCATGCCGAGAACGTGATAGATATCAAACATGTCGATGCAGAAATCGTTACATATTATGTGATTGAAGTGAGACCAAAATGTGGTTGCTGTCTTACAAGCATTACATTATACACCTTTTGGGACACTTTGAACAAGAAGGGTTCTGCAATGAAGATTCCCAGTCAAAAATTTAAAAAACACAAGACCATAAAACACAGCATTGGTATATAAATCAGTTATTTAAACATTTTAATACCTCAGACTATTTCTATCACCAAGTGAACATCATTGAATTTGATAGCACACAGTCTTTGTTTTACACCCCATTTGTTTCACGCATTTTTGCTTTAACGCCACTTGCCAGTGTACAACACTTCTTAATTTACGCCTGTGATTTCGGTTTGACGGTCTTTGGCTGGGCGCGCTCTATTAAGGTAATCCCTACCTATTCCATTACTTCTTACGGGAACACTATTTTTAATTTACGCCCGCTTTTCAGGAACACAACTAGGGCATAAAATAAGGCGTTATTATACTCTATGGCAGCTTTTTCATGAAGAACTTCCTCCTCCCCACCAATGATGATGATGATGATGACGATGATGATGATGATGATTATGACGACGACGATGATGATCATGATGATGATGATGATGACGACGATGACGACGATGACGACGACTACTTGTTGGTAGGAACACGCTGGAGTATGTTAAAGCCTTTAACCACTTTATTTGCATACTACTGCTGCTTTTGATGTCCCTGTGTTCTTTATCGTGTACGGCAGACATCGGTGGAACGGAAACTGCAGCCAAGTCAATTAAACATTGTTTAGAACATCAACAATAATGTCAACAGCACCTTCACTATCAGTCGTTCACTTTGAGTAAAGCTGTGCCTCACATTTTAGGTAATGTTACTGGGGAAACCGTGTGTACGGTACTTTACACAGTCACTCTGCTGGTATGTTTTGTTCACATTTAGAATTAACATTAACAGTCTAATCGTGACTGAATGCGAAAAATAATCATGGGATCTGTAATAATATGAAATAAACGATAACCAATTTTACTGGATCATAAAGTGACCTGCTTAAATTCCATAGATTAGGTACAGTAGAGCACTAAACATACATACGTCAAGTTTATGAACATTCATCTCGTACTGTCCTAACTGACAAGAACTCTCAAGTCAGCTTACCGGGGAGGCGTAGTCCCCTGGAGAGCGCGTGAGCGGTTGCTGCTCATCTGTCTGTGCCCCCGGCGGCTCATCTTCAAGCTGCGCCACCGGGGGCAGGTCTAGGAGAAGTTGCTGCTGCTGTTGTTGGATCTGGAGGTGTGTAGAAGGCGGGCTCGGAGGTGGCAGGGGTGGATTGCTTAAGCCTCCATCTGGCCCGGCTGCAATAGGAAGACTCGATGCAGGTTGGGAAGAGTTGCTTCGGCGATGTCGGCTAGAGAAGTGGTCGAAGTTGCGGTAACATCCAACCTGCGTGGCCCGGCCTGTAGTGCCACTCGCGCTCTCGCCTTCCGTACTGTTTCCATCAGCATGAGACATGTTGTGGCCTGGTTGGGGGGCACTCAATGAGAGACATACACAGTATTTGGCTCCGTTTCTGCCTGCTACTAGTTCAAGTCCATTACAAACACAAGAAACGCAAACAAGAAAGGACCAAGTTCACGACACAAAGTTCTACCAACTGTCTGAGTCTGGAAGGCAGAGCTTACCATGCAATGCACCTATAGAGAACAGGGTGATAACGCAGTGTATTTTGGTTTTCAATGTGTGCATTAGACGAGGTAACATTTTCATGTGCTACACTGTAGTTTTATAAAGTGACGCAGAGAGATGATATGTGTCGCCTCTGAATTTTTCCGTTAGGTGACAATTTGTTTTTAAGGTTTCCTGCCCTTTACTTTGTATTCTTTTGTTCTGCATTTCGATGTATTCTACTCTTGATTATTTTGCTGTGTTACCCTTCACATCGCTACTGGAATGAATACTGAAATTAAATTTATTGGGAGAGTGAAATTATAAAGAATTCTTGCTCTTTTGAGTAAGATACCACGAATTAAACATAATGACGTGTAAGCGAAAATTTTTCCAATTGGTAGTGCGAAGAGATACGCAGTTCGATACAGAAACAACTAAACTATTCTTGAATTTGAGTTGTTTCTCAAAAGAACCGCCAATTTGTATGTTTCATTTACATGTTGGAATAACAGTCACAATTCACATTTGCCGCCCACAAAGCAGTCTGAATTTCACAGTAAATGTAAGTGTTAACACCGCTCCTTCTTTCCCTATAGAAGCCTTAATACACGTAATTCCCAAGCCGATCCCGGTGGCCGTGCAATCTAAGGCATAGGTTTGTGGCCGCTGAATTGCTGGGATCGTGGGTTCGAATCCCGCTGAGGTAGTGGACGTTCGTCTCTTGTGTTTGTTGTGTGTTGTGTAGGTAGTGGCCTTTAAGACGAGCTGATCACTCGTTCGGGGGTACCTACCGGGTGTGAGTGTCTCATTGTGTGTGATGTAGAAACCTCAGCAATGAGGCAGCCTACGCCCGAGTTGGACTGTTGTGTCACAGGACGAAAAAAATCCCGAACAGTAAAACGAGGAGTTTTTCTGTATGGAAAAGTACACGTTTCTGGAAGGCAGTCATTACATGGCACAGCCTGGATTATGGAGTAACAAGTACTAATTAGAATTTCAACTGTGGTGTTCATATGGCCATATTGATAATGAAAGAACTATAGAAAACCACTCACAGAAAGCCGGACAGCATACTGCATTTGCCTAGCCTCACCTATATCACAACTGATATTTGTATGTGAACGTTATTGGTGTCACTGCATTTTGTAGCTTAGGAAATGTCTTGTCTGTGAGTTTAGATTTAAACTGTGCATTTTAGATGAACGTATTAAAGTTTCATTAAAAATAAAAAGTACCGTCTTCACAACTTGTTTAATGTTTATTATAAACTAGGCGGCTACATGTTTCGACCACATTTCGTGTTCATCTTGAGGCCGTTATAAGAATGTAAAAGGAAAATTTATTGTATGGTACTTTTTATTTTGAATGATATTCCGTTATCACAACGGTATGCACATTATAAAGTTTCCAGTGGCTAGCCAAGCCAAACGCATATGTCAATATAAAAACGTCAAAAGTAAAATTCTAATCTGCTCAATTAATAGAATAACTTTTACATTTTTATAACGGCCTGAAGATGACCACAAAATGTGGTCGAAACATGTAGCCGCCTAGTTTATAGTAAACATTAAACAAGTTGTGATGACGGAACTTGTTATTTTGAATGATATTCCAGTATCATAAGTGTATGCACATTTTTTAAACTAAAAGATATTACCCAAAAATAGCCCACGTGCATGAAATTAAACGGCAGCACACGAGCTAGGTAACTTTTTTTGACCGAATGTTGTCAAAGATTATAAATCAAGAAGGAAATTGCTACAATCCATCAGAAAAACAGTGAACTGGCAAGCAGAAAGATCAGATTAATACTGACTTCATAAATTCGAGGTACTGCCCCATCACCTGTTAAGTGCAGCGTCACTCTACGAGTTATTGCACAAGGCATTTTGCAGCTTCATTTTGACACATTATTATTGTAACTCTAATACATGATTTGAGTTAAAGAGGCCAGTTATAGAAGTCTAAAATATTACATTAACATCAAATGATCCAGTCGGGGTAGCTCAGTCGGTATAGTGACTATACCTATGGGATGGACACCCGAGGAATTGTAGATCGATTCTCGGCAGAGGTAAGAAGTCTTTCTCTTCTCCAAAGAGTCCAGACCGGCCCTGAAGCCAGAAGAACCTCGTGTTTAGGGGGTATCGGGGACTTTTTCCTTAAGGAAAACCTGGTGTACAAGAAGGCACTCTTTCATTTGCCGCTACAAACTGCCGCAGCTGCAGAGTACGTACACAGCAGAGACACTTCTGTTAGCTTCAATATTGCAACAGTACGCAGGATGTAAAGGGAGTCGTGTACAGCAAACGGAAAGGAAGCAGCAAAGAAAAGCCCGCATAGAAATACTACTTAACCCCAAATTCAACATTGGTTTTTCTTCAAACCAAAAATGACCGAAGTGCTTTGTGTGAACTGTCAAGGCTTTAAGCAAAAGCGGAACAGTTAACAATGAAGAGTACCAGACAGAATCATGTGAGGGGAAAAAATCTTAGTCGGCTGGAAAAAGACGGATGTTGCACTGGCAAGAAGATGGGGAAGCAAAGACGTGGACGCTCCTGCGATTTTAAGTCTGTGTCGACTGTGCCATGGAGTGATATCAGTCACTTTTATGGCAAACGGGGATTGACTTCAAACAGTTTTGCAGAGTTGGATGAAACTGATATCTCGGACACCGTTACGTTTGGAATGAGACAACAGCTAGAAGACGAATTAATGAGACAGGCAATTGTGTTCCGAATTACCAGAATGATTTCCCTACAGATTATAATATTTTTCTTTTTTTTACTCAGACACCTGCCCTGAGCAGACCAAAAATAAATATCCGATTGTGTACAGTTGTCCAGCCACAAACAAGCAACAGACAAATTACATGTTGCAGGACACACACACACAAACACACATATACACACAATAAAGGTAACTGGTGTTATGAATGCTGTTATTGACAGAAAACAGGAAAATGTTTGTCAAACGGGGTCCACCTATGTACCAGCACAGTGGATCTCTGCCATACGACTGCCAAAGGGGATAGGAAAACATCAAAAAGAATGGAAATGGAAACAGATGATATTCATCATATGAAATGCATGCAGACAGAAGCTGGGAGAAATTTCCTAATAAGTGAAGGTAAGAGATTTAAGTGGTATGATATTTTTGTGATCAGAACTGAGAAGGCGCCCCCGTTAACCGTTTTACATGAAAAAGTTTCTCTCAGGAAAATTTTAAGAGAACAGATAGATGGCCAAAACATCAAGGAAGACCAAACACAAGTACGTTGAATAAGCTATACAGGAGTCTTCCAAGAATTATTTGAGCAAAGGAGGAAGGTTTAATGTCTTGTGTCGCACAAATGAAATAACTCGAGGATAATGGAAATTCTGTGAAAGTTTTGTTATCTTCGAAGACAAAGACGATCTGATAGATATGAGAATAACAACAATACGTGTTTATGCTCCTACCGACTGTTGTTACGTAAAATAGCAGCGTACAGAATTATTTCGAGCGTATTTAAGTGTGCTGCCCGTGTTCGTAATTACACTTCATACACAGAGCTGGTGTCTTTTGCTTTTTACTGTGTACTGTAATCAGCAACATTTTAATGCAGTAAAGTTTATAAGGAACTGAGAGAAGCAGACAGGCGTTACTTCAAACACGGCTATAGAAGTAAGTACGTTGAGAAATTTTTTAAACAATTTCACAAATTTTTTACTTTATTATTCACAGATTTTTTGATACATAAGACACAATTTTTTCAACGTTTTCAATTTTAGTATATTTTTTTAATTGAACTGTGCAGATAATTTTGCAAAATAAATAAAGTTTTGCACAACATATCTTTATTACTTAGGGTTTTTATTTTCGTTTCCATACATTAGCCAAGTTTATTTCCGCCATAAAAATCAATGGTAGTTTTACTCCTATTTTGTCCAAGTAGCCTGAAGTAATCTTGATGTTTCATGTTATTAACAAATACTCTTTGAGCAGGAATCAGGATTATGGAGCGCATTTAGAAAACGACTCACAATATTCCTTGTATCCAGGAGGAAAGGGAATGAAACAGCACTGTAAAGACAGTACAATGGTACAGGGCATTTGAATTGGCAAAAAAAAAAAAAAAAAAAAAAAAAAAAAAAAAAAAAAAAATAAAAAAAATAAAAAAGAGGAAATGAGACAACAGTCTTCGCAACTAGTAGAATATATATTACAAATTTATTGTAAATTAGGCTACATGTTTCAGTCCTATAGGACCATCATATGAAGATTAAATTTTAGATTTAATTCTTTCTACGTGAGACGTATGGGATTGTTGCACTATGGTACTGGGGTATCGACAAGCCATATAAAACTGTCGTTAAAGCCAGAGTTCTTCAGATTTTCGGGTTTCAGTAGCCGATCATAAACGGCTGGATCATTTCGTTTGGCTGGGATGTATCTGTTTCAGTGGCTAGAATTCAGAACTTGCCGTAATCAAATTGATCAAATTCTAAATTAATTTGTAACTAATGCTAACAAGCGTCTCAAGATAACGTTTCGCTTTATGGTCATTGATAATCAAAAGGCTTTCAAGAATGACACGTATGTTACTTGTACGTAACAACTTGTTCCAACATTTGTGACGGACGGAAATTTGCACTCTAACATGTGTACGTGATATTACATTCTATGTCCTCTCCAGTCTCAGGTGAAGAATCATACTAAGAGAATGTTCTACTTTGCACAGCTGTAACACGGCAGGGTGACTCGTAATGAGTAATGAGTAAGTGTGGACCGAGCCCTTACGGTCTCGCTGCACGTAGGCCTTGACAGGACCTTTGTGCCCCCTCACTGGGTCCAAGTCAGGAGAGCCCTGTCCTTCTGAAGAAGTTCCAGATTGCCCTTAGACTCAGACGTCTAACGTCCTCAGGGTCAAAGAAAAAGGATCCCAGATAGATATGCCTAAGTGTCGCCAAGGCTTCACACTCACTCAGCACATGGGCTGAGGTTTCCTCCCCAGCCCCACATTTCCTAGCATGGTGACTCAGAAGTCTGTGTTCTTATAATTAAACACTGTCCAGTGACAGAGTGACATGTCTGCTAGGGAAGCACACAACATGAAACAAAATTTAATATAAGTTCTGTACATGAATGATATCTTCCCATATTCATATCTTGCAACGTGGAGTGACCCTTCAAGAGGGTGGTGGGGGCCTTACATCCGCGGTGAGTCTTTGATATGACTTTAATGGCAGTGTGCACGATTCCCCCCGCGCGCCCCCCCCCCCCCCGCCTCAGCAACTAGAACAGACTTGTCACCTGAGAAAGACTGCAAATTGACACAGACATCTACACACAAAGCGAGCTGACTGTGCACCGATCAACGGCCACGGTGAAGTCTGCGAGTATGTGCGGGTCCCACTGTCCTGAAGTGGCACACTCATCGAACTGCAGCTAAGTTTAAAACACGTACATAAAAGTATCAGGAGGAAGTAATATCTTGTTACATTTATCTGAATTAATGTAAGTTGACGTGTCCAATCTGTAGAAGACACGGAAAATTATTCCATCTGTGCTGGGGGTGTGGTCACAATACCTCTAGGAAAGATGAGCAGAAATCAAATATTTGATTCAATCTGTCGTAAAACGAACGACTATTAACACTTTTTGCCAAAAGTGTATTGTTTCAGACATGGAATTAGTTGCATTCTTTCATAACTCATGCAGAGTCTGACGCATTACAAATTTTCATCACTCAAGCTGCGGTACGAAGTCTCGTCGACACAAAAAAATTAAATCTTCATCAACACCGCTGTGAGAACCTCAAATCTTACACAACAATTATTATTTTACACACACATACAGAAAGGTACGTTGAAGTTTCCCTTGGGTTAAGAATCACTTCAGGTTGGAGGTTTTAGTAAGAAATGTTAGTAGTGTCAGCTCTACGTGTATACATCTAATATCACGCAAATTCAGTCACGTAACAAACTTAAAAGGCGTAAAAGGATTTTTTAGAACAAATAAAACAAATAAAACCGAAAGCATTTAAAGCCAAGTTTATAAGGATTGCAGAACACGAACAAGAGAACAGAACACGCGTTATCGGAAGCGAGTCACATAACACAAGCTACTTACTTGCATGATCCCTTACAAAGTCGATATTTGCAACATGCACGT
Organism: Coptotermes formosanus; assembly: GCA_013340265.1. Lineage (NCBI taxonomy): Eukaryota > Metazoa > Arthropoda > Insecta > Blattodea > Rhinotermitidae > Coptotermes > Coptotermes formosanus. The sequence continues at coordinate 35,017 of BLKM01000738.1, read as the reverse complement.
TCTATTTAGGAGCAGCGAACACCCTTGTAACACCACAATCTTTCATCGCATAGAAAGATATACCCAGCTGAGAGGGGCTATCTATTTAATGTAGATTTAAAATTACTGGAACAGCTTTTCATTATTCAGATCAGATTTTGGCAAATATCTCTACAAATCATGACATCGTCCACAAATAAGTGAACTTCTTATTATGCATATGTTATGTACACATTTAGACTGATGTGACTCTTATTCAGGTCGCAAAACACCAATACATCAGGCTGACAACATCCTAAATTCTCTTTGAATAAGAACTAAGTTTAAGTTACGTCATGCTGAATTTTTGTAATGTGCTGAAAACAGAAACCTCTTGAAATGAAGTGTTAGAACAGCAGGATAAGATAATCCGGCTTTAAGTACCATTTGCTGGATCGCCAGCAGCATATAGCAGCAAAACAGGACGACGAGAGAAGACCGATACCTGCTGAGGATACGGACAGCAGGGTGCATCCTATTTGACCATGAAACAAATCGAGAAAGAATAACACAATTAAAAATATCACTAGCAACAAATTTTACACAGCAAGACAGTAGAATTAAATAAGGTTACGAGATGTCTACGCTTTTAGGTGTAAGTGAGAAGTGGGACAAGATGAAGAAAAAATGTTAGTAAACTTCAAGAAGCGGAAAAGGTCCTTTAAGAAGCGTCAAGGGATAAGATGAATTAGAATAGTACATGAAGTTACGGATACTCAGTAACGTTTCAGAGAAAAATTGTTAACTCACTTTAACAAAAAGGGGGGTAACAGGCTCCCAAAGCCTGCCCTTCAGTACAAATACGAATGCTGCAGATTATTCAAGAAGGCAGTAATGAAGACAGAAGATTTAACGCATGAAGGACTGAAGAAAAACGAGCAGCTACATAGGAAGTGTGATAAAACACACGAAAGGAAAAATTTTAATTTCTTGCGAATTATAAAAATGACAGCAGTGCGGAATTTGGTGCTATGTCTAAGGAATTTTTCCAAGTGGAAATTATGAACAGAAATATATCACTCAGTTACTTAGCTATTAGTTAATAGTTCCTCATTTTTTTCTCTCGTAGCTCGACAGCCCCTAGTGGGCCTTGATCTCCTCATGATTGAGGTTCCACTATCTCACTCAGACACCACACTCGGTAGGACTCCTCTGGACGGGTGATCAGCCCAACGCAGGGACCTCTACCTGATAACATACAACACTCACAACAGAGAGACATACATGCCCACGGCGGGATTCGAACCCGCAATCCCAGCAAGCAAACCCACGCCTTAAGCCGCGCGACCACCGCGATCGGCGATACTTCCTCCTTGTCTCACAAAAGTGACTACAGCATTCTAAGAAAGAAGGCGTCAGATGTTATGGCGAAAATCGTTCTATACAGTCTAAATACACGCGTTAAAACCAAAAAATATTGTGAACTTACACTCGCAAAATTACGACAGGCCTAATTTATTTTTAGACAAATACAATTAAAATTATAACCTCATCTAAAGAACAAATTCTACTCTAAATATATAATAATTCCCAAAGTCTGTTTTTTATGTACTGGCATTTGAGAAACTGCAGTCTACAACATTTCCGGGGGCCCGTGAAGAGACAGAAATGCTTAATGCTTCATCTTCCGTCCGGTTTCAAATTCTGATCCACGGTATAAATACATACAAGAAACCTAAATCTCCAGTACTGAAGCTAATAAGAAAGAATGCAACAAAATAAAGACCGCATATATCCTTTTTATTTTAAAAAGGCCTATTGCCTTTGCTTAATGTAAATAACATGTGTTTAAACACGCTGCTTGCAAATTTAACGTGGTGAAGATAAAAGTGTAGATTTGTAGAACAACACATGTACAGATGCGCTACTGGATTTTCAGAAGACAAATGCCTGTACTTATTCTGACATTATTTATTCCGTGCATTTTGATATTGTTTTTATCATGAAAGAACGTGTACGTACGTTGCCTTCCTAACAAATTTCGTTTACAGCTGCATTAATATTTGGTTGTCTTTATGAGAGTCAAGTTAATTTCGCAGAACTTCCGTAATAATGCAAACTATTGCCATGCAGGATGAGGGCGAACGCGGCTCTGAATCAGCCTCCATAGCTCCAGTGCAAAGAAATTTGTTCCCTCTCCCAAGCAGATAAGACTACATACACATCGTACCGAGCCATGACTGCCGCAATTTCCATCCAAGTCTGAAACGCCCTTTCCAAAATATGCCACCCACACACCCCCTGTAGCAGCCAAATATTGAGCAGTCGTGCACTTCGCTTTGCACGTTCCTTTGTCTTCGATGCTTGGAGAAGTAAAGTAAGGGGGAAGTAAAGTAATGTTTAAGTATATATGCAAAGCCACTTTAAAAATTTCAACAAATTAAGGCACACAGAACGTCAGTTTACAAATTTATGTTAGGTACAGCTATAGTTACACACTTTCTTAACTTGGGTATTAATTACGAGGTGAGTGGTCAGCTTCACGCCTCGGCCGTTTTACTGCCGGGCACCAATCCAGTAGAAGGCGTCGTGAGCCCTACAGCCAGTCTGTACGTTTTGGAATAGAAAAATACGGAATCACGGCCCGGTTGCCCAGCCTACAGCGTGGTCAATATGCCAACTGAGCGCTCCCGGCTCATATTCTTGGCGATAACGGTTTAAAACACGGTTGCCAACACCACAGCACAGGTAGAGGTTAACAGGAAAGGCAAGCGAATGTTATAAGGGTATTTCTGTATAAGACGCAGAGACCTTCGTCTGTGTTAAATGGTCGTATTACATAAATGATTTTAGAACTGTCATTAGGTCATAAAAATGCAACCGCGAAACAACAGTTCCACTGTTCTGCATTATACATCATCATCGTAGTCCTTTCCTTTCCTACCTACTTGGTCACAGCACGTGTAGAGGGTTTTTATTTTCACTTGCTCACACTCAAACACACACCACAGTCGGTAGGACTCCTCTGGACGAGGGATCGGCCCGTCGCAGAGACCTCCACCTCACAACACAAACACTCACAAGAGATAAACATCCATGCCCCCGGTGGGATTTGAGCCCACGATCCCAGCAAGCGCTCGGCCGCAGACCCACGCCTTAGGCCGCGCGGCCACTGGGATCGGCTCTGCATTATATGCAACCGCATATTTGCGGTACGTTGCCACTTTGCTGAACTGAACGCCAAGAATGTATAGCTGCGGACTCCACTCTTTCTTTACCTGGGAAACAGAAGGAGGTGAATGGCTATTCTCATGCTGCGGCACGTTTAACCCCCTTGAAACCGTTCAGGTTATCCAGTACACAGGGGACTTGGTGGGCGCCAGAGGCGGTCTGGATCGTTTGCAGAGTAGAATATTCCCTTGCCCTTGCCATCCAGCTTGCAGCTTTCTACCAGTACGGTTTGAGACACACCGGCTCGCGAAATGCAACACAGACTTACGCATTTTGTTTACTGTTTGTTGGCTACTTGAAAAGCTTTAATGATAACCGCATTACTGATTCCAGAGGAAACTAAACAGACCATTTTATTATTTCGGTTTAGTAGTTTAGGTGTCTATTTGTATTTTAGTCTTCCTTGCTTCTTACAATCAAAAATGGTTATTCTGCGCTACAAATGTTGGAGGAGGTATCGGAATAGCTCAGTCATTATAGTGACGGACTACGGGATGGACAACAAGAACTATGATTAAACCCACCAGTCAGTTTTTTCTCCTTAAAAATGCAGACTCTAGCCTATTCGGAAGGCTGTAAAAACCATCTGACAGCAAGCTTCCATTATCTTACACCCACTGTAAACTGTAGTTATTGTAAATAGAAACATTTGTGAGACAATGACAGTTTCATTAAAAATGACATATGTGAACTGTACCAGCTGATTCATTTATGTAGCGAAATAAGACGCGGACACAAACTGAACAGATTGTCTCAGTTGAAGGCGGCTTTCGGCAAAGCTTCACATTATGTCTTCTGCATTACCGACTCCACTTTCCAGCGGATGCACACAGCCGCAGAACATGGGAAGATAAAATGTAAACAGAGGATCGGGTTCACATGACTTGAGTAAGACAATGCTTGCTCTCTGATCCATGTACAGCAAGGCATCCTTAAACCCACGATCAATCTGCATTCAACTCTATTCGGCTGACGAAAACCTATTATCCTTCCTACTGGCCACTACCTCCACAATGTGTAAGCCTAAAAAATTAATCAGGGTGACCAAATGAAAGAGAATGAGACGGGCAGGACGTGTCACACATGGGTAGAAGATAAATTCACACAGGAATTTTTTAACACTAAAACAAAGCGACTGTCATGAAAACCTAGCCGTAGACAGCAGGATAATATTAAAATTATTCTTAAAGAAATAGGATGGAAGGGTGTCGAGTGGGTTCATCTGCATCAGGATGGGCGCTAGTGGCGGGCTCTTGTGAGCACAATAACGAACCTTCGGGTTCCATAATGTGGTGGGCATTGTTTGATGAGGCGATGAAACATTAGCTTCTGAATAAGGATTCTGCTCAATGGAGCTAATTATTTACCCCTACAATAATGTAATACTCTTTATAAACGTCTCAGTGCAATCCGACTGAACGTACCAGACATCAGGCTGCCTGACGGCTTACATTAATTTTTAAATTATGTTATTAACCTCTAACTGGGAAATATCGGCTCGATTCCCGGTAGGAGCAAGAGATGCTTCTCTTCTCCAAAACGTAAGACTGGCCCTGGGTCCACCCACCCACCCTCTTATTCAATCGGCATACGGGTTTCTTTACCCATGGGGATGTGGCAGATGTGTGAAATTGATGACTTAATTCCATCTACTGCTAAGGTTAGGAATGAGTGCAGCTATACCTCCATTCGCCTATATGCATTCATGTCGTGCACAGGGGCAATCTTACGTTACGGTGTTAAGCTGCTGGAAGGCTGACAAAAAATTTAGAGAATGCAACAGGTTGTTTCTGAGCTTTGATGAAAGCACGATTTTTTAAATGCAATGCTGTGATTTCTCGCAAAACACCAAGGGACAACAGAACTTATGAAACGGAGACGTAGACATGAGGATATTGACGTGGGCACTGGACAAAGAGGAGTGAGGCGTGTCGTATCGGCTGAGGGGAGTTAAAATTTCTGACTTTTGTGAAAACAGCTTAAAAAACTGGAACCACAAGTACGGGAAATTTTCTTACCAGATAAGAATATGATACAAAATACATAGGGATATCTCTTAGTGCAGTATTTGACGTATGTCCATCCGATTTATTTTTTCTGCGTCACACTATCACGTGTTACTTCGCAGAAATTCACGTGGTCATTCATAGGTGAAATTTTGATACGGGCTGGTCTGTGTGATCGAAATGGCATGCCAGATGCGCCTCAACGAAATAACACAGAATATGATTCCTCAGAAGTCCCCAAAATCTCGTACAGCCGGTGTAGGTGAATAGCACTGATATAATATGTCGCAAGTTTTCATGTCAGAATGAATTCTGTGTAACGTCATTTTGGGGGAGAAAATATTTCTGTACATTTAAATGAGTGCGATTAATATTTTCATACATTCAGAAAATCCAATTTCAATTACACATGCAAACATTAAATTTTCACTACTTTTAAAAACTCCTTCGAAGGCTAAAATAGCCACCTGTCTGTGCTAAATACTAAATTGTCATCTCAGTCACAAGCAAGTTCAGACATTTTTAAAAATCGCAATTTGCATTAGAGAGTTTTGTTTCAACAGTCACAACCTTGGTACAGACACTCGCAGGTGAACAGAAATTTACGCAAGGTCATAATATTGAAATAATTAATTTTAAATTTCAAATACTCGGTTATACTCTTATAAGTCTGTCATGCAGTTTCCCTTACGGAAACATTTTAAGGCTAACCTGAATTCTAAAGGGTTTTGACGATGGTGTATAATATTGTGTGGTGATGGGTTTATGGACTTCATCCATCATCCGAAGAGTAAAATATTAAAAATTAAAAAATTAAAACCACAACGTTTTGGAACCTGGCTCTGCTTCCGTCCTCAGGTGAATGGGGGGGCGGGGTGAAGAAAAGAAGGCTACCTACTCAGTTGGGCCCCTTAGACAGAGGTGACCTGAATGTGCTCATAATCTGACGGACTACACAGCGAATAATTCATACAGACCACAACACGAAGTCCTCAGCTTCACTTACTTTATTACACTGCATTGTATTATTCATGAATAAGGGAAAAGTCTTCGCGTCTGCGAACGTCTAGAGTTCCATAGCTTTACTGAGCTTTGTAATGCAGGTCGGTGTCAGAGTTAAGTGGCAGAGGGCTTCCACTGGCAAGGAAATTTTGTAACATCAAGGTATTCGGGTCTCAAACGCCTGTTTCTTTTTAATTCGCCCGAGAAAAATATGGAGTAAGAACTGGACTTCGTGGGACGTATAAATTTTATGTAATGGAGAATGAAATTTCGATGTCATGTGGAGTTAACACTGGATGTCAGACGGAGGGGGTAATAGATGTCACGTAAAACAGAAACTGGTTATCACACGTAGCGAAAACTGCCTTGTGGAGTGAAACACAGGTGTCAAAGGAAGCGGAAACTGTAGGTAACGTCAACTGTAAACCGGATTAGGAGTAGAGACTTAATGGAATAAGGAATGAATTTTGGATGCGATATTGACTAAAAGCTATGTGTTTTGTGAAGTGGAAGTGGACGTCATGGGAAGTGTGAACTGGATGTCAGGGTAGTGTAACTTGGACCTCACGGGAAGTGGAAACTGAAGGTCACGAGGAGTGGTCATGGAAATATATGTCTAAAGAAAACGTAAACTGGATATCACGAGAAGTGAAAGTTTGATATTGTGTGGAGTGTAAACCGCAAGTAACGAGGTATCGAAGCTGCATGCCAATGTGAGTGTGAGCCGGATGTCACGGAGAGGGCAAGATGGATGCCATATAAATGAAAATGTTCCTTATATTAAAAGATGTGAGACACAGAACTTGGTATTTAATACACACGTTCATATTATAAATCCAATTGAAAAAAACTAGTTTTTTATGTAAAAATTCATATTGTCTACTGGACTGTTACATCGTTTCCTTTGATAGGCGGGCAGTGACTTTCCTGAGGAAGTTAAAACTTCATACGGCCACCAGCATGGAAAGGCAACACGACACATAAGCCCGAGAGAGATGGAGGCAGTATGTTTCCCCAAAACGTTGCTGAAATGTTTTCCACTTTGAACACTTAAAACTCCACTAAAATTAAAAAAAATACTCAGGCCAGGTTCTTAGCATACTCGAGTAGGTCCTATGTCAACGTAATTTAAGTATCAGGTGGAATGTGTGTTTTGGGGTTTTACCAGGACGTTTTTTTTCTGAGTGTTTATATGCTCGAATAACACCTAAAAACTTTTTCCCAATGTATTTATTGCTATTCTTTCACAAGCGGACTGTTCAACACACAGATATTTATGTTTATTGTTCAGTCACGTGCTCCTCACAATTTATTCCCTTGTCTTTAACAACCCCAGGCCCAAACATGACAACCAGTTTACCAACAAAGTTCGTCAACCAAACCGCATCAAACTTGCTGAGTTTCGAGGGCACGCAGAAAGTAGTTATATGCAGAACTTATGGCAACCACAAAGCCATCACACATTCGTTCGAACACTTAACATTTCCCAAACTAAACTCGAAGTTAAGGGTACTGGAATCCCTCAGAAATTTGGAAACTATTTACCCAGTGGCACAATGTAACATGCCAGAAGAAAAGAATTTTCAGCAACACTGTTGTGGGGAACTCAAATCTCGCAAAAGTACCTTTAGTACAGCAGAATATGTTTATGCTGTAAATGAAGTCATATGGCCTACGTTTTTCGTATTTCGGAATTTTATCGTGGGCAGAACTTCTCACAGCACAAGTTTCGAGCTAATTTAGCTTGCGAACTTTTCCTCGCTTTATAAGCTTTCCTCCTGGAAAAAAACTGTATTTAGTTTCGATACATATTTTTCACTTCTCTTCTACACAAGCAATACAAATTGACCAGAATCTCGGTTGTAATGCACTCTTTCCAGACGATATCAACATTTTCATGTAAAAACAAACTAGCATATGATTTTCATCATTTAAAGGTCAAATGATTTTCAGGACAAAAATTTCTCAATGGATCTCAACGTAATGGGAAATTATAAATATAAATGACTTTGTAATAAAATAAGCACCTTACTTCAAATATACTGTGCAGTTCTCTCACAGTTTTTCTAAATTTCAAGAAATTTTTCCTTTGCTGTGGTAAATTAGAATTTTTTTCAGTTGTGTTTCTAAATTAATATGAGCTTGAAAATAACTCCATCCTTATCTCCCACTGACGTTTACGGGATTCACGTATGTGACGTCGCTTAGCCCGGACGAAATAAACCGAAGTTTCGGGCGGAACACTGCCCCAGCTTCAAGGTAAAAGCGTCGTTACATTCAGAAGATGGTAACCTCCAATCACCTCGGTTGAACTCGAAATATCTACTAGAGATTCGTATCTTATTGTGTGTTTATTACTTCATATCTGAGTACCTGTAATGCTGTGTATTACTTCACACATGAGTTTGTGAAATGCAGTGTATTACTTCACACTTGAGGATCTGTAATGCAGTCTATTTCTTCAAACCTGAGTGTGTATAATGCCGTGTATTAATTACTTCATACCCTAGCGTACGTAATACAGTGTGCCATACGTTATGTGCCTGCGACAGTGTATTACTTCACAAGACTTATACTTTCCTTCATTGCGCATAACGAACAAACTAAGTAGCAAAGTGGGTTTTAAGAAAGAGAGACAAATCTATTTGAAGTCACGCACACTTTGGTCTTTGTCCATCGCCTCACATTTAAAATAAAAATAAAACACTTCGTGCTGAGTTAGGCTGGATAGAAAAATTTGTTCTAAACTTCTAGGTGAACAGCTTTTCCTATCGGGCCCAACGAAGTTGTTTCCCTTAAACGGATACAGATCCTGTCCCCGAAAATTTCTGCTCCAATTTTATTTCGAACACAGGTCGACGGACAAAGGCGAATGACTTAAAAATTCCAATGCGATATACCGTGGTCAGAATCCTACAAAACTATAAAGAACAAAATAATTTTATCTTTCAGTGGGAACGAAATTCCAGTCGTATATCTTTTTCTTACCAAACGCCTTTGAACCAGGGCAAACACAGATCTGAGCGATGAGCCTTGTATTTGCACTGAACTTCTTAAAGTCACAAAACGCACGGAAATTGAGTAATTTTGAAATATAAAACGTTTAATGTACATTGTATTCGGGAGTACACACAGCTTCTATCACTGACAACAATATCCGTAAAATGCCTACGACAGAAAAACAACCAATCAAAGCAGCGGATTCCTCCCCAGCTGGTCATAAAATTCGTCGTATTTTAAGGAAACCTTAAGTCCATTACAACATACACAACAGTCCACCACTTGACCCTATCCTAAACAAAGTTTACCCAACTCACGCCCTCTCAGAATGTCTTTAACATAAATTTTAATGTTACTCTCCCATCTATGTCTAGGCGCTAAAAGTTGCCCCTTTCCTTCAGGTTTCCCCATCAAAACGTTGTAGGTATTTCTCTTCTACCCCGTAGGCCACACAAATCCCGCTCATCTCGTCTTCCTTGATTTGACGACTCAGACAAATCTGTTGAGCATTACGCATCATGAAGCTGTACATTATGCAGTTTACTACAGTCCCGTGTTACATAGTTCCTCTGTGGCCCACACACCTTCCTCAGCACACTATTCTCGAACATCCTCAGGCAATGGTTTCCTCTTAATGTGAAATACCACATTTCACGCCATAAAAAACAACAGGAAACCTTCACGGTATAAAAGGAGAAGGCAGACCATTCCGGTCTCAATAGCAACAGACAGTCCCTAAATTTAATGTGATCTTCATTTTTTCAAGTATTCTATTTTGATTTGTCAATATTGTCCCCCAAAAATTTGAAATTGTTTAGCTATATCTGTTTCGTGATTTTACCCTACATTCAGTCCACAGGACAAGAACATATATATAGTTCAGCTTGACGTGTGTCACTAACCAACTCGTACACACAGTTCAATAACAATTGACGTATAAGTCTTTATTTTACTTGGGTAAATAAAGACTTGAATATCAGCTGTTATTGAATTGTGTGTACGAGTTGTTTATTGACACATGTCAAGTTGAATAGGGACGTACACGGTACGAACAACATAAAAACTGTCAATGCCAAATAGGCTTGGATGAATAAAGACTTGAGTGTCAATTGTTATTGAATTGTGTGTAAGAGTTGTTTATTGACACACGCCAAGTTGAATATGTACGTACATACACGGTATGAACAACATGAAAATATATTTAGCTCTCCGTGGTTACTTTTACTAGCGACTAAGAAAAGCCGAGACAGGAAAAACAATATAAAAAGCAATATAAAAATTAACACTACACTTTAATTTAATTTCAACGATTTGTGATGTTTTATGTCCGAATTTGTATTGGGTTTGTATTACCGAGCATCTTCTAGAACACTCACCTGCAACACAAACATACAACAGAGGAAAAACTGCAAGATTTGAGGTTCTCACAGCGGTGCCGCAGAATATCCGAATTTTCTGGGATATGACACTGTGTTGACTGGCAGAATTACTGATGTTTCCGAGGATCATAGTGTCTTAATATTCAGTACGATCTTCGAAACCTCATTGTTTTCCAGTCGACAAGAGTAACATTCCAGAAGACTTGAATCTTCAAAGAGAAAAGTGTGCGTGTATAGGACACGGCAAATTTAGTTTCAGTAACGCACACACAGACCTTCCGCTTTATATTTGGATAATCTGCACACACTGATGGACTGTTTTATATTGGGATAACCTAAACACGCTGATTATTTGGTATTTGGATAACCTAAACACGTTGATTGATGTTTTGTATTTGGATAACCTAAACACGTTGATTGTTTTGTATTTGGATAACCTAAACACGCTGATTGATTTGTATTGGGATAACCTAAACACGTTGATTGTTTTGTATTTGGATAACCTAAACACGCTGATTGACTGTTTTGTATTTGGATAACCTAAACACGCTGATTGTTTTGTATTGGGATAACCTAAACACGCTGATTCACTGATTTGTATTTGGATAACCTAAACATGCTAATTGTTTTGTATTTGGATAACCTAAACACGCTGATTGACTTTTTTTTTTATTTGGATAACCTAAACACACTGATCTTCTCTTTCATATTTGGATAATCTACACACACTGAATGACTGTTTTACGTTTGGATAACCTACATACACTCGCTCGCGGTTTCATATTTGGATAATCTACACACATTGATTTTTAATATTTGGATATCCTACACACACTGATTCACTGCTTTATGTTTGGATAACCTACACATATTCATTGCCTCTTTCATATTTGGATAACCTGCACACACGAACTAATTTACCTTTGATATTTAGCGATGAATTTCGCCTATGTGAGCAACACCTTAATAGAAATTCGCCCTTGGTGAATGATAGGACAGTTTTGAGAAAGTGTAGACAAAGTAATCCGTAAACATATAGAAATGTATCTTATGCGTGCCGTGTGGCTTTTAATCATGTCTGTATTTCTATTGTATTTTCCAGACCTCCTTTCTACACTTAATAACTTCATTGTGGTCATGTGCCACACATACACCAAACTAGCGCTACAGGCTACTGAAGGTGACACGAGTACAAGGCCTTGAAACGCGAGTGACCACAAGCATGTTATCAGGTGTATGAAGGTGGCTGGGAAAGTACAACAGACATGGACGTTTGCGATTTAACGAAGAATGACATCTTACAAACTGAAAAATTATGAATGACTTTCATGAAAAAGAAGTATAAAATTAATCACTGTAAATCAACCTTCTTCTCCTACCTAATTAACATTCACCTAATTCCTAAGGCAAATATCATGCTACAGAATTATGTGTAAAGAAATATATAATCAAAGATCCTTACATAAAATGTGGAAATGTGATAGAACTTGATAGGAAACGTGTTGCCAAATACTGAAGCAAGGAGCATGCGAGCTAGGGGAAATATTAACGGTGGTTTCAACTCGCGTGACGTATCGAGACATCATAATTTGCAACAAGCGAGAACAAGCAAAAAAACATACAGTGTTTGGTAGATTGCCTAAAATGAGACATTCAGTACCCAGCGTTTGTGGATTTATGCTGTTAACAAGAACCTTATGAAATATTACTTAAAATTACGGAATTTCACAGGCATGTTCTCTCCTTTTCTACCACAAGAATTCAATAATTACACCGAAATACAGCACTGTAACTTCTAAGTGTTTATTGAATGACGCCGTGTCAACCGCCAAGATCAGCTATAACCTGCAACGTCGTTGATAGATGAATGCGTGTATATGGAACACTGGCGAAATGGTATAGACAGGGAAAGGACAGAGCACTCGGATGGAGACCTGTCCCAGTGTCATTTTGTCCACCACAAAACCCACATGGAATTTCCCGGTATTGAACCTGGGCTTCCGTATAAAAGGCCGGCGAATAACCGTCTGAATACGGCAAGGCCCCATCACTATATAAAATTACTGTAATCAGAACGCGTTTATTGATATGAGACACACGTAAGAAGTTATCTGTGTATTCAACCTCTTTATGATGTATGTGAATACGAATAATAAGGGAACATAATTTGGAAGTATTCGTACTACATATCACAGACATGCATCCATTTTTGTGCGATGTTGTAACATTCAAAAAGCGGGGAGAGGTGCTGGTTGGGTGGAACAGCCGAGAATTGCCGAAGAACTCACCTGTGTCCACAATGACGTCGATAAGGTCCATGCTCTTGGCGAAGGCATCCCTCAGGTTGATATGATGGAAGGAAACAATGCTGCCCTCCCTCTTGGCACGTTCCAAGGCCTCCCGTCTCTTCAGCGCCTTCTCTCTTCTCATCTGGTTCTTGTAGAACTCCGCAAAATTGTTGACGATGATGGGAATGGGCAGAGCGATCACCAAGACCCCACAAATGCAACAGACACTTCCTATAACTTTGCCCAGCGGGGTTGTCGGATATATGTCTCCGTAGCCAACTGTCGTCATGGTGATACCAGCCCACCAGAAAGTCTCCGGTATACTGATGAACTTAGTATCCTTTTCCTCTTTCTCAGCGAAGTAAGCCAGACTTGAAAATATGAGCACACCCATGGCAAGAAAAAGCATGAGGAGTCCTAGTTCTTTGTAAGAGTTTCTGAGCGTAAAGCCGAGACTCTGAAGGCCCGTGGAATGCCGGGCCAGCTTCAAGATTCGAAGGATTCGCATGATCCTGAAGATTTGGACCACACGGCGAACATCTTGGAACTGGTCAGTCGCGTTCTTGTTAGTCTCAAGAAGGAACAAGGACACGAAGTAAGGCATGATGGCCAAAAGGTCAATAACATTGAGGCCACCTTTAAAAAACTTCCACTTATTTGGGGAAGCGCTGAATCGGAGGACGTACTCAAGTGTAAACCAGGTGATGCACACTGCCTCGACCATCGCTAGCTGAGGATTGTCCTGATCATTGACTTGAAAGCTGGGGATCGTGTTGAGCGTCAGAGCGATCGTCGACAGTACTATAAACAGGATGGAGATGACTGCTATCACCTGCAACCGGCACAAAGCGGACTGAAGAGTCTGCAGGCAGAAGATTTTCTGATACCTGGCGTTACACTCTAATTGAGGATCTAGCTTACTGCACGAGACAAGCATAATATTTTCTGTTCTGTGAAAGGAAGGAACATTTCGTTAACGTGGTGTTCCAGTGCAACCAGCAGAAAATCAGTTTGAATATGAATCCTTCAAAGGGAACTCAGAACATCATAACACACTCTAAACTAGGTATAATCTTATGAATATTCTGTAATCTCCTACATAATGAAGCCATGATAAAAAAAACCGAAAGAAAAATGAAGCGTCGTGTATGAAATGCGGATTTATCGTAGAATATGCCGTAAATACTGAACTGCGGCTGAAGGTGAGAAGTGAAAAATTGGAAGAGAGCAGTAAAAACGAGGAGGAAATGAAAGGAGTGCGAACATTTCTTTAAAAAATAAACTCGTATTAACTAAGACGAGTAAGAAAACGGTGGCGAAATTGTCCTTGGCCGAAGATCGAGCGTTATTTGTGTGCCATGAGGCGGCAGCAAGCACTCGCAAATGGTGGACAAAGGCAAATTGTGCTTTATAGTTAATTATACTTATCCCCTCCCTGTCTTCGCAAAAACTAATAATGGTGCTGTGTTTAATATAAAGTGCTACAGCTGATTTAGCAACTGGTATAACAGATTATGGACAAGAATTGAATTCTGTGTATGGCACAGTGTTACTCGGTACACGCGAAGAATCGTAAGTTACATGAAATAATTGAAAGCATATCAAATGTAGTAAAGCTGAGGCAGTAAGTAGACCTAAGTTTATAAGTGCATATTTAAGCAGTCTTATTTATGTGAACATAGTTCTATACGATGTGACAGAAAAGACAGAGATGAGAAGGAAAAGGCTGTTGGTCATGCCTCAGATGGATGGAAAAAGGAATTATTTATAGTGGCACACAAAGGAATGAGACAGCTGAAGACTCATACACTGAAGTACAACAATCATTCTCCAGACAGAGATAGAGAAGAAAAAGAAGAAGGAGAATAAGAATTCCAATGAACGTGCTTCTGCAGTTTGCTCTTCCACAAAAATAAAGCTTCATGCTTTCATGTCAGTACACACATTAAACACATTCAATTACCCGAAGTCACATTTTCGGGAGCAAAGTATTAGCAATGAACAAGAGAGATATTACAGTAAAGTGAGTGTGGCCGGAAAGCATCTCAGATGTTACTGTGAGCCACCAGGGAGCAGCAGCAGCAGCAGCAGGCAATTCTACATCCAGCACCTTACCCAACCCACCGTATTTTGTAGCGTCTGTCAGTACTGGCAATCGCAGCAAGGCGCCGCCAGCTGTTTGCTCTGACGTCATTTCCCCGCATTCTCACCAGTTTCACAGTAAAGTGTTTTAAATAAAAATACTTCAACATTTCTTGGATTTGGCCTTCGAAGTTCATTATAATAACGAGCATCCAGTCTATTGATTTAGTTAGTGTTCAAGTATTTTGGCTTCATTTTCAACTGTTGTTGAAATATTTAAATATTATGTTTTGGTTTTTGCACATTCGAAGCTTACAGCAAAATGGCAGTGACTGGATATTAATAAATCTAAATTATCACCGAAGAACACTGACTGATAACCGTACATCGTGCTACATGTCGATGTCATGAGTGACGACGTTTCGGTAGTTGTTAATTTCTCGTGAGGCTTCAACGTACAGAAAAGCAGTACCAATATGACTTCCCACTGAACAGCAACTTCAATTACATAGAACAAGACAACGTGAAGTGCATTTAGCATGACTTTAAACGTTTTTGGGAGGTCCAAATTTTCTGTGTCTGAATCTTACAGCCAAAAAAATTGTCAAGTATCGCAGCCGCATTTATTGAGTTTAAAAATTAAGACGCTCTACAGACAAAAACAGCAGTGAAATGTCAAAAGAAATATCTTGTTTTTTAATGGACTCAAATTTTCTGGCCCTAAAACAGATGACGTGATTAGTCCTCTCTCCGCGGAGGCCCGGGATCGATACCAGAATCATCTCCGATAGGTTTCTCAATCAGTACTTCGATTTTTCCCTGTCAGAATTCCCAGCGTGTTCCATATTCATACATCATACAGGAACTGGCACAGTAGATCCTCTGGTGGCCGCCGTACTAAGGACTCAGTCTCACCCCACAACAAGAATAAAAGATGCATTATGGGCACACTCCGTTGTCATGGGTGTCTGCCCTGTAATAGCCAAGTGGGAGGCAGTTTGCTGCCTTCTATCGCACGTCAGGGTTGGCCACTGTACATTATTCAACTAAGTAAATTGCAATATAATTGCACAGACCGCAACGATAGTTATCTGACGGAAGGAAATTCATGTTGCCATAGGAACTGAGCACATCAGATGTTGCAGGCAATGAAGGAGGCTACGCTTCCTACGCTTCTTCGCGAGTTATAGTATAAATTAGCATCATAATTTGAAAATAAAAGCTAAGAAAAATTCCACAGATTTATTACTGTTAATTAGACATAATTAACTGCAACTTAACCGGAATTTAAAGCACAGACAAATAATTCACCTCTCAGCCTGAAAATTCTGCTACGTTATTTCACCCACGTCGACAAACTTCGTAGCCTTGACCTCAGTCATCTGCATTTAACCTGCGACTGACCTCAATACTGCAGTTCCAATTTAAAAACAGACATTCTACGTCATAAATGTGGCGGTTCTTTGAATTTTTTTACGATAAAACGTTTATCGTCCTATACATCGCACACACTCATTATTTAAGATCGTAAATCTGTTTTTATGTAAAAATAATTTCTGGTATATTCATGGTAAATGACCATAATGAGTTCAAAAGCTATACATTACAATGATCCTAACACAAACACTACGTTGGCTACAGTGACAATGCACACCATTCTCAGAATATGAAAGGAAGTGTAATGAAACGCTGCCTTCATGTTATTATGTTACAGAAAGTTTAAATTTAAATATTTGGAAGCAAAATGAAATTTGAACAATTCGAATATTTAAGGCTATACTGTTACTCAAGTCCATACACGTTTATGTGACGTGTACATATGTAAGTCTGCAAGGACAGACCAATGGTTTTATAGCATGATGTTTTACTCCCATTCTGTTTAAAGTTAAATATTGGTGACATTGACTTGGTACGATACAAGTTTCAAAGACGCCATGGCGATGACATCCGGTCATAGTTGTGTCGGGTCTCACGAAACGATCGTATGATAATTATGACGGCAATGATAGTTAGAAACGTCTTGGAATTCATATTACATTGCTGTTGGATTCTGTAACAAGCCATCTCCTTCAGTTTTCATGGATAGTGCAAGATTTACACGGTTTGTAGTCCTATGTTTTTACCGCATTTTGTAATTCATCTGGTGCTGGGTTGCATTCGTGCCATTTGGCAAGTACACTTCAGACTGAACTGTGCCAAGCCTCTACGATAAAACAACTTGGCTAAAATCCATTTACAGAATTACACTATATGCAGAATTAACACACCAGAAATTATTTAGTCGAAATGCGTGCGCCTGAAAACACACATGTCTGTCGTGAATGCAGTGAACTGAACACACTCTGAAACTAAGTCTGGAGGGTATGAAACCACACTGCGGTTGCCTGCAGTCATGTGTACTGAGAGACACGACGTCATTTTGGGGGTGTGACAGAGTAGCAGGCAAAGTAAAAATTACAATGAATTTCTCAGCTTTGAGTACTTTCTACCCTTACACGATATCGTGTCTATAACCCCACAGCACTGCAAGAAATGACGATATCCATAGCGCTCAAACCTAGTACTACACGTGCAAAATTATTACGCGATACAAGATTTTGCGCAGAAATTACAAGGAATTTCAACAAATCCGAGTATCATTGTTTACTGAGTCTGAGGAGTAAATTTCGTACAATTTAAAGTACGAAATAATATCTAATGCATATTCACAAGGGTACTGTCCTTGAATAATGCATTTTTGCATTACTATCGTATTGAATTGAAACTGGTGACGTGTAACAGAGATATGACGTCACGTCAGTGCTGGTGGTGCGGTGCTGCGATCAGCCATTGCGATTATCCCACTAAGCTGGAGGTATCCTGTGTGGCATCAGGTTATCGCAGCTGCCCCTTCGCCATCATCAAGCAAACGAACAATCACAACACACAAAACACTGACTCCATCAGTCGCATCGAGTGGAGCTGTTGTGTGTATGTCACAATGCAACTGATGGGATGCATGTATTTTTGTGCTTTATTTAATCTTGTATCTTCTTATTTGAGGAACATGACGGCAAATGATAAATATGCAGAGGACACATCTAAAAAGAAAAGAATTCGCTGTGTAGAGCAGACAATAAAAAAAAACAAGTGACGATAATTGTACCATTTCTGTGTTGGTCTTCAATACAGCGTTGTGTTCTTTATACAGTCTACTTGCATTACCACCAGACATCACAATCCATTCAAACACACGTTACCAACGTTGGGAAATTTGTGGAAGGTGTTCTGGCAAGCCTGAATGGCTCACACACACACACACACACACACACACACACACACACACGTGAGCTGACTCCATTGAACTTAACGAAAGGATTGTAGGTAGAGTCACCATGTTCAAACGACTTACTGCATTGCCTAAATAGATCATGGTGCCGACTGTCGTGACTGCAGTTCTGAACATTGTCCATCGTCTCACCCTAAAAGAAAAACTACGTTTCGGAGGCTTCATATATCTCCTTCTTCAGGTGGAACGGGGAAAAGAGGAGAACCATAGAAGGAGCCAGCCTCAGTCCCCTCCATTTCCCCGTTCCGCCTGTAAACAGAGGCAAAGCCAACCCCCGAAACATTATGGGCTCTTTTGGCCTGAGGCGATGGACAAGTCCAAAATTCTAGACACGACTATGACCATATACCACTCTCAGAGACCTTTAAAACTGACCTATATTTCTGATGTTTGGTTTTAACCACCGTGCATTTGCACTGGCTACTTATTTTCGTACGCTTCCGCATGGTATGCGCGGCCCATCATTAGCTGCAATTGCTTCCAGTATTATCTGCCGCTAATGCAGTACACGGACGAAACTGCTACCATTTAACACATAAATCCAGGCCTGTAACAGACTTTACAAAGACAGTCGAATGAAATGTTTCAAAATATTTATTACAGATGATCACAATTGTTTATTATATTTTACTTCACATGTTTCGACTTACAACTAAGCCATGTTACGGGAAACTATCGTTATTTACCACTTAATAACATGATTAATGAGAGTGATATTTACTATGCTGCAAATAATCTTTCTTTCTTATTAGAAATTGCCTCTACGTTTCCTTAAAGAAGCCACTCTTTTGATTTAGACATTTTAAATTACAAATTTTGTATTCTATCTGATGTGATTACCATCATGTTTATGTCAGTATCTGGAAGGTAAAGGTTCATCTGTACCTCAGATGAACGTGGCAAAAGAGGATATACACTACGCGTGTAATGATCAAACTAAACAAACCGTAAACACATAATGAAGGGCACATCAAAATCACTAATGGAACAAAATAAACGTATACAATCAACATAAGAAAGACGATGTAAGAATTAAGAAACACAACAATTAAAACATAAAGACACATTCGTATGTGAAACGAAGTAAAGAATACATTAAGCAGAACAATGAATTCATCTAGCCCAGGATATGGGCAAGTGGCTAGCTCTTGTGACTAGGATAACGAAACTTCGTGTTCCATCAAATGCGTCGAATTTCTTGACTATCTGAATTATATACTAGCTTCTACATAATCACTTCGCTCTACGGCGCTGATTAGTTGAAATATCGCAAAGAAACAGCCCACAATATAAAAGAGTTTAAGCAGGGGGCCAGCTACCTAAAAATAGAGTGTACAAATTAAAATGTTTTCAGAAAAACATTGACACAGCTTGTAATAAATATTAAAGTGTTTAATTCAGTCTAGCAGAATTAGTAAGCATATACATATATATATATGTATATGTATGTATGTATGTAATGAAAGCAAACATTATTGTAAACAACATTTTAATTTGCGCAGTTACTCGAAATAAACAGGGAAGACAGAGCAACGTATTGTGCTGTACTGGAGCGGAATGCGACGGGTAGAGATCAGATTTTAGAGTTACATTTGTAAGATTCAGCATAAACACTGAACACCTGTGTAACTTTCGTGACCACATTTTTCAAGAGTAAGCACCATAGCTTCACTATGTGAATCATTCAGGTGTGCTTTCAAAAGCGGCTTTATGGAAGAGACTTTAAGTACAGTGAAGGCAGAACACTATAAATTAAAAACTGGTTTCTGATTACCATAACAAAATTGTTTTAAAAATTACGATACTCTGTAATATGACAGAATCTGGGGGAAGATTTATAGCAGTACTGAAAAAATTATACAGTTCCTAATAAACAAACAGCAATATGCCGGAACTGAAGCCGCACACAGACGTATAATAAAGTTACTTAAAATCTTGGCTGAGAAGAGGAAGTCAAATTATTTCTTGGCGCAATCTGAGTAAGACGGAAAAATATTCTAGTTGACAGAAACGTTTGTTATCAGACGCTGACAAACATATATCACATTCACATTTTGCTGTTTCCAAGTTAATGGGCCCACACTACAGAATTTCAATTAGCAGACACGCAATATACTTGGACCCCGCAGGGAACGGCAACTGTGATCTTATAATTCAGTGACCTGGCGCTAATATAAGTGACACAGAAAAACGACTTTCACATGGTCGGAATGAGCCGACAAAGCAGAACATTTTACATATAATGTTAAGTGTGTCGCAGTAATACACAAAGAATAATTGTTTTAACCCACTACCGTCTTCCGTAAAAACTGTTATATGTAAAATTTGCGAAGGAACAATTTTGTAATATTCACTGCCAGTGACTTTTAATAATTATTGGTTGATTATAATCAATTCAATTGCAGTCCGTAACAGTTATAAGAAAATAGTCTTGATTTATATCCAAGAATGACAGCATTTTCGCAACAATGAGTAGCTGTAAGTTCACCAGATCCTAGAGACAAACTGCCAATTACTGCAGTATTCTTCATTAGTGTTCGTAGGCATACAAACACAAACACTAAATCTACTAGCCGCGTGCCTGGTAGTACCACGATTGCTAGGTATACTCTTACACACAACACGCAACCACAGCTGTGTCAAAATGACACCCGGAAGCCGCTCCTTTACTATACTAACATTTCTAAAAATTCACTTAATTTAAACTACACGATGTACACAAATTCAGTTCGCACCTCAAAGGGAACACACAACGCTCCCACAAGAAAGGCTGTGACTGAACTTCCCTTGTCAGGCCTGGTTGGAGTCCAGCCTGGGAAACGAAAATAATAATGTGTGTGGCAAAGGGTTCAACTCCCTCACCCCACTACACAAAAAGGAAGGAAACCCTCTGATCGGGGAAACCGGCGGTCTAAACAGAGCTCTCAGCGGGGATAATTGCCCCACTGTTTGCAAGTTCGAGACTTGAGGCGGTGATGTTGAAGGCCAACATCTGGCCAGCTCCGGCCACTGCATTTGTGCGAGTCGACACTTTACAGTGTCACAAATTCATTGCAGGAAGGGTTTGAAAGGGTTACCTTCTTGACAGCTACTTGGCCTCACTAAGGAGCTAATCCTCCTAGTAAGCGCTGAACCATGAACCCAGTGTTCAGGGTTCAAACAATGAGGGAAGACACCAACACCCACTTGGAAGGAAAGAGGTTGTGAGGGCAGTTGTTAAACAGACTGAGTACTGTCAGGTGGTCGCTGTGAATATTGGTTGAATACAGGGCAGGAGAGACGAGTGTCAGCTATCAGTGTTATTGTATGTACGCCCTGTAATGTCTAATGTAATACATAACGTACAGTTTAAGTTACCTATATGACTTGATGAGCACACGCCTGTGTCACTTGAGCTAGTCAACCACTGAGCTCAATATACAAGAAAGTCGGTTACAAGGCCAATCGGTGACTGCTGTGTAGGAAAATAACGGATGTTTGTTTTGAGAATCATGCGGAACACATAAAAATGGACAAAAATGAAAGGTTGTTTATCTTTAGCCTAGTGGCCCATACAAAAACCACCAAGTTTTAAAGGGGCAAATAACAAATGATTCGGAAAATTTAAGTCAAGTGTTACATCTTTGCATTCCAGGGTTACTTTGACATAAGGAAACAATCAATGAAAGACTATGGTATAATTCTAAGCCACGAATGGGGGAATATTTTTATCCTGAAATGCATTCTTTAGGCCTGCTGGCGCCAACTGAGTGTACCATGTACATTAGACTGGCATTCTACACATGAACTGAGATTTAAGGCTTCCGCCGCGATGCTGATGAGATCTGCGCTCTTCTGGGCTATAACGCAGCGTTGAGTGGTAATCCTTTACCGACGTTTCGGGACAACCTGTCTGTCCCATCTTCAAGGATCAAGAAGTCCAAGAAGGTTGGACTTCTTGACCCTTGAAGATGGGACCGATACGTTGTCCCGAAACGTCGGTAAAGTATTACCACTCAACGCTGCGTTATAGCCCAGAAGAGCGCAGATCTCATCAGCATCGCGGCGGAAGCCTTAAATCTCAGTTCATGTGTAGAATGCCAGTCTAATGTACATGGTACACTCAGTTGGCGCCAGCAGGCCTAAAGAATGCATTTCAGGATAAAAATATTCCCCCATTCGTGGCTTAGAATTATACCATAGTCTTTCATTGATTGTTTCCTTATGTCAAAGTAACCCTGGAATGCAAAGATGTAACACTTGACTTAAATTTTCCGAATCATTTGTTATTTGCCCCTTTAAAACTTGGTGGTTTTTGTATGGGCCACTAGGCTAAAGATAAACAACCTTTCATTTTTGTCCATTTTTATGTGTTCCGCATGATTCTCAAAACAAACATCCGTTATTTTCCTACACAGCAGTCACCGATTGGCCTTGTAACCGACTTTCTTGTATATTGAGCTCAGTGGTTGACTAGCTCAAGTGACACAGGCGTGTGCTCATCAAGTCATATAGGTAACTTAAACTGTACGTTATGTATTACATTAGACATTACAGGGCGTACATACAATAACACTGATAGCTGACACTCGTCTCTCCTGCCCTGTATTCAACCAATATTCACAGCGACCACCTGAC